>OY744519.1:160852291-160872291 GCA_963556195.1 Sepiola atlantica
CTTTGACGACGGCTATCTTTAAATAGGTTTAATATCTCGCTTATTTACCTGGTTGTTGATAGCGGTCGTGTGGGCTAAGACGTCGGAATTTGAGTTTCAAACATGGCTGGTGTTCCGGGGTTCGAGTCCGGCGATCGGTATGAATAATCATCTCTACACTGACGATTCTTTGAAAGGATGAAACGTATACGTGAGTAGATAAAAACAAATTTCTCTCTCTCTCTCTCTTATATATATATATATATATATATATATATATATATATTATAGCTACGAGGTAAATAAATGTACGATGAATTCATTTACATAAACAACGATTTTGTGTACAATAAAAGGTACAAAGTTAGATTCCAGTGTCTTTAGTCAAAAAATCTAAATGCTTTATATATGCTCTGGTATTAAATTAAAAAAAATAGCATTCATTGAACCTTGAACGTTTGACTGTTAATGATAAACATATATATTATAACAAGAAAAGCTATATTTTAGTATATATTTTGTTATTTATATAAAAATCATCGCTACATATGTGCATACATGTTTCAGCTACAACCTTATTCAAGACTTAGCCTTATCAGCACATGTCCGATAGTGAAGACGCTTAAAAAGACGAATGATTTTGGGAAGTGATGCTATTATATCACGTGATCAGAACGGTGTTTGTAGAGGGTGTAGCAGTTACCTCCTCCTTTCAAAACATAACTACACCGGTTTGCCGGTAGGTGTCGCTTTTTCACCGACAGGTGGCGCTGTAAAGCGACACCAGAGTTATCTGCCCTTCTGACTATAAAACTCGGTGCAAAACGGAAATTCTCTCTCTTTTTCACCGACCTGCCTCGGCAGGCAGACGCTGACACTAGCGTTCCGTTTCACTCTTATCTGGTCGACAGAACGACGCTAATACACTAGCGTTTCGTCTCACGCTTTTCTCTTGAACTTGTCTCAGCAAAACAACTACCAACACACGTTTCTTCCGTCAACACGTGGGCAAACAACGGTAAGAGTTCTCAACCCATTTTCTTTGTGTACGGCTTTCATAGACTTTCCACACGCCGGATTCATTTCTTCTTATACCTTTTCAAGAACTGTTTTTCCATCGACACACATGTATACATCACACACTTCATCATTCCACGTACACATACGTTCAATAAACGTTATTTGAACTACTTCATTTTGTTTATTAATTATTACTCTGTCTTTGCATGCAACATTGCTTGATTTACTGAACACGTCTATAATCGGCGGAACACCACTCGGTCCCGAACATTGGTGACCCGACGTGCAAGCTTTGTTGTATGTGGCGGAGTAATTAATTTCGTACAAAAACAAAAAAAATATATATATATATCATTTCTCGTTTTTTCTTTCGTGGTGAAACGAATTACGCACCCATCTTTTTCCTTTTTTTTCTACCCATGTGGTAGAAATATACAAACAAACAAAAAAAAAAAGAAGCCACCGTCTCCATTTTTCCTGGCCACGTGGAAATAAACAAACAAAGAAAAACAAAAACATTTCTCGACTCTCTCCGAATATAAAACAATTTACAATTTCATTTTTTTTCTCTCTTTCACCACCCACGTGTCGGAAAATTATATACAAAGAAAAAGACAAACTTTTGCCAATCCTTTTTTTTCTTTTTCGACGAACAAAAGGACGTTACAAGACGCCACTTCCTTTGTTTTGAACACGTGGAGATAAAAAGAAAACAAAAGAAAACAAACGCTCACGCTGCCCATCTTTTTCGTGACCACATGTTGATAAAAAAAAAATTAAAAAAATGCCGCCACCCCTTGCCATGACCACGTGTTGATAAAAAACAAAAAAACAAAAGAAAATACGAAATTATTTTTTTTCCTTCTTTTCAACAACAAAGGAAAGAGAAGCCGCCATTCTTTCTCTTTTTTTTTCTTTTCTACGTGGAAACTAACATTCAAACAAACTAAAACGAAAACAAAACATCATTCCTCGTGTGAAACAAAGTACGACTCCATTTTTTTTTTCTTTCTTTTTCCTTTCTACCCACGTGTTGGAAATATATATATAAAGGAAAAGAAAACTACAAAACGACCAACACATGACGACAAACACGAACAACATCATCCTTCAAGGCCTACCAACAATCTTCAACACAACTTGAACAACCACATTTTTCCCGGATATTCATCAAGCACCAAACATTTCCGGACCTCACTGACATCACTATGGAAGAAATCACACCAGTTCAAAATGAGTACAACTGCACAAGCACCACTAAATACTCAACAACTGGACGTTCGTTGATCAACTGGGGGACACATCAACTCGAACGACGCACCAACACCAGTACAGACCCACTTGTACCTGGACCTGCTAACTCACTTGCAGACATTTGTGCATCTGATTTTGACCATAGTGTACCACCAATCTCAACAACTAGATGTTTGTTCATCAGCTCCACAACACGGACTAATTAACATGAACAACATCAACAGACTCACTTGTGCACAGACTCACTTGTGCTCATTCATCAACAACTGCACTGACTCACTTGTGCTCATTCATCAACACCTGCACAGACTCACTTGTGCTCATTCATCAACAACTGCACTGACTCACTTGTGCTCATTCATCAACACCTGCACAGACTCACTTGTGCTCATTCATCAACAACTGCACAGATTCACTTGTGCTCACTCATCAACAACCGCGCAGACCCAAGCACCAAACATTCCCGGACAACACTGACAATTCAACGTTCGTTCATCAGCTCCGCATCACGCAGACTAATCAACATGAACAACGCCACCAACAAGTGCAAATTCACTTGCACTCAACATTTTTCGACCGCAAACTCACTTGCGCTCAAACTTGATGCAGACCCAAACAACACGCAGATCCACATGCGTTACAAACACTCAATTCCGCAGACGCACTTGCGATCAATCATTCAATACAGATGCAGAAACAGAAATAAGTAGCGTGCACACTACTTTTTTCTAATCTTCAACAGCAAAACAGACATACCCACAAAGAATGCTTCTCATCTACAACTGTACATATTGAATAATATCTTTAATATTTTTCAATCTGGGGGGGGAGTCCTTGTAGCAGTTACCTCCTCCTTTCAAAACATAACTACACCGGTTTGCCGGTAGGTGTCGCTTTTTCACCGACAGGTGGCGCTGTAAAGCGACACCAGAGTTATCTGCCCTTCTGACTATAAAACTCGGTGCAAAACGGAAATTCTCTCTCTTTTTCACCGACCTGCCTCGGCAGGCAGACGCTGACACTAGCGTTCCGTTTCACTCTTATCTGGTCGACAGAACGACGCTAATACACTAGCGTTTCGTCTCACGCTTTTCTCTTGAACTTGTCTCAGCAAAACAACTACCAACACACGTTTCTTCCGTCAACACGTGGGCAAACAACGGTAAGAGTTCTCAACCCATTTTCTTTGTGTACGGCTTTCATAGACTTTCCACACGCCGGATTCATTTCTTCTTATACCTTTTCAAGAACTGTTTTTCCATCGACACACATGTATACATCACACACTTCATCATTCCACGTACACATACGTTCAATAAACGTTATTTGAACTACTTCATTTTGTTTATTAATTATTACTCTGTCTTTGCATGCAGCATTGCTTGATTCAACTGAACACGTTTATAATCGGGGGACACGACCCTCGATCCTAACAAGGGTTATGTAGTGAGAGAATTTAAACTGTGGTAATTGCGTAATCCATGGGGTTCTGATTTTAAGCTTTTAAATCCGGAGTTATTCTTTATGTCCATGGGTTCATGGCCCCCTAGAAAAGTGTACGCTTTAAAGCGCACCCATCTTATCGGTTCTTTTGTTTTCATAAATTTTAGAAGGCAATCCTTTTAGTTTGTGTTAGGGATATCATTCAGAGATGTTTCAAAGTCAATCCTCCCCATGTCTGTAGGTAACAAAACACGCTCTAGAGTGCTCAACAGCTACATGCAGCATTCGTAGTTTTTTTCTTTATAACAGTTAATTCGACGAAAGTACTATGTTTATGTAATAGTGCTCAATAACAAGTAGATCTATATTTTAGTATAACTTTTTTTTTTATTCATTATGGCTACCTATGTGCATACATGTTTTGAAAGCAAGTAGAAAGTCAGACAAACACCCCAAACTTTCCGGTCACAAGTACGTCTAGTTTCTATATATAAAACAAAGTTGTGTGAGTGTTTAATTTTTTATATATAAATTATTATCATTTCTGATGATCTAAAGAAAGACAACAAAAAACACCCACTGCTGCCTGAAATAAATTGGGACAGAAATCCTCCCCGCCATAATAAAAAGTCAACGGTGGGTGTTTTTTTTTTCATTAGATCATCAGAAATGATAATAATAATTTGTATATGAAAAATTACATTACTGACGCAATTCTATTAGTTTATATATTTTAGTAATATATCTAGCTAAATAGCGAGTGATAACACTGGCGAAGCATTTCCCCCGTCATTTTTTTGGACGGAAGTTGTACTAGTATTATCTAAAACTATCCGTACTTACTCGGTGTTGTCCGGGAATCTTTTTACTTTAATTTATTTTTAAATAATTTATTTTTTCAAAAATTCGTTTAGTTTCCCTTTATTTATTTATTTTTTTATGTCAATACATATTCGATTCTCAGTTAAAAAAAAACAAAAAACAAAAAAACTAATTAAATGTGCATTTATAAAGATTACGTATAGACGAGATACACACACACAGACACACGCGATCTGCTTATCTGATAGTTTTTATTAATACAGAGAATGTGAACGGTTCCTTGTAGGTTGCGCTCATCAATAAAACCAAAACGAATAAAAAGCATGCGTTCTATTTTACTCGGTGATCGACTTACGTAACTTTGCTTTATCTATAGAAACTAGAAGGACGGTGACCCGTTGGGTCACAATCACTATAGCGATTTATTCTACTTTGATTTCATTCGAAAATTCATAAACTGCCACATATCTGTTAAGACGTTCATCTTGCCTAAATAAAAATAATTCTCTTTACTTGTTGTTGCCCTACTACTACTACTACTACTACTACTACTACTACTACTACTACTACTATCTGTTCTGTTTTTAGGAGACCATCCTCCGAGACATTACCTCCTCATTTGGGGTGATAGTATAGTATCTGTTCTCTTGTCATGAGACCACTTTATCAGGAAGGGTAGTGTTGTATATCTTTATTCATCATGATACCATCTTCCTTGGTATTACCTTTTCATTGGGGGGGGGGGGCAGCGTAATATCTGCCCGTTCGTTATGATACCATCCTCCCAAGCATTACTGTAGCAGTTGGCAGTAACAAACGTCAACAACAACAACAACAACAACAACAACAAAAACAGCAGCAGCAGAAACGACTAGCACGCAATTAGCAGTGTTTTTTAAAATCTGTACGTAATTTCTAGTTTGTCCAATCAGGGGCCATCTCTCATGCGAGCCGAGTACCTGACCGGAGTTTATAAAAGGCAGCGCCCACTACTTTCTCCCGCTTTCAGTCACGAGGTGGCACAACTATCCCACTCTTCAACGGCACTCCGTTCAACCCCTAAACTCTCGCTTGGGACGCAAACCAAACTCGCCGAGTCACCGGCTTTGGCGTCAGCAAGACCCCAAAATCCAACATGGCGACAGCCGCACACAAATGGACTTAACAATGTTACACACACACATACCTACATACATATACGGACTGACTTTAACACATGCGTACGTACGGACATTCTCATACAAACATTCTCATAGCATGAACTCTTAACCGTTCTCTACATACATGATATTTATTCTACTCGTGCCCCTTCTAACCTTTTTCCTCGTTCAGACTTCTGGACATATTATCCTATGCTACTAGTCCCCTCTATCTTACCTATCTTCATCAATTATATTCCTGAGCATCGGCTATCTTCACGAGAAGATAAACTTCTTGTAGACTTTCGGCAGCCAACTAATTTTTTTAATTCCTTTTCTTTACTTGTTAACGAAGATTACCTCTTCCTTTGGGGGTAAATCTGTTTGTTCGTCATGACACCATTCTCACAGAGATTACTTATTCCATGGGGGAGGGGTTAGTGCAGTATGTCTTATTTCATTATGATACCATCCTAACAATCTAGCAAAAAATGTTTTGTTAATTAATAATAATAATAATTGCTAAAGAACTGAAAGCGATATGGAACATGAAGCCAATATAATTACTCAATAATCGTAGTAACACTTGGAACAGTTCAGAAAAACCTGGAAAATATCTAGGATAAATGGGATTCAAAGGGAAGAGTGGGACTATGCAGCGGGTGACAATGATGAAAATAGCTGACATTTAAAAAAAAAAAAATCCTGAATGCGGAAACCAACCCATATAAACTACGAACGCTAACCAGCCACATGAAAGTTGCAATAGAAAAAAGAAAGAAGAAAGAACATTACGGGAACCAAAGGGAACTGAAGCTGCATTAAATCTTATAAACTACCCTCCCACCCACTAATAAAACACACACACAATGTGATGGCACCAGCCTCGGCTTTTTCCACACAAAATATTCATGAAAATTGAAGAAGGAGGGAGATCACTAACCAGACCTCCACTGGAAGGGTGCAGATAGGACTAGGACATTGAGGAGGCTTATTGCCACCACAATCCCAGAGACGACCAATGGTCGCTGCCAGCGAGAAACCATGGTGAGCGACTGTTGCTATAACATAAAATCATTGGCAATGTTTATCGAAAGAGGTGGGGGAGGACTGGGAATCTGGGGTAACTGTTTGTCGCTCAGATTCCAGGAAACATCACCGGTTACTGTCAAAGTGAGCAATCATTGATGACAACTTGTGTGAGAACTCTTAAAAATTCTTCTTTTCCTCCTCCTCCCCCCCCTCCTCCTCCTCCTCATACTATTACTAATTATAATAGATAAATAGGTTACAAAATCAAGTTTCGTCCGTTTTAAGTAACAACATTAACAGGAATGTCTTTAATAAGATTCGGTCGGTAATGCGCGATTCATGACTTTTACCGACCGAATATAACAAATGTCTTCCGGTTAAAACTGGCGATCTTCCATATGCATAACTAGTTAAAAATTCAATGCACAACTAACATCTGTCTCTATGTCACAGGCTTATGTCGCTTTGAAAAAAATATTACCTATTCGTAGGACCTGTGAATATTCCACGGTTAATTAAAGAAACAACATTTTTTTCCACAATCCAAGCATATTTGGTACAAATAAACTTCAGTCTATGCTTGACTTGCCCACCAAATTTCAGTCAGGAATATCCAACAGTCTTTTGTCGTATCGCCGTTATCAATGATATGGGGCACTTTGGTGATCGTCTCATGAGTAGGTGTGATCCTGAATGCAATTCACAATCACTGCACAGAATTGTATCTGCCGGATTATCTCAAATGTAATGCCTATGAAAACAATCCTCACATCATTCCTGAATTGAAGAGAACCATCACATCCCAAATCAGGTCAGTGCAAAGGGACAAGCGTATCAGAGCTATTGACAATTGTGCACCTCGTATACAAGACTGTTAGACATTTGTGACTGAAACTTGGTGGACAACACAGGCATAGGCTGAAATTTATTTGTACCAAATATGGTTGAATGAAGAAAGGATTATGACTTTTATTAAAGATTCCATGCCTGGCATTTTATTGGGGGTGGCATTCTATACAAAACTAGGAAAAAAGAAAGAAAATGATACGCCTGACGCAATTAGAATCTTCCAAGGGAAAAAATTATTTCTGGAGAACTGTTTCATTTTAAGGCGAAGATTTTGATGAATTAAAATAAAATCTCTGAATAAAAACTGGCAAAAAGTTAAAAAAAAAAAAAAAAAGCATCGCCACACTTCACTACCAGAGCATTAATATTCTCAAAGCACCTCATTTTTCTGTCAGAATCATGCCCGAACCAAATTAGAAAGAAAACACGAAATGTAACCTGTTTATTTTGTAACATGAGTACTTCCAGGATATATATCGTATTCCCACCCCAAATAATAAAAATACGAAACCAGCATTTTCGCTGCTTCTCTTTAATATAGTGATGGAGGTAGGTGGTCATCACCCTGGATCTTCCGTTACCTGTTCTTTGGAAAGTTCTGTATGCGGACGACGTCATGCTGGTTTCCATGACTAAATTCGATCTGCAACGGCAAGTGCAATCCCGGAAAGATCGACTCGCACGGTTTGCTTTGAAACTGAACACCAGGAAGATTGTGTACTTAACCACTGATAAATCTGAGCAAGGGACCATTTCAGGCGATGGCCGAGATATTTTAAGAATCGTACATTGTAGACAGAGAAATCCAATCGATAAACGCAGAAGAACATTATGATAATGATGATTATGATGATTATGATGATAATGATGATGAGATATCTCGGGAAAAAGTTATGATGCTACATTTTCACTTACAAATGGATGTGCAAATCATTATACACTCGTGTAGTCATTGTGAACCCGGGTTTTTTTCATATGCTGATTAACCCACTTGGACACCGATGTTTATGAAATTAACCTATAATTTAAAAAGAGCGACGATCGCATAAAACAGCGACAGAGAGAGAGAGAGAGAGAGAGAGAGAGAGAGAGAGAGGGGGCGGATAGCCTGTCTCACCACGCTGTGCGCGTTGTCTCCCATTAATGACAGCTATCTGTACCAGTGGTTGTCAGGACAAACTAACATGAGGATACTCCACCCTGCAAGTACACACTAACCAAATATTCAAAATAACATAGTACTCGAAGACCAAATAAGATCTCCTCGACACTGTTATACACTAGCTCATACGAGGAATGGTGCACCTTCTCCTAGTGATGTTACCTCAACTAACAGCACTTAGCTGTATACTCCACCAGACTAGATGAATTCTCGTCCTAGAATCCGGTAAGACCAAGAGACCACAGGAAAGGTATACTGTAACGTACTTAACTGGTCAATTGGGGAGAGGAAAATTAATGTTCTAACTTCTTTACTAACTCAAAGTTTTAGAGGTAAAAGAGAACTTTAATGAAATATTCGAATATCAATGTATCTCATATAAGAATCAAGTGTTAGCCCGGGAAAGGGGCCCGTTGATTTCTGAGAACTTCGATTGCAGTAAAATAATAATAAAATAGAACCAAGACATGGCTTTTCTGCTTGAGACCTCGCTAGCCAAAGAAGCAGAAAATTCCTGGTCGGAAGTCACGTGGTTTCATAGACTTCCGCTTTGAGGTCACCAAACTTTTCCATTCAAACACCTGACAATGAATTTTAATATTTGATATTCTATTAATACGTTTTTTTTTAGCAACTACGTGTTTGGATTTCTTTCCAAGACACGGAGTCGCTATTTTGGTATGTTGTGTTATCATAGTGGATGGAAGAAATATAAAAAGAGGTAATGATTAAGAAACAGTTGGATTTATATATGTGCATTATCACGTGACACGCTTTCATGCCTAAAAGATAGGGCGAACTCTTACAGATTCAAACCATAGACGTAGTTACTAAGGCAAAGACTACGTTAATGCCCCAACACAATCGACAAAGAACATGATTGCCAGGGCACTTTACTGCAATTTCACGGTGGATCCGATCGTTAGAAAATAAGTTTTATCCTATTTTTTTTTCTGGAGATAGGGTATCCTACCAGATACCAGACATTCACCTGTTATTTCAGAGACTGCAACCGAGAGGTCTTTTTAGGATTTTAACCGTCACTTTAAGCGGAATTGTTTGAATCTCTCTTGTACTTGGTTCATCGGGTATATTAGCCAGGTAGTTTTTAAATTCTTTTTCATAAGCCCGGTTGCTCCAATGATTACTGGAATGATTGAACTCTTCCTAAGATTCCAGTTTGTTTTCATGTCGTACATAAAACCCTGGTATTTCGTTATCTTCTCTTTCTCAGCTCGGTTTAAGCCAGCGTCATTAGGGACACTGACTTCAACTAGGGTTGCTATTCTCTCCCTCTTGTCTCATATCACTATTCCAGATTTTACAGCTCCGTTTTCTATGTAGCTGCATAGTCATATTGGATGGTGTATGACTTATTTCCAACAGTTATTTGTGGTACATGTTCCCTAGACTTGCTGCTACACTGGATAGTATTTTTACAGATGGTCAAGTGGATATATTTACACACTCAATTGTGTCGCATTGTATAGTAGCCGTCCCTCAGCAGAACCTTAAAACTGGATGTCAGATGGCTCATACTCTTTATCTTGGAGACGATTAGAAGGAAATAGTAGGCTAAACGAACGGAGAAAGAAAGAGAGCGGCTATTCAAGCCAGTAACATTCATTCGCATCGCATCTCTACTTCATTGCAGCCTCATCTCAAATCTTCTTTTGTAGTCTACTAGAAAAAAATGTGACCGTTTATTAAAAAAATAAATAGACAAACTTACAAAATTAGTGTCGTTTCTCTTCGCTATCTATTTCCCCCGTTGTTTCTCTATTTCTATGTATCACTCTCAAGCTCCGGGGTAAATAGTATTACAGCAGTGGTGATATTCCCTTTTGTTCATAATAGACTATTCCAATATTTTTTTACTCTTTCATTTCTTTATTACCTTCGACTGTTAATAAACAAATAGCATGGCAGAAGCGAAAGTGATTGGTACCGTATAAAATAAGAATGGAGGATTAAACCGCATACAGTGTGAAAAGGATAAGAGTTATAGATAGAAAGTCATAAGAGATGCGTCACTTGGTAAGTTAATGGGAAATTACGGTTAAATACAACAATTAATACGGATGTTTTTTTCAAACGTAACTCAATGCCAAAACTGAGGAATATTTTAACATGTATTTTGTATGATTAAAATACATAGGAAAAAAACCTTAGGGAAACAAACGTTGATTAACTGATATTTAGTAGACTAATAGATACGTGTGCTGTAGTAGTAGTAGTAGTAGTAGTAGTAGTAAAAGAAGCAGCAGTAGTAACCCTAAATTTAGTAGTAGTATTAGTAAATCAGTAAATCAGTAGTAAGTAGTAAATCAGTAGTAGTATATAGTAGTAGTAGTAGTAGTAGTAGTAAAAGCAGCAGCAGCAGTAGTAACCCTAAATTTAGTAGTAGTAGTAGTAGTATTAGTAGTAAATATCAGTAAATCAGTAGTAAGTAGTAAATCAGTAGTAGTATTTAGTATTAGTATTATTATTATTAGTAGTAAAAGCAGCAGTAGTACCCCGTTAAATCCAACCGTCCCAAACCGTGGTAGAGACGGTGGCAACATGGTAGTGTCAGAGCTAATTCCGTTTCTGACAGAGCTACCCATTGCAGACAGGTATTGCACCAAGCAGTATTAGGACCACAACCAGGCTAAAAAGGCTCTGGTGAAAATCCAGAAAGAATCAAAATCAGGATCTGTCGTTTTCTGGTCATCTCTACCTCCACGTGTGGCAATTAAAGACGTTTCATGTGCGGAACCGCAAATCAATGACATGAGATTGAGTCGAAACGTTGCTTCTGTTCCATTCCTTTTTGTGTTCTTGGTCAAACTTTCTCCGACTTCGTTTGCAATAGCTGAACCTTGTGTTTTCGATGTCGAGTATGAGTAGACACTCCTGGGTCGCAATCTTCGTGAGTTCTATGTAGAAGTCCGACTCGCTGAATTAATAAACACACAAAACAACAACAACATCAGTAGCAGTAGTAGTAGTAGTAGTATATTTTGTATACTGTAGTATACTACAGTATACAAAATATACTGCTACTGTAGTATATACTATATAACATTGTATACTGTAGTATAATGTACTGTAGTATATACTATATATCATTGTATACTGTAGTATAATGTAGTAAAATGTAGTAGTGTATTTTGTATATTTTGTAGTAGTAGTAGTAGTAGTAGTATATTTTGTAAACGTTATAATACACCAAACTTCCCAAGGATGCTTCATGCTAAATTTGATGCAATCCAGCCAGTTTCTTTTTGAGCCTATAAGTGATAGACAGAAAGACAGATAAATATATTATGCTTGCTGGCTTGCTATCGCTCCACAAAGTTCACTACTTGAAATACTTGAAAAAATTTCATTCATAACAAATATTTAATCAATAAAATTTCCTTTCATAAAACGAACATGCAAATGAGTTGACCATGCGACTGATATCGCATATACATAAGCAGAATATGAAAAGGGTGGCGCGTCTATTGTGTAAAGTTGAATTAACTTGGTGACGCTTTCATTTCAAACGAGCGGGTATCATTTTCATTGACCGAAAAGGATGAGTTTAGCAACTGTATGTGACATTTTTACTTATTTTACTTTGGAGACGGTGAGTAAGCTAAACGGAGCGGAGAAAGAAAGAGAGTGGCTGTTCAAGCCAGTAACTTTTTGCGTTCGTTCGTATCGCATCTCTACCTCACCGCAGCTTCATGTCAAATCAGGTTTTGTAGTCTACGAGAAAGGAAAAAAAAGCGTTCGCATTTATTTATTGAGATGATTTTCTCCATGATTTTCTCTGACATTTATTCAACAGTAATTAAGTAACGTTGGGCCTGGTCATTACTAAATGGGTAACCATTTGAGAATACCAGGTGTTGTAAATAGAAGCCCCCCTCTACTTATCGCGGCATTGTTTCTCGTTGTCCTGGACTTTTCCTTGCCTTTGGACTATCAAGGACTTCTCCTTGCCACTGGCCTATCAAGGCAAATAGCAACTCGAGATGCACCCCATAGACCGGTATTGTCTTCGCCTTCGGGGCTTCAATTCCGCCGGTCTATGGGGTTGTCCTGTGCAGTTCTAGGAGGTCCACCCTCCTAGGCTTTGCCTCTCCTCTTTGGGGAGGAGTACGTTTATTGCTTATTGCCTGAGGCGCCCCTACCGGGGAATGCCGACGAGGCTGCCCAGTCAATTTTTAATGGCCAGAGTGCTCAACTTCTCGGGCGCTGGTTTTTCTAATCCCACTTTCCCGACCTTGTGTCACATCTTACCGCTGTGGGAGGTAGATAAATAACATGATTGCCAGCCGAAAGATGAGGAACATTATGGGAGTACTAACACTTATAAATGGTATGAACTGCGGTAGCTTACTTATGGGGAGATCGATGACAAGAATTTGTTGCCATTGGAGTTGAAGACGACCAAGTTGTAAACAACTGGGAAGCAGTTATGCGGTAATGTGTTCCGCAGGTGGGGAGCCCTTGCAAAGAAGCTCTGCCAATGGAAATTCTGATTATCGCTAGGCACATTGAGAAAGAAAGGAAAGTCTTTTTTCTTCGTTATAGTAGAAGATGAGTTCTTGCTGTGAATGTCTTACAAGGAGGAACCAAAGACTGGAACTCAGTCGAACACCTTCCATGGAAATAACGATAGAGTTGAGAGAGACGAGCAATAGCGTTTCAGGAAAAGTGAGGTGGGATTGCGCAACCCTTGCTTGACAATAGACTTCCCGTGCAGGAAACCTTACAGGAGGCATCCATTGCCTCTTAAGACTGAACAGAAGCCTCTCGAGTAATTCGGTGCATTTGCACTCGTTTAAATCTCAGGATACACTTTAGTAAAATTAAAATAACATGACATTTTAGTGACTGGAATGCAATTACTAAAATATCACACAAAAAAGAAATTCTCCCCGTTTCTTGATATAAGCGCTAGTGCGGTGGCGGGTTGCTTGGAGGATCGTCTGTAATTTCATCACGCTAATTCCCTGTTTGTATTTAGGGTGATTGAATCTTGATAAAACTGAACTTAGGAGGCGCAGAAAAAAACACGCGTTTTTAAGAACCAATCCTTCACCCTATAATAAGGAGCAATGTGTATTTTTTAAATTTTTTTATTTATTGATATGTCACCGCTTATGAAGGACCCGGGGCCACTCGAGGATAAGGGTTAAATAGATTGTCAGTTGGACGATGATCGCCACCATGAGAGGATTGGAAACATGAGAGGATTGGAATGGGCAGACGATTACTTAAGATGAACTTATTATCCACGAGAACGGCCCAACAAGTATTTGCATACACTAGACTTGAAGACGATCATGTTGTAGTCGGCTTGGAAGCGGTTGAAGAAGTGGTGGGAGAAGGAAAATAGTAGAAGTAATAGCAGAATAAAAATGTTGACATAAATAAATGACATAAATAAAGAAGAAAAAGAAAAATTGAAAATTACAGAACATTATAAAACTGGTAATATAGAAGTCAGAACTGGGAGCAGGATGAGTACACAGGTTCATCATTTATTACAAGGCAACGTCAGGTGGGCCTTTCAGGTAGAATTCACTATAGAATTCTGGTGAAAGAACTAAAAATATATATATTAACCGATACAAGATATCTAAAAAGTATGGAACATGGAACAATATGCCTCAGCGAATTAAGGTTTACCGACTACGATAAGGGCAGCTGAAGAAGGCCAGAGAGCAGAACAGTCGAAATGGCTGTACATAACAATAACCAAGAAGAGGAAAATAGTCCTAAACAGGATGACCCTCTAACCACCCAACCCCCCTAAAATGTCACCCATGGAATCGTTAATAAAATTGACAATTCTTTTTAAACGTTTTTTGTGAGAGGTGCTGCAAGTCTTGAAGAAATCCCCTTCCCCTAAATGGTGCAGTTTATGCAAAAAATAATGCCCACGTTACTGATCATGTTATCTAGAATATCTATTTCATAATTCCTAATACCCGCTTCATCAATTAAGGAGTTAATCCTATACATATACATTTATGTGTATATGTGTATATATTTCTATGCATAGGATTCACTCCTAAACTAATTAATCTATAATTATGAATTTAGGAACCCAACTACTAGACGTAAAGGGCGTGTTGTAAATATAACAACCATCATGAAAATAGTTGTCCGAATTATTCACCTAATACAATGTGACTCTTAACATTCTATCTAATCCTTTCTGCAATCCAACAATATTTGGTACAAATGAACTTTAGTCTATGTCTGACTTGTCCACCGCGTTACAGTTATAAATCTCCCTACGGTCGTATATTTTGGCTAGTCTATGTATATAAACTTAATGTGTGTGTGTTTGTCTATGTGTGTGCCCTATAAAAAGAAAGGTTAGGGAATCTAAATAAAATCTACAAGTGTATTCTGATGAAAAATTAAACGAGAAAGATAATGAAAATATTCTCGAATCTCTAAATACAGCCCTAAGGGGGCTATAGGGCATATTTCGTCAGACGGGGAGGGGGGATGGGGGAATTCAAATGTAATTATGTAATAATTTGAAAATGCTGAGTCATTACTTCCGGAAAAAAACTTTTTATTTTATTTAACGTTTCTTAACGTCATTTCTCTTCAGATGGAGGGGGTGTAAGAAACTCGCCACTTTCCGCCACTACCCGCCACTCTGTACGTCGAGTTTCCATTTCATCGAAAAGTGTATTCTCATGTAAAATTAATAGAGGAAGATAATGGAAGTATTCCCGAATCTTTAAAGACATCCCTAAGGGAGCTATGGGGGAAATTTCGTCAGGAGGCGAGGGCGAATTTCCATGTAATTATGTAATAATTTAAAAATGTTGAGTCATTAGTTCCGGAAATAACTTTTTCTTTTCTTTAACGTTTCTTAACCTCATTTCTCTTCAAATGAAAGGGGGTAAGAAACTCGCCACTGCTCGACTCTACGCAAAGGACGCCACTATCCTCCACTGCCCGCCACCACCCGTCACTACACCTAGCTCCGCTACTGCCTGTAACTGCTTGCAAAGACCCGCTACGGCCCGCCACTACCCCCAGGTCAGCTAGTGCCTGCCACTACCCGCCACTACACGCTACTACACGCCACGACACGTCACTGTACGCCACTCCGCCCAGGTCCGACACTGCCCGCTACTGCCCGTCATTACCTGCCCCTCTATACGCCCAGCTCAGCCACTACCAGAATCTCTGTCGTAATACTCACCACTCTGTCCGCAATTTTACGCCACTGCGTTTAGTAGTGTGCTCTGGAGGCATCTATAATTTTATTTAGCTGGTTTAATTAGCGCTTTGGAGGCATCCAAAAAAACAGGAGCAATAAATCTAAATGTAATATCGTAATAAAAAAATGCTTAACATCCTAGATATAGCAGGTGTGTTTAAACGCAGCGTTGCCCGCGAGAAACAAATTCTCTGTCTTTTGCCTAGGAGCCATAATAGTCAAAATTAAGTTTTCTATTTGGTAAGTGGTATAAGTTAATCAAAAGTGCTCAATATCATAGATAGAGCAGGTATGTTTATTTGGCGTTGCCCGGCAGCCATCAATATCCTAGATAGAGCAATATTACATAGAGCAGGTGTTTTTAAACGCCGCGTTGCTCGGGAGAAAAAAAAATTAACTGTATTTTGTTATACTATTGTGTACCAGAAAATGTACTCTGTCTGCTCGAGAATCAGTGTTCAGTATCCTAGACAGAGCAGGTGTGTGCAATGATACAGTAGGACATTTTCAATGTGGTATATGCTTGATGGGAAAAGGGAAGAAAAGAAACGCTGCGTTGCCTATATATATATATATAAATATTAATAGATAGATTATAGGAATAAATTAAAACAAATATAGATTTCATTATATTTTTGAGTAAGTGTGTGAGGAAGAAACTCAGTGTTGTTTGGGAGTAATAACTGGGGACGTCTCTGGAAGGGCTCTCACCCTCCTGAAACGGCACCACAAGATTTCGGAGTTACGATATACACATTCCCCTTAATTAAGGGGTTTATACCGTCGGTAAGGTTTACGAGTCTTTGGCGTCATTAATTTTGGCGTCATTAATACTCTGCAGAGAATTAACTATCTGGGCTTAGACTATCGGCTGAAAATTTAACGCTTGTATAAAACGAGCGAACCATCATATTATATAAAAATATACTATTTATTTTTACATTCCGAAAAGAACATAAAACTCGAGAGTGTGCTCATGCGAAGAAAAACAACTGATTTTGTCTCTCTCTCGGTGACAAAAACGAGAGAGAGAGAGAGAGAGAGAGAGAGAAAGCGTAAGTAAAGCTTCTACAAGAGAAAGAAATACACATAAAAGAGACAGAGAAAAATACTAGAGTCACTGATGTAATCAGATCAACAGATCCTGATGTCAGCCAAGTTGATATGATATTTGTCACCCCCGACGCATTCGTTAACCTCGATTGCTTTGACACTGTTGATACTTTTATAAACAAATTGGCAACTCGAAGGCAACAAAGGTAAGGTACAAAGCTTTTAAATGTGGAGAATTCCAGCCCCCAAAAGGGGTTTTATTTCCTTGAGCCACATATTAATATTCCATTAAATATATATACATCAATCCACTTAATAATATTCGATTATATATATATATATATATATATATATATATATATATATATATATATATATATCGATCTATCTATGAATATTTCATTAAATATCTGTATATCAATCTATCTATTAATATTCCATTAAATATCTGTATATTTATCTATCTATTAATATTCCATTAAATATCTGTATATTAATCTATCTATTAATATTCCATTTTAATATCAATCTATCTATGAATATTCTATTAAATATCTGTATATCAATCTATCTATTAATATTCCATTGAATATCTCTATATCAATCTATCTATTAATATTCCATTAAATATCTGTATATTAATCTATCAATTAATATTCCATTAAATATCTATATATCAATCTATCTATTAATATTCCATTAAATATCTATATATCAATCTATCTATTAATATTCCATTAAATATATATATATCAATCTATCTATTAACATTCCATTAAATATCTGTATATCAATCTATCTATTAATATTCAATTAAATATCTGTATATCAATCTATCTATTAATATTCCATTAAATATCTGTATTTCAATCTATCTATTAATATTCCATTAAATATCTATATATCAATCTATCTATTAATATTCCATTAAATATCTGTATATCAATCTATCTATTAATATTCCATTAAATATCTGTATATCAATATATCTATTAATATTTCGATTAAATATCTGTATATCAATCTATCTATTAATATTCCATTAAATATCTGTATATTAATCTATCTATTAATATTCCATTAAATATCTATATATCAATCTATCTATTAATACTCCATTAAATATCTGTATATTAATCTATCTATTAATACTCCATTAAATATCTGTATATCAATCTATCTATTAATATTCCATTAAATATCTGTATATTAATCTATCTATTAATATTCCATTAAATATCTGTATATCAATCTATCTATTAATACTCCATTAAATATCTGTATATCAATCTATCTATTAATATTCCATTAAATATCTGTATATTAATCTATCTATTAATATTCCATTAAATATCTATATATCAATCTATCTATTAATACTCCATTAAATATCTGTATATTAATCTATCTATTAATACTCCATTAAATATCTGTATATCAATCTATCTATTAATATTCCATTAAATATCTGTATATTAATCTATCTATTAATATTCCATTAAATATCTGTATATCAATCTATCTATTAATACTCCATTAAATATCTGTATATTAATCTATCTATTAATACTCCATTAAATATCTGTATATTAATCTATCTATTAATATTCCATTAAATATCTGTATATCAATCTATCTATTAATATTCCATTAAGTATCTGTATATCAATCTATCTATTAATACTCCATTAAATATCTGTATATTAATCTATCTATTAATATTTCCATTAAATATCTATATATCAATCTATCTATTAATATTCCATTAAATATCTATATATCAATCTATCTATTAATATTCCATTAAATATCTATATATCAATCTATCTATTAACATTCCATTAAATATCTGTATATCAATCTATTTATTAATATTCCATTAAATATCTATATATCAATCTATCTATTAATATTCCATTAAATATCTGTATATCAATCTATCTATTAATATTCCATTAAATATCTGTATATCAATCTATCTATTAATATTCCATTAAGTATCTGTATATTAATATATCTATTAAATATGAAACAACATGGAGAATAATTTATTTTTAATTGAAGACTATAATAGGAATTGTTTACCTTAATTTAAAATAAATGTGCGAACAATAAAAAACTAAAAATTAAAACGACTTCACTGCATCCTAGGCAACGTCGGGTAGGTATCTTTAGTAACATAGACACATACGATATTCATTCACTATCGTAGCAAAAAGTGACACGTAATTTTTCCGTTCGAGAATTATATTTTCGCCAAATTAGTAATCGCTATATGGTTCGCCACTTTTCGATATTACAAACGATGCATTGTTTCTAGTATTAGTATTGTCGGGAAAAACAAATTTTTAATTTAATCGGCTTTAGAAAGTGAGTATGTGCGTGTGTGTATGAAAGAGAGAGAGAGAGGCAGGCAGGCAGGCAGGCAGAGAGAGACAGGCAGGCAGGCAGGCAGAGAGAGAGAGAGAGAGAGAGAGAGAGAGAGAGAGAGAGAGAGAGAGAGAGAGAGAGAGAGAGAGAGAGAGAGAGAATGAGGCATCTGGGGGATGGTCTTGACAGAGTCAAAACTGATTTCGTATTATTCAACAATAAAAATAGTGTTCACGCTTTTACTAATTTTACCGTCGAAACAAAGTGATATCTGCGTCTGAAAGGAACGTGTTTAGCATGGCACCCTATCTAACGTTACTCAACCACTACGTTCGTACAAATGAAAACAAAGCACTTACATTTTTGTAAGAAACATATATATGCACAATGAAAGTTTAGGCCTCTGCTGTTGAACACTATATAACTAAGCTTAATGTATATGTCCGCCGATTCGACATTATGTAGAAATTAAATTCTCTTCTTTCGCAATGCATTTATTACGCTTAAAAATTGTCACTGACGGACAGACAGACAGACAGGTGAACGGACGGACAACATTCCTATTTATATAAGATTTGTTTTATCTATCTATTTTTCTTTTTTCTATTGACTCATGTCTGAGCTATCCAGTTTTGTATTTAAAATTAAG
>OY744519.1:160877291-160892291 GCA_963556195.1 Sepiola atlantica
GTATATTCAGACCAAATCCCAAACTCGTTAAACAGTACCTTCCACCTTGCAAAACAACTGTCCGGTACGGTCAAAGTGACTCACAAATGCACATTTGAAGATTAACAGATCGGAGATCCAGCAACGTAGCGTATATGCAGTATATGCATCCACGTGGAGGTTTAGTTTCCGGTAGTCCATTACCGAGCACTGCTTTGATTTATTCTGCTGGACGACAGCCATCAACGGAAAACAGCCCCCTCGAGGGTCCCAGCTTTTGTTCGTCATAGGAAGCAAGCATGCCTTTCTTGATCCATCGCTATATATCTCCCTCAAATAGTTTCCTGACTGTTGCCGGCATCGAATACTCAGTGACACGGGGTTTCAGCTTGTCGGGAGACTTGCCTTCCGTCTATTTCCACGTCGCAGTCTCTTCATTTCGTTGTTGGTCAAACTTCGCTCGAAAATCAGGTTCTTCGCCGCGCAAACAGAAACTAGCTCGTCAAGAAATGGGACTCCCTTACTTCAAGATTGACAATTCGCATAGAGCTTTTATTGTGTCTATCCCCAACAAAGAGGTCGAACCCAAGCGGATCCCCCGCCATTACAAGGACCTCAATTACAACCGCACGTCAACTTTCCAGTCGGAAACTAACGGACCCAATTCTACATGTCTGCGTTTTCCTGCCAATCGTAATCGCCCCAATGGTCTGCTTTCGTTTAGTCCGGAACACTTTTTTGGCCCACCAGTACGTAAAATAAACTAGTGAAATGCACTCTTTACGTTCATGGCTATTTTTACAGTTGGAAGCGGTGTGTTCACATCTTGTCTGGAGAAAAAGCCGGCGCATAGCTGTCGTGCTCTAAACCTTTTCCCGGACAACCCAGAGAAGTGTGGCTTAGTCCTTGACATCAGTAACAACATGCACCACTTCTCCGCAGTTGGGGGGGGGGGGAGCTCTCCGTCTGTCGCACCGACCGAGACAACCCCTAAGTTGTTAATTCCATCGCATTCAAAACGCCTTATCCTGATGTTCTCCGTCTGACTTTTATGTGGTTTGCATTGGCCTCAATTAAGGCGGATTCAGGTGAATCCTCTGTTAATATAGCTCTCGCTCGATACAGAAGCTGAGAAATGCACATTTCCTCCATTCGAGAAGAAGCTCGTAGCAGCTGTCAGACATAGTCGGGCAACCCATGGACAAAGGCTGCTTTGAGGCCTCGATCCGGAATACCATCGAATGGTTCAAAAAGCTTCGCAGGTTTGCCAGAAAAAAAACATCTAAGGTTCCACATGAGTGCATACGCAATATACGATTCGAGGGCGCACGTTACAAATAAAGCTTTCTTTATGGAAGTATAATTTCCCTTTTTTCTTCACTCAATTGCTGGTATACCGCAAAGGCGCCGCCTGTCAAACGCATAGGGATTATCCATTCCATCTTCTTTACAGAGCACAGTCGACACACTAGCTAAGCCTTCTCAATCCATGCCATAATCGATTGGCTGGGATCCGAACCACTAAACTCCGGTATAAGCTTCAGACCGATATTATCTGACCTACAACGCCGAGATAGCTGGTCAGAAAGCAACGCACAAAATCAAACAAATCCGGGAGAATCTTCTACAACAAATCGTCGTTCCTGCCGCTCTTCAGTTCGTACTATTTTCCTTCTCAACTCATTTCTGTTTTTTTTTTTCAGTTCACCTGGACGCTATGCGAATTCCCTCTTCAAGCTTTCATGCACGGCACAGGCTATTTTTTGTCGTTTATGTCGGGGGGGGGGGGAGGGGAGGGATTGGCTCTGCCCATTATAAAACTTTAAAAAAACAAACATTTAAAAAGGTTAAATCATGGAAATGTTCAAGAATAAAAAGGAAAACAGTCAATACTCACGCGAAATGCCGCCAATAATAGGATGACAAGATTCAGATCAAGCACCTATTTTCAATTTATTGTATGGAGCTCCGTATATATATATATATATATATATATATATATATATATATATATATATAAGCAACATTTTCCTACATTCCAACGACCAAGAAAAAAAAAATCTTGTTACTCTTATGCCCCATTTCCTTCAACAGAAAACCAACCGACATTTGTATGTCAATATCGGATCTTTCTACCATGGACTCATCAGAAAAAAACAGAAAGTTCTTAATCAGAAAAATACATAGCTATGCGACAAACAAAAGTTAAAACACACACACACACACACACACACATACACACACACACACATATATATATATATATATAAATATATATATATATATATATATATATATATATATATATATATATATATATATTATAATGCATGTTCATGCGATCTTATGTTGTAAGGTATTATTGTACGAAATAAGATAACAAATTAATTACAGATTACTGTGTTTCGCCGATTTGTTTATAAAATCTGTTCGGTATTTTTGGATTTTAAACGTTAATATATTGTTAAGTATATAGTTTTTATTTTTCTAATTGGGTAGTAAGAGATTTTCGGCGATTCCTCAAACTTTTTTCAATCAAATACGAAATGCAAAAATTCAGTGGAGTTGTGACTGTTATTTATAAACGCGTGCACGAATTATGTTTGACATTAAATAACACCAAAAAAGGGTCGATGTACCGCAAAACAGATAAACTAAATCATAGAAATACTGAGACGCCTTTAGACCGTTGAACAAATGCTTGAGGATCGGAACCCATAAAATGTCACGGTGCCAACTATCTGAAAATAGAGCTTAAATGACTGAAGTTACAAATCTTACAATTTTTAAATTTTATGGAGTTACGCAATGTTTTTTTTTTAATGTTGAAACTTGTGGGTTGTTTTGTTTTACTGCATATCAACATTTTCGGATTATTTAATGGCGAATCAGGTGATTTTAGTAAAAGTTTTTATACATCAAGTTCTTTATAGCTTCAAATATTTATTCAAGGTGTTTCGTTTGGTTGTTTTATTTTACTGCATATCAACCCTTTTCGGGTTATTTTATGCCGAATCAGGTCATTTTGGTAAAAGATTTTTGTGCTTCAAGTTCTTTATAATAGTTAAATATAGAAAATAGGAATAGAGGAAAATGTTGATTTTTGCTTTTAGCTTTGCAGATCATGATTGAGTTTTGAAAGAGAAAGGAAAAAAACAATAACATCAATGTTTGGTGCATTTTAAGTCCGGAAGCAGGTATCTTTAGCCAGCCTGATTTGGTAGCACCAGAAATGTTGAACTGAGAAGATGGTTCAAAAGGTAGATGCGAAAAGAAGCATAACAAACACATAATAATAACTAGCAGGGCTACCAGGTATTGCCTGGGAATAAATAAGGACCTCTGTATAGTCTCGCTAATCATCATCATCATCATCATCATCATCATCATCATCATCATCATCATCATCATCATCATCATCATCATCATCATCATCATCATCATCATCATCATCATCATCATCATCATCATCATCATCATCATCATCATCATCATCATCATCATCATCATCATCATCATCATCATCATCATCATCATCATCATCATCATCATCATCATCATCATCATCATCATCATCATCATCATCATCATCATCATCATCATCATCATCATCATCATCATCATCATCATCATCAGCAGCATCATCATCATCATCATCATCATCAGCATCATCATCATCATCATCATCATCATCATCATCATCATCATCATCATCATCATCATTATTATTATTATTTTTTTAATTTTTTTTATTATTATTATTATTATTTTTTATTTAAAAAATTTTTTTTTAAATTTATTTTTATTTATTTATTTCTTTATTTCTTTCTATAATTTTCAGTTTTTATTGGTTCAGGGGAAATAGTTTAAAAATATTCACAGAGTTGTTTCCCTTAATTTTATAACTTTCTACGAATAAGAGAACATTTTTTCTGTCTTTGCAGTTACTAATTTGGTATTTGATAACCCCAATTAAAGAATATCACAGTTAGTTTTCTTTATCATAACCTGATCGAGGTGATAGTAAATCAGGTTATGTAAAGTTTCTTTATTTATCTTTGGTAGTTTCAGAGTTTAAGCTGGATAGGCAGGCAGACAGACAAAGAAAGACAATTTTTTTATTGATATGACAGCTGGGAAATAGGAGAAGGATCAGGAGGAGAAGGATGAGAAGGACTTGAAAGATAGGTGACAAGATGGCGGCTTGATGATGTTACACGTAGCCCTATGAGAAAAGATTGATATGATCAATCTGTTTTTCCATGTTTTGCATGTGGACATCTAGAAAGGACAACATGACTCGCAGCACAAGGTTGGCGATTGATCGATTGACTTTGTAGTGAAGGCACTAATCGGCAATTTGCACTTCGCCTCGCAATCTCTTGTATCATCGTTATTCGCCTTTTGTTATTAACAAAAGTGCGAGTGTGTTCGCATCGGATCTATTGTGTCTATCGTCAAGCTGTTCTGCATGATCGTGCTTACACAACCTATACATAAAAAAGAATGCTGATAGAAAGTCAAAGAAACCAGATAACAGAGAATAAATACCGTCTAAAATGTTAGGCAGACCATTCTATCCGGCCTTCAGGCAGGGATCAAAGTGTACACATACTGTGGAGGATATTTTAAGTAGGATGGCTTTTAGAGTAAATATTGTATTGTGGTGACTGCAATGATTCTAGTCAAGAGTAGGATAGACACACATGTGAGAGACGTCAAAGGGTGACTAACGATCCCCATTTTACACACACTTTTGATCACCTTGTACCTAATTTGTTGAAAATGTAGCTTGTACATATTGTTTTGCAAATAAATAATTCAAAGTGTAATGTCTATTTGGAAGCCTTTCTATTAATGTTCCTCGGGCTCGGATTAAAGGCTGGTTGGTGTGTAGCATAGTTGAGTTGTTCTTCAATCCCCACGACGCGTCTACTTCGTCGACGGTAATCAGCTTGTCCAATTTCTGTAGTCGCAGTGGTGAGGTGGCAGCCAAAGTTCTTCTTCTTCTTCTTCTTCTTCTTCTTCTTCTTCTTCTTCATAACAATTTTCATAAATATTATAAATAAAGAAAAACCACAAAAACAGCACAGTTTTGCTTTGTTGTTCATACCAGTCATATGTCCTAAAAAATCAGTCCGACTGTGGCCTTGCTTTTTGTAACAGTATATAAGGAAGTTGAAAAAAAAAATTAGTTTAAGTAAGATTCTTGACACGTTTTCCGTTCTAATCACAGTCTCGTCTTGAAATTTCGTTCTACTTTGTATATATGTTATCTAATGTTATTTAATGTTATCTAATCTAAATAGTTTCCTAATTCTAAATGGTATACAAATATTATGAACGCTGACTTGAAAAAATTAATTAATTAAATAGTAATTATTCGAGCCCCCCCTCTCTCTTCTACGTTTACAAAAAATCCTCAGGACAGACAGACAGACAGACAGACAGACAGACAGACAGAGAAGGTGCTCGTTATATTATAAGTAGTTACGGTTCTCTTTAGTCCGAGGATGTCCACCCTCCTTGGCTTAACCTTCTCTCTCTCTCTGAGAATGAGTTAGTTTAATGCTAATTGGCCAAGGCGCCCCTATCGAGAAATTCCGACGGGGTTGCTCAGGCATTTTTGTAGGCCAGAGTGCACTTCCTCTAGTGCGCTGACTTTTCAAAACACCACCTCTCTAACATCTTGGAAGAAGGTAAATAAATCACAAATGTTTTTGGCATTTAAAAAGTTTTCTTTCAGAGTATACATGTATACGGGGTGCGTAAAAATCTATCTAAAAGCCCAACTGCTTTCTCTGGTATTTCAGTCGAATAAGACCAATCCTCTCCCCCATTTGCCACGTCAACTTTGCCGCTTCCTGTCTATGTGACGTCACTGCCGGGACACTTAACTGTTTCGACTTCTTCTTACAAAATTTCACTCTACCTAATTAACCATACGTGAGAATTTACCATCCCATTACAATTTACCATGGGTTGGGGGGGATTTTTCTGTACTCTTGGGGAAACGAAATATTTCCTTGAGTCACCATGTTGTTTCCCACTGCAGAAACATGTGGAACAAGGCCAGAGAGTGGAGAAAACAAGCTCCACCGAGGAGGCATTCTGGTGGAGTAAAAAGTAGCCGAGAACAGATCAGGCAGCATTTCCCGGAAGAGGCGCTTCAGGCGATCGGCAATAAACCAACTCCCACTCAGGAAGGAGGAGGTAATGCCTGAGAGGGTACACCTCCTATGGGCGAGCCGGACCATACTTCAAGGTCTGATGGTTCGAGTCGACTACTAGGTTGTCAGAGTGATACCAAGGAGAACCTTCAGTCACCAGTACCCGTTTCGGTTGAGTAACGCTTAATTCTTAACTTTTGTTAGATTTTGAGAAAAATCTAACGGTGGCGGAAATCTTTAAATATTTGCAAAAATTGCCATCTTTGGGGCATTTTAGCTCCCTGAGAGACAAATCAAAAATTTTCCAAAAACTGTGTCAGAGTCAGTTTTCTGCATTCATTATCACCTCAGACAAGGCATGAAACCACTTGATGTAATGATCTAAAAAAAAAAAACTACTTCAAGGTCAAAACCTAGCCAACGATAAGTATTAGAAGGATAGATTCAGACCCAGAAAACAGCAATTATTCCTTCTTTGTCAGAAACATCGCTCATGGAATGTGAGGACAGAATGTGAGGACAAAATAAGGGAAGCGAGAGTTACGAATCATCCGAAAGTAAACGAAAGGTTCACTTTCTACTCTCCTTTATATTCTTCTTATCTTGAGCTATCCATCAATTGATGGTGAAACATCCACGAAGTTCGTGCGCCATGATGCTCGCTCACTCATTGCGATCAGAAGCTCCAATCCCGAGAGACCAGTGCCCTTCTCCAGAAGAGTCTTGATCGTAATATGAGGCCTCATAGTTCGTCGCTTGACCACTGGGGATAAGAGGAGCACTTTTCTAGCAGGTTCCTCATGTCGGGATACATGTCTAGCCAGCGCCAAAAGTCGGCGTTGAACAACTGTTGAACACCGACTGTTCATTTAACTATATGCAACATTTCGTAATTAACCAATTTGGAGAAAATCTGAAAACTAACGGACTAATGGACTGACCGAATAACGGACTCACACACGAACGGACTAATATACTAAGGTACTAACAGAACAACGGACCAATAGACTAACGGACTGATAGACTAACGTACGGAGGAATAACAACTTAATGAATAAAAAAAACGACTAACCGACGAACGAACTAACAGACTAATAAAATAACGTATCAAAAGACTAAAAAGTTACCGTATAACAGAGTAACAGACTGCAGACTAATGTATCAACAAACTAACAGACTAACAAACTAACAAACTAACAGAATAACGTACTAACAAACTAACGAAATGACAGACTAACAAACTAACATACTAACAGAATAACGTACTAATGGAATAACGGACTAACGGAATGACAGACCAACAGACGAACATACGAACGTGCTAATGGAATAACGGACCAACATACGAACAAACTAAAGAAATGTCAGATTAACGGACTAATATACTAACAGACTAACATATTAATGGAGTAACGGACAAACAGACTAACAAACCAACGGACTAACGAAATAACGGACTGATATCACAAAACCAAAATAAGAAAACTAAGAACAAGAGTGAAAAGATGATTAAAACACACACACACACACACACACACACACACACACAAATAAAATAAACTCATTCGTTATCGCTGGAATTCTGGGAATGTGTGAGGAGAATCCACAGAATTTAAAAACCTACCACAAGTATGACTTACGTAAGTTATACTGCAAAACTGAACACCTATTTTTCCAAAGTTTTTGTGGTTTCAGATACTGTGATAATTTGTCTTGGTGACAATATGTCAATTGAGTTATCTCCCCTTTACAGGTTGGCTGTTTGGAGTCTATCGACAAGCTATTTCGGCCCGAAGAGGAAACTATGGAGTCCGGAAATTTAAGGTTGAGCAAAGATGTGATATCGCTTTTTAGTGGCAAAGATGATTTAGTCGGGTGGATGAAAAAAGTGAAACTGGTGGCAAAACTACAGAAAGTGCAAAACCTTGCTAGTTTTATTCAACCTTTTCTGCACAGAGATGCGCTTGCAAGGTAGACCTTAAGATGAGTAATGAAGACCAATTTGATGCGGAACTGATAGAGATGAGATTAGTGGTAGCGTTCACCGAAGGGCCTTTTGAAGCCTGTGAAAAACTGAATCGATTCAGGTGCACTGGAGAATCAGTGGACGTTTACGCCAATGCAATAAAAAATTGGCTGGACTAGCAGGATACCTAAGGAGAGGGCTGGATCATACGGCCAAACTATAAACAAAACTAAGGTGAAATTTGGAGACGTATACTGTGCCGTAGCTATCCATCAACCGAATATTTGCAAAATCGCGGACAAAGATTTTGAAGCAGATTTTGATGGAAAAAGATAGACAGTGAAATGGAAATGGATGGGAGAGCCCCCAGTGTTGCAGAACCAAGTAAAATATTACAAGAATTCCCTGGAGTGTGAGAAAAATTCAGAGTTTGAGAAAGAAGTGGAACGATGGATAGCGGACGGTATTCTCTTACCATGGAAGAGTGAAGGAAAAGATGTGTTACCGTTGATGGCAGTGTTCCAGGTCACAAAAGATAAAGTCAGGCCAGTGTTAGACTTTCGAGAATTGCACTGTTTTGTAGCATGTCATACGGGGGAGCGACATAATAGATGTGTGTGAGAAAAGATGAGAAAATGGAGGCAGTTGGCAGAAGGAACTGCGATTGTGGACCTTAAATCTGCCTACTTGCAGCTGCATGTGACAAAGGAACTCTGGCAGTATCAGCTGGTCTGCTATAAAGGAAGGACCTACTGTTTGACACGATTAGGATTTGGGCTTAACGTTGAACCAGAGATTATGGCGACCGTTCTAAAAAACTGTGTTAATGAAAGGTAATAAGACACAAGAGGTCGCTGATGTGTACATTGATGACATAATCATGGATGTGACAAAAGTATCGACAGTGGAAGTGGTGGAACATCTTAAGGGATTTTGGCTAACAGCAAAGTCGCCAAAATCCTTGGATGGTGGAGCAGCGTTGAGTCTTAAACAATTGAAAGGAAAAGATGGGTGAGCTGATGTTCAGAAGAGGCAACGAAGTTCCGGATATGACATGGGAAATGAGTAGACGTCAGTTGTTCTCCATTTGCGGTAAATTGTTGGGGCACTATCCAGTTGCTGCATGGCTGCGGCTGGCGTGCAGTTATGTAAAAAGAAGAACAAGTGGAGTAGACTGGGAGGGCAGAGTTGATGGCAAAACTGTCAAAGTAATGCAGGAGATTTTAGCTGATGTAGAAAAGGAAGACCCTGTTAGTAAAACTTGGCGCATACGTGAAACAAAAATATGAGTTGTGTGATGCAAGCAGTATTGCAACAAGTATGGTTGTGGAGATTGGTGTTTTGGTGGCGGAAGATTCAGCAGGGCTGAGAAAAAAGGATGGTTTTAATCACATTAACGTGGCCAAATTAGATGCTGTGCTAAAGGGCATCAATTTAGCTATAAAATGGGGATTAAGAGACATTGAGATAAGAACTGATTCAGCAACGGTACTAAGTTGGATAAACTCTACAGTGGAAGAATACGAACGAAGGATGCTGGAGAAATGATTTTGAAGCGGAGATTGGGAATACTTGGAGAGTTAATATCCGAATTTAGACTGCAAATAAAGACAGTGTTTGTGCCTTCAGAGAGAAACAAAGCGGATTCGCTAACCCGAATAAAATACGGTGGTTAGTTGAGAAAGAAAAAGTTCCGGTATGCTGTCTAGGAACCGGAGAACTAGAAGAGTTGCATGACATGCACCACATGGGAGTGGATGGAACATTATATTTGGTGCGGAAAGTTGATCCACTTATAAAACGGGAGGAAGTTCAGAAGGTGGTCAGGAACTGCGTTCGATGTCAATCAATCGATCCTGCCCTGAATATACATGATCCTGGTGAAATTGGGACTGCAAACTATTGGACAAGATTAGCTATTGATATAACACACTATCGTGGGGGCGCATACATCTCAATGATTGACTGTGGACCTGTGAGACTAGCAATATGGAGGGAGTTACATGCGGAGACGGCAACTGTTGTTACAAAGGAATTGGAGAAGGTGATGCTTTAACGGGGTTCAGTGATGGAGGTGATAATGGACAATGCACAGGGTTTCGCTCAGAACTTCTCCATGCAATGCTAAAAAGATGGAGGATAAGAAGATATTACAGGGCAGCCTATAGACCCGGGGAAAATGGAATAGTGGAGTGGCATCATCGGACAGTGAAAGCAATAGTTGAAAGGAGAGGGATATCACCTGAAGAGGCTACATTCTGGTACAATATGGCACTCAAGGTCGGACAGAGAGGAGACAGTGGCACATACCAATTTTTAATCATGAATTAAGGCATCCAAAAGATACATCCCCAGAAATCGAAGAGCGAGGGCCAGCCAGAATCCAAATCGGAGAAGAGGTTTGCAATCCCTAACAACTTGAATGTCGACGGGATGCCGCGGCATATTTTAGATGTAAGGTGCGTGGTCCATGTAAACGATGGCGACATAAGCACCGAACAAGAAGGCAATGAAAGTGAGGCGGTTGCAATGCAAAGACGGAGAGAACGTAATGTACCGATTTGGGCACGAGATTATGTGATGTTAAATGATCTTTAATAACGATGGAGGCTTGTGGTTTAAGATACTGTGATAATTTGTCTTGGTGACAATATCTGTCAATTGAGTTATCTCCCCTTTGCAGATTGGCTGTTTGGAGTCTATCGACATAGGTGGCTCTGACTAGTAGTCAATTTGCATAGTTGGTGGGTTTTAGTAGGCACTTTGCATATGTGTTGGGTTTATTACTATGAAAACTAATCTTTTGACATTGAAGAGGCTCAGTTGATTTCTGGGCAGCAGGAAGTGAGCAGTTGACAGTGAACAGTGAAAAGTGAAAAGTGAGCAGTTGACAGTGAACAGTTGAGATTTTTCGTGGCGGTGATACCGAAAGAAAGTTAATTTAATTCTATTATCGGATTACAGTTTTCTTGGAGTTTTATTTTTAATAACCAACGGATTAAATCGACGCGATTTGTTTTTCATATTTAACGAAACTCACACCATAATTGTAGTCTGTCTGTCTCTCCCTTCTCCCCCTCTTTCCCCTCTCTGTCCTTAGATATAGTTAACAGCAAATAGAATGAAGAAATAATTGAACCTCTTTAATTCTTTTTACGCTGTTTGTTAAATCAATTTCGTTGTATTTCTAATCGTAAACAAAACACTCGTGCAGACTAGATTAAACTTGTTAACGTAATTTTATTGTGTTAACGCCGCCATTTTATGCTCCAAAAAGTTCTTTTTTGTAATTTATATAAATTATATAGGTTACCCCGGGGTGAACTGGGCCACCGGGGTGAAATGGGTAACCAATGATTATCCCTATTTTCTCTCAACTTAGTTCTTCCCAGAGTTTGATGTTACCATTACGGATTATGATATGACGATCAAAATTGCATCATTCTTTCTGATGAAGAAGGAAGTGTGAATGCCAACGTATGCACTTTTCACGATCTAATCAAACTTATTGCTGATTTCTATTTAGACCACTTGAGCACTCTAGTGTATGATATTCTTGGAGTGAGAAGGTCATATAAGTATAATTGCAAAGCCCTTTAAAAATTTGATGGGAAGCAAGATTTTTCTTAGAACAAAAAGACCGAAGTGAAGTGGATCACCCTACAATTTTACATATTTATCGAATCTAGCAGGAGAGTGCTTTACAACTTCAAAGCTGCATAATGATTCTCATTCACACCCAAAACTCAGCCAATGGATTTTAATATTTTGGAAACGGATTTTTAAATTTCCAAAATAGATATTATTTTGGAAATTAATTTTTATATTATGAAAATTAATCTTATTATTTGTCAAATAGATCTGAGTATTGTGGAGATAGATTTTAATATTTCAGAAAAAAAGATTTTAATATTTCGGAAATGGATCTTAGTATTTTGGAAATGGATTTAATATGTTAGGAAAAATCTAATATTGACTTTTATTATCGGTTTCTTACAAAAATACTCCCTATTAAACCTACTACTAACCCTAAGTCCGTGTGACAAAAAGAACAACCTCCCAACGAACAGAGAAGGAAAGAAAGGGCATAGTTTCCATCAGAAACATACTCCCCATACCATCTATTACTAATTCGTATCGATAATTCGGTTGTACTGTTTCGGTATGTTAGTGAGAATGTTTAAGCCATAATGTGGAAAGAACCAAACTGAATGTCTGCGTCTGTTTTTCTTCCTAGTATTATCCCCTTCCGTGGGTATTGACCCTCTAGTGTTTGGTGTGGTATCCAGCGTATTACTTGTATTTATTCGATTTTTATATGATCTAAGATTTCTAATAGCCATATTATATGATGTTATGTCGGATGTTTTCCTATTTCTAGTACAGTCTGCATTTTGTTCATATAACTTATCTTCTTACCATATCCAAATCTAGCTAAAGCTTCATTGTAATATTAAAAAAAAATCTTATTGAATAATGACTCATCGGATGAGAGCTTTGCTACTCTTTTATATATGTATATATATATATGTATATATATATGTATATATATATATATATATATATATATATATATACACACACATATATACATATGTGTGTATATATATATATATATATATATATATATATTGATACGGTACAATCACGTTGACACACCGGTTCCCGTTAGATCACCGAAGTTAAACTGGCCAGTATTAAATGGGTGACCATTTGGGACTACCAGGTGCTGTATGTGCTCTGTTTATCTCGGCATTGTTTCCAGTCGTCTTGAACTGCTTGCCATTAGAATCAAGCAGTGCCGACTCAGGAGAGGTGTTGTTAGAGATTGCGCAACCCTTGCTTCATAATTACACGCGCAGCCAGCCCATTATATAGGGGTATCCATAGTCTCTCTAGACTGAACGGAGGGCTTGAATATATATAGTACACGTATTGTATTAGTTTCTGTAGATGTAAATCCGTTGAAACTCCAGTGTTTATAAAAAGTGCTCAATAACAATTAGAGCTGTTCTTAAGTATAAATTTTTATTTATACAAACATTATTGGTTACATATGTGCATACATGTTTCGGCTGTACTCTTCACGGAGAGTCAACTTCTTCAGACCAAAGAAGACAGTCTTCTTCGGTTTGAAGAAGTTGACTCTCTGTGAAGAGTACAACTGAAACATGTACGCACATATGTAACCAATAATGTTTGTATATATATATATATATATATATATATATATTATATATATATATATATATAAGAGAGATGAAAGAAGAGGGATACACCTGTACTAATGATAAATTTATTTCGTCAGAGGAATTACATAGATAGATAAGTTGGCAGTGGAAAAGCCAACATTCAAAATTTGAAAAAATATTAAGTAATAGAGAGTGAAAATGTGCGTGTAAAAAGATATGGGGTCTGTCCAGTTGGTAAATGTCCGTTTATAAGGTGTCCAGTGAAAGGAGATTTAAAGATGGAAAAGGGGTTTCGTGAATGCAGCATTAAAAAAAACTTCAAACATGCAGTAAATCCAATATAAAGATGTTTAGTTCAATCGTAGGTAGAACGCAGTTATTCGGAAGTAATTTCGAAAATTTGGGCCATTTTAAAAAACTTTCGTGGACCCAGAATGAATATATATATATATATATATATATATATATATATATATATATATATATATATATATATATATATATATATATATATATACAGGTCTTTACGCGCTCCACTACTTTTTGAGTTGCTCCTACTCCAACGCCCCAAATTGGAGCTGGCTCCTCTCACGCTCCCCATTTTCAAAAAGGAGCCGCTCCTGGTCCAACTCCTATAAAAAAAACCGCGGCCCTTTTTTTAGCGTTCCATAATGAAAATATACCTTCTTTCATAAACGTTCTATCTGCTAATGAGTGGTCGAAGGACAGGGATGGGCGTCAAAGGATCTCGTCAATATGGGTGGGGATGTCACTTTAAGTGTAAGACCGTAAGATAATATTTGACAAAATCTCGCTAATATTTTGAGAGTTATAGGAGAACATGTCGGACGAAGTATAGGATTATACGTAAATTTTCGTTTCCTGAAATAGAAAAATCCCTGAAGTATTTTAAAACAATTTTAATTTTCATTACATTAACAACCTATTTTTTCAGCAAAGGAAAATTTGACCCGATATTTTTTCTATTTATTTTAGAAGGGAATTTATACTTGTTTTAAGTAAATAAAGTTTTACTTTTAAACATTATTAGCGATTATTTTCTTTTTAAAGAAAATATTTCTCTGTGAGAGGAGAGACAGCCACGGCAACATTAATCGTTGTGTTGTTTTTTAATATTTGTTTGTTTTACGAACGTAACTATATTGTATAATGTATATTATTATTTACAACAGAGAAACGCGCAAGTACTTTGAAACAAATCGATTTATCCATTTTTTTTTCAATAGTACAATTTGGGGTGAAAAAAAAACAATGAAGTTAATTTTTTAAAGATTGAATACAAAATATTTTTCATAAGTTCGCCAAAAAATATCAATAAATTGTCAATAATCAATTCAGAGATCCATTTAATGTCTTAAAATGTCATACAAAATATCTGGCCTAGACCGAGAGTTGAAAAAATATCGGGTCAAATTTTCCTCCCCATAAAAATTAACTGGAGCAAGTTTTCCTAGGTCGAACAAAAACATTTAAAATTAAAAATTAAAAGAAAGGTGAAACGTCTATACTAGAAATCTCTAACAGAAGCAAACTGCTTACTATTTTAATATTCGATGATAGATATTTTAAGATAAAGAAAGATATGTAATCTACTTTCGATTCTAAAAAGACAACAAATTAGCCAGAAAGTCTAATTATTTGGTTAAAATTTAAGATATTTTTTAAAATTTAA
>OY744519.1:160897291-161009791 GCA_963556195.1 Sepiola atlantica
TATGAAGAGAAGAGGAAAAAAAAGTAAAAATAAAAGTTAAAATTAAAAAACAAAAAAGAACAACGATTAAAAACAGAAAGTCTGTGAAAATGTCTTAGAAAAGTAGCTCGTGCATTATTTCTGCCATCAAGCCAACAAGCAAATAATCGGTCCCAAATGCATTAAATGTATATATATATGTATATATATGTATATATATATGTTTCGATGTAATACATTTCTGCAGGACTCTAAAAATACTCTTAGAGTAAGAGTTGATCTTTCAGCCCCGAGGAGATGTATTTACATTGAAACGCTGGTTGACTAGCGTAGGCTGTTCTAATGTTTATATGATTTTATTTTGATAAAACTCTACTTTGTATTGAAGACTTTTGAAAAAATATTCTTTTCAAGTCCATTTCATCAATATACTTGAACTTAATTAATTGAAATGTATATATATATATATATATATATATATATATATATATATATATATATATATATATATATATATATATATATTACTAAAGAGTCACAAATTATCAAGATTAAACGTTACTCGAGGATAAGGGTTATTGGGATGGGTTAATTGTCAGTTGAATGATAGAAGAACACTATGAGAGGATTTGAAAATGATGAATAGAATGGGATAAGCCCCAAAATGGTTGATATGTGGTAAAACAGATTGCAGAAGCTTATTTAACATTTATTATTACGACATTAAATAAGCGACAAAGGCTTTATATGCCAGAAAGTTGAAAAGACAAGCTTTTTTGTTTGTTTTTGAATTAATAACTTTCAAAAAGAGTTGATATGTCGTAGCCACGAACAGATCAAATCATGAGAACATGCTCCTCCCTGTAAAATCGCCACAAATACTGTGGGGTGGAGGGAAGGAATAGAGATTGATGGAGTGAGAAAGAAAGTCAGAGAGAGAAAGAAAGACACAGAGTGAGAAAGAGAAAGGGAGATAGAGAGAGAAAGAACCATAGAGAAAAAGAGAAATAGAATAAAAACACGAAATGAAGCGGTATTCATTCAAGACGGGTTAAGCTGGCTTCTCCGAAGGCGGAAGTTTCTAGGGAATATCAAATTCACAATGGTTGCTCATCTGGTACTGACCAGGCTTAACGTTGCTTAATGTTGGTTATCAAACGAGAACTGCTGTGTCAACGTGATTACGCCGTGCTGAGAATCGGCAGACTAAAATAACGATTCCCCACCAGGGGTGAAACGCAGAAGCCTCTGTGTAGCTTAATTGCCATAAATATATTTTCATAACTTACTATACATAGAGAAACGAACAAATGTATGTTCCAGTTGTTTAAACACTGCGCCATTCCCGTGACCCGAATTCTGAAACAAGCACAAGGCGTTTAAAGGCAAACAAATCATGACAAGACGTCCATTGCTATTTTTAATCGGCTCGTGAGAGTTAAACTATTTAATAAACGAGAAACTTGTAACTTTAAACCGCTTGCTGATTAGCAGTGAAACCATACTTACATGGCCATTGCTATTTCGGGAATTTATGAAAGAGTCGCTGTTAAGCGCGGCCATGAAAGAATATATGTACACAGGCATGACAAAAGCAAATAGACATTGTTGTTATTATCAATAACGAAGATTTCTGTCAGAGAGTTCTGATCCATATGTTGCATAGTACCTCTCCTGCTTGGACCGCGGCAGTACGTGTTTTGTACACTCGTCATTTTTAAAACATAAATCATATAGTTTGCATACCTTTAAATTTCTCTCTCGCCGCGTAGAGGGTCGCCGTTTCGATGTCGTCTAGTGGTTGAACTCATTCCTTCTTTTTTCTGCCGTGAACCACGCCGCTACAACAAAAGCTCCATGGTCGGAAGACAAACAATCTTTTTAAATTTAACTTCAGTTTTTATTTCAGGCGTTAGTTAGCAAATCAGCTGGGATATATTCACTAACGTCGAGAGAGAGAGAGAGAGAGCGAGAGAGAGAGCGAGAGAGAGAGAGAGAGAGAGAGAGAGAGAGAGGGGGGGGGGAAATTACTGCTTTCGTAATTACTTATCAATTATTCCCTTAACCATTCGTGGAGGGGGGAAAAGAGATCTTTCGCCTGTATTTTCTTAGGGAAATATTTCCCTTAATCCAATTTGCGGAATACATCAAAATCACATCTGATAGGTTCGCCTCCAAAACCCAGACTGCTAAAACTTGCTTCTCATGAAGAACGAGTGAAGTCACGGATCCCTCTATTTCCCACGCAAAGGCCCGTGACGTCACAGAGCCTCTCGCAGGTGCACCTTGACCCTTGATCTGAGGTCTCGTCACGCGGTGACCTTGTCACGTCTGTTAGCTCCGACTGTGAGAACAGGTCCTATTCTGCACTCGACTGCACGGGTCCACCCGCGCTAATTCGCGCAAATCAAACCAACGATTTCTAACAGATACGTCCATTCTCATAAGGCCATTATCCAACACATCTAGGTGAGATGATATTGATTGTTTTCTCAATATCGACTGTGTGTACATTTCATTTCTGCCAGCAACGGTCCTAGAAATAAATGACGACGCATCATGCGCTTCACAGCTAATAGTAACCAGATAGATTCAAACATTCTTTTAATACTAATAGTTCAGCACTTACCTAGACTAAAAGCGCTTCGAGGATAAGGATCAGTGAGATTTTCAGTCTGATGATGGACTAGTACTATAAAAAGATTGAGAACTATGATTAATTCACAGGACAACATGACAGATATTTGTTGACATTGGACTTGCAAGCGATCATGTTGTAGTGGGTGTAACGTGTACCACAGGTGGGTAGTTCTTAAAAAGAGACTCGGTTTTGTTTGATTTTTTGTACGCGGTGGAAGAAAGAATAGTTTTTGGCAATGTTGGTAGAAAGCGAGTTCTTTGCTTAGAAAGTTTTAAGGGGTAGAAATGCGGAAATCAACGCTTGAAGCTTAGTCGAGAAGCTGCCATTGAAATACCGATAGAGTAGAGAAAGACTGGCAACTTCTCTTCTGTGATAAAAGGACTGCAGGGAAGGTAAGAGATCATTTCCGACTAGATTACAAAATCGCTTTTGTACTCTGTCAAGGCAAGAAAGAGTGCTCTGAACGACACCTCTCCAGATGGGGCAACGGAACTCCATCTTGGACCGCGTCTGATTCTTCTACAAGTAGATTATTGCATTAGAAGTAAGCTACTTTTTTTTTTTATTATTATTTATTATTATTATTATTATTATTGTTTCTTCTTCTTTTTCTTCTTCTTTTTGTTGTTGTTGTTGTTGTTGTTCTTCTTCTTTTTGTTGTTGTTTTTTTTCTTCTTTTTTTGTTGTTCTCATTCTTCTTTTTGTTGTTGTTGTTGTTGTTCGTCTTCTTCTTTTTGTTGTTGCTGTTGTTGTTGTTCTTCTTTTTGTTGTTATTGTTATTCTTCTTTTTATTCTTTTTGTTGTTGTTGTTCTTCTTCTTCTTTTTGTTGTTGTTGTTGTTCTTATTCTTCTTTTTGTTGTTGTTGTTGTTGTTGTTGTTGCTGTTCTTCTTCTTCTTCTTTTTGTTGTACTTCTTTTTGTTGTTGTTGTTTTTTTTGTTGTTGTTGTTGTTCTTCTTCTTCTTCTTTTTGTTGTTGTTGTTGTTGCTGTTCTTCTTCTTTTGTTGTTGTTGTTGTTGTTCTTGTTGTTCTTCTTCTTTTTTGTTGTTGTTGTTGTTGTTGTTGTTGTTGTTGTTGTTCTTCTTCTTCTTCTTCTTCTTCTTCTTCTTCTTCTTCGTCTTCTTCTTCTTCTACTTTTTGTTGTTGTTGTTCTTTTTCTTCTTATAATTATTAATCTTATTATACCACTTTAATATGTACTCTGCTAAGCCATGTAAGTTCCTGAGGAATTTTTATCTAAAATATCATACATTTTAATTTAGCTCTACTCAAATAATATTACGACAAGCGAATTGCGTATCGCTGTGTAAATGCTATATGTATGCGTACTTGCCATTCAAATAGTGTGTATGATTTGTGTATGACTTTATTAGACAACGATATGACCCCACCCCCACCACCAAGCCATTGTTTCAAACGCCCGGTCCATTTAAATCTGGCATCTCAAACAGTAGAAATCTCAAGTTAACTGATTTAACCTCGATTTGATGACGTTGGAAATTTAAATATATCAAGTTTCATGGTAAGTATTTAAAAATATTCTGAATTAAGTCACGTGGCTGACAGTAATTTTGCTTCATTCCCCAATATGAAAGCATAAACTTGCTGGCTTGAAGATGTCGAGCTTATTAAAGCTCCGACTGAAACATGTTCTGAATGTGTAGCCATACTGTGTTTGTATAAATAAAAAATATTATAAGATATATATGGCAATTAAGTTACACAGAGGCTCCGGCGTTTCATCCCCGAGGGGAATCTTCAGGCTAAAATGCATGGAGTTATTTTTGCCGGATGTTTTTATATACACGGCTAGCTAGTTAGCCAATCAGATTCTTTGTTGTTTTCTCAGCCAATCGTTGGGTTTCCCGCGAACAAAGGTCTTGTTGATGTTACTTCCTATATCCTGTTCTATTGTTATGTTTTCTATAGATTGGCCTATACCCTGTTTCCTTTGTTGTGTCAATATAATGGGTGAATTCATTTTAACACGTGGTTCGTTGTATTTCTATTTTAGGTTTTAATTTTTAAATTGTTAAGTTTTTGTTTAGTTTTTTTTCCTTATTTGTTTTTTTTATTTATCGTTAGCCTAATATATATATATATATATATATATATATATATATATATATATATATATATATATATATATATATATATATATATATATATATATTCTTGGTTTTGTTTTTGTATTTTATTATTGAAATCTAATTCTTACAAGAAATGAATATGATAGGAAAGTGTATAGCATTGGGTTTTATTTAGAATTCAATATGGACGACAGCATTCCCCACCAACTTATCAAGCCTCATGGAAACCGTATCAACTGATTTCATAAGTAATAAGTGAGTAACATCCAGATAATTTAGAATGAACATAAACATCACATTTTTTTTCTTGATGTAATTTTCAATTTTTATTGTAAATTATCCGTTTATTTATGACAAACATAGTGCCAACAATAAGACAGAGTTATATATATATATATATATATATATATATATATATTGGTAATTTTCTAGTATATTGTTTTCTTTTTAATGCAGTAACTTAGTTGTTCTTTTTTTCAATTTTTTTTACTAATGATTTTATTTATTCCGAATAGTTCATGTAAATTAATATTTTTCATTAAATATTTAATGATGGAACATTACACGCAAATAAAATTAGATACATTATATGCCATAATTAGCTGACAACATTAAACATTGTTTTTTGGAGGAGTACTCAACTTTCGTACCTCTGAATTTAAAATAACTCTGTGCCTTAGCATAATAGCTTTTTGATAATTAATTTTTTAAAAAACATTTCATTAAATATTAGATTATATGACTTGCATCGTTTGTGATGTTGATTGTATTTTTCATAGCTCTGAATTATAACTATAAAATGGCCGGTTGTCTATGAATGGGATCTTTGTTTTCTTTAAGGAACTGTTTTTTTTTGTGGGAAGTGGATGAAAAATGTATTTTGATTTTTTTTTTGGTTTGAGGATTTTTCTCTGGAAGTGATCTGATGGTCTTTTGATGCGCTGCATGAACGAAAGATCCTGGTAATTATGTGTTTATTTCCGGTTGTTTATTTTTGCGCGAAACAATTGTCAAGTTACATTGAATTATTTTGTAATTCAGCAAAGAAAAAATAACTAAAGAGTTGGTCATTCGAATTAAAAATACCATTATTTACTTATAAGTGAAAAATAGAAAGGCAACAAACAGAACGTGTCTATCAGCAATAAAAACAATTACGTAAATACATTAAATATTCAGGTGATAAAAATCGTACATATTTCCGGGCAAGGCGTCATGGTCGGGTGGTAAAACTCCATAGTATAGACATTGATATCGAAGGTTCGATCCTTGTCCAAGTTAGCCATTCTGATAATGGCTGATAGCCAGAAACACGTGTTCATGGATTACTTTCATGTACTTATTAAATTAATATATATATATATATATATATATATATATATATATCAACGAGAAATGAGTCCTATAAAGTTAAGGGCGACTAAAATGCAATCTTCTGCATTACTCATTATCACTTAGGAAGTGAAAAGTAGAAAGGCAAGAAGCAGAAAGAGAACACTACAATCACCAATAAAACAATTACATAAATACCTTATTTATATATATATTTATATATATATATATATATATATATATATATATATATATATCAAATATAAACCAAAAGTAAAACTTTTAGTAGATGGAACCTATAGTGAAGAGGATTAGCTCAATATACGAGATAGAGCAATTGTAGAGATAGAAGAAAAAAGAGTGATAAACATGCGACGATTGTCCAAATTTATTTCAAATTTCAATTGTTCAATGCAAGGTGTATTCAGTAATAAACTAGTGTTTATTATTCTTTCCTTAAGCCAAGGCTTTTCAAAGATCGAGATCTTATCATCAGAGGAGTAATACAGATAGATAAGTTGCCTTTCGAAAAAGCCAAAGTTCAAATATTTGAAAAATATTATTAAAAAATGTAGTGAAAGAAAAGTTCCGTAAAAAAGATATGTGGTTTGTCCGGGTGGTAGTTGTCCGTTGAAAAGATGTCCAATGAATAGGAGAAATTGTAGAAAACGAAAAAAAGCTTTTTCGTAGGGGCAGTATGGAGAGAATGTTCAAATCGTCGCATGTTTATCACTCTTTTTCTTCTCTCTCTCTCTCTCTCTCTCTCTCTCTCTCTCTCTCTCTATATATATATATATATATATATATATATATAAGCAGGGTTACCCGGGCGTTGCCATGGGTGCTGAAAAAGAAAATAGTTTTAAAAGTGTGTTAACATCTTTCTTTTAAAACTTTGTGAATATTTTATTTTTTTGTACGCCCGACGTAAACGCAGACCACACACTATTATTTCAAACTTGCAAAAAGAAAGAAAGAAAGAAAAAAGAAAGAAAGAAAGACAGGCATATAACAATTAGAAATAATCTTTTCTATCTCACTCCCTCTTTTTTTTCCTTCTCTGTGTGTCTCTCACTCTCTCGTTCTTTTTCCCACTCTCTCTCTCTCCCTCTCTTTTTCAACGGTGACGAATTCGATATAAGTCAAATGTTCTAATTAGAAAGTTTGTTGAAATTATTATTCATTCTAGCATTCAGATCATCTGAATATATGACAATATGCAGTTTGATAAAAATCAATAAACAATCAGGACACGCATAAAATATGTTTAAATAATTGAGTAAATACAATTCACATTAAAATCGAAGCCAATTCTACTCTTATGCAAGGGCGATAGTAAAGACACAAAGGCAAAGTTAAAAACCTAAAAGAAAGAAAGACTACGCTCTTTCTGTTGCGTTTCAGCCTTGTGCCATTATGTAGAAAATACTTACCTCGTACAAGGGTGACATTCAGCCGGCCATTCGGAATGGTTTGGTTGTTTTATTTTACGGCATATCAACCCTTTTCGAGGTATTTAATGCCGAATCCAGTCATTTTGGTAAAAGTTTTTATGCTTGAAGTTCTTTATATCTTCAAATATTTATTCATAATGATTGGTTGTTTTATTTTACGGCATATCAACCCCTTTCGAGGTATTTAATGCCGAATACGGTTATGTTGGTTAAAGTTTCTATGGTTCAAGTTTTTTATATCTTAAAATATTTATTCACGGTGTTGGGGTTGGTTGTTTGGTAGAGGATTATTGTTGTTTTTGTTTTTGTCTTTGCAGAACATGGCTGAGTTTTGCAAAAAGAAAAGAAAAAAAACGATAACATCAATGTTTGGTGCATTTTAAGTCAGGAAGCCGTTATCTTCAGACAGCCTGATATGGTAGCAGCTGACCCCGAAATGGCTATTTCATATCAAAATCAGACCGACAGAATCTTGGGCATGCGTGGCTTTATGTTTTTTTTCGGGCTGAGGTATGGTCCTGTGCAGTTCAAGGGGGCCCACAATCCCAGGCTTTGTTTTATAGCCCTTTGAGAAGGGGTTAGTTTATTGCTAATTGTCTGAGGGGCCCCTTCCGGAGAATACCGACAGTGCTGCCAAGGATTTTTTTGGTGGGCCAAAGTGCTCTTTCTTTAGGGCGCTAGCTTTTCAAATACAACTTTCCCGACTCTGTGTCTAATCTTTTCGCCGTGAGAGGGGGATAAATAAAATCGTTACAGAAAACATTAAAATTCACGAATTACAATTCACAGCTTGAGTAGGTGTGTTCTTACACGTCGGGGATACGTCATCGACATCAATTCATCAGTGACTTTGTTTCTGTCGGGCTGATTATGGTTCTGTTCAGTCTCAGGCTTTACCTTCTCCCAGGCTTTACCTTCTCTGAGAAGGGTGTAGTTTAATGCTAATCGCTTGAGGCTCCCCTACCGGGGAATGCCGACATGTCTGCACAGGTTTTTTTTTGTTAGCCAGAGCGCGCTAATCCTAGTGTGCTGGCTTTTCAAAACCACACCTGACCTTGTGCCTAATCCCCTGGAGAGGAGGTAAATAAAATACTTTAGTAGCTGCTTGTTCTCCTTGCACGCGCCCCTTTGTGATCCTTCCAGACTGACGGCTTACTGCCTGAAATCAAAGCTTATCAAGACTTATAGAAAACAGTAGAGGTTTATTTAATTTGATCTTCGTTTCAAATCACTCACCAGGTTGGTAATGGGAGACAGAGAGAGATTGATTATCACTGTTTAATCATATTTTCACGCCCACGCGTTGTGTGCTTCCAAATATACTACCTTCTCTCTCACACTCTCTCCATTTAGTCATGTGATGTCATATCCGTTTCTACTAATTTTCTATAGTTTATCAATCCCCAGATCGAGGTCATCAAGTTGGCCCAAGCTGACTTTTAAATTCACGTTTTGCTCAACTAACTATTTTATACATGAATGGGTCTACTCGCCCAATATCTAACATTTCTCTCACTCTCTCCTTTTGCCTCTTTCTTACTGTCTCTTTCTCACTCTCACTATCTGCCTATTTCCTTTGCCATGGATCTTCAGTATGTCACCAAGCAACAAATCCTTAGCTATAAAAAAGATATTGTACACCTGGAGCGTGTTCAATGGTTGACAACCGGGATAGTGACATGATTCTCCACGCGTACATACAAAGAACTACATCTATTCTCAGTTGAGCAGTGGAAGATGCGAGGAAACTTTAATCTGGCGTCCAATATCATCAACGGGAATTTAAATCTACATTTGAGGAGTTGTTCACAGCAACGCTAAGTCGTGTCGTCTGCGGACACCCACAAAATATGTACCGCCGTTGCTTTCGGTTCAATATAAGAAATACACCATTCTCTGTCCATGTTTCTGCTCCGTGCAGCAACCTACACGAGGAGGTTGTGACGATGACTGCCATATCCAGGTTTAAAGCAATCTTGGACAAAGATTAAGTCTGTATGTGGATGTAAATATCTTCTACCTGTCTATTTACGTGTCTTCTTGCATTTTGCTATTTTTTGTTGGATAATGACCCTATGGGAATGGACGTATCTGTTATAAATCGTTGGTTTGATTTGCGCGAATTAACGCCGGGTGGACCGGCAGTTGAGTGCAGAATAGGGCCTGTTCTCACAGACGAAAACCACAGACGTGACAAGGCCACCGTGTGATGAGATCCTAGATTAAGGGTCAATGTGCACCTGCGAGAGGCTCTGCGACGTCACAGGCCTTGCGTGGGAAACAGAGGGATCCGTGACGTCACTCGTTCTTCGTGAGAAGCGAGTTTCGTCAGTCTGGGTTTTGGAGGCAAACCGATCAGACGTGATTGTTACCATGTAATTTACAACAGATAAGGGAAATATTTTCCTAAGAAAATACAAGGGAGAGATATCCTTTCCCCTCCCTATGAATGGTTAAGAAAATAATTGTTAACTAACTACGATAAAGTAGTGATTGCTCTCTCTATCTCTCGAGACGTAGTGAATGACTCTCAGCTGATATAACAAACGCTTGTAATAAAAAGAATTGAAAGTAAAAAGATCATTGTTTAGTGAGTCGATCGTGGAGTTTTATTGCAGACAACGGACGGCGTGGTTCACGGCAAGAAGGAAGGAAGAAAGAATTCATCCACTAGACAACATGACCCTCTACACGGCGAGGGAGAACACTAAAGGTATGCAAACAATATATGTACTATGAATTTATGATGTTTTAAAAATGACGAGTATTGAATGTGAACTGCCACGGCCCTTTCAGGAACGAGTATAACAAATGATTAAAGCTACGGCCCGTAGTGGGACTAGATACGAAACGCGAACTGCCGCGGTCCAAGCAGGAGTGGTGCATGCAACAAAATAAATTTGATTTGATTTTTCGTATCGAATTTGACCTAAATAAAATATTCCTTTAAAGAACTTTCTCACTCTTTTTCTTTCTTAACAAAGACAGTTAGAGATTCATGATTGAAACCTGGTAGACAAGTCAGGCATAGACTAATGTTTATTTGTACCAAATGTGGTTGAATTGCAGAAAGGATTGTACATTCTATTAATGATTCCATGGGGGCAGTTTTTGGTCATACTGTTTTAAGAATAATATCATGTTCTATAAATTTGAATTTGCAAAATTGTTTATATTCAAACTGTTATTGATCCAAAGGACTAATTTTATTTTAAATGTTTATGATAGGAGGAACTCGCAACAGATAAACAAAGAAACTTACATACTAAAAAGGCTTTATTATCACATAGACTATTGTACCTGTGCTGTAAACTATGACGACATACCCTTTTCATTGCTTCCGAACCTACCTACTGCTTTCTAGACTTTTTCATTCAATGATTTAGAGCATTCATCTAAAAAAGAAGAATGTTCGGAGTTCAATAAAGCGTTCGTTACCGAAAGATGTCCCATAACAACGAATGATCTCAAAAGACAGTTTTGAAAATAGAACACACGAGGTGGAATCAAATTTCTCCTAACTCTAAATGACGGTCGATTTTGTTTGAACATAGTCGCTAATTTAAGACTGAAAAGCTCGTAAAAAATCTTACCCTAATCTGATTTGCAACCGCACCCAGACTTAGCGTAAGTGGTACCGTAAGCCTATTTATTTTACTGTTTTTTAAGCCTAAAATAATAGACCGCCATCTTTGATTGACTCAACCAAGTCAAAATAACGAAACAAATCTTTTTAAACAACAACACTCGCAAGCAGTTTCATAAGTTTAAACAAGACATCTCGGCAAAAAATTCAATTTTAATTCGATTGGTAAATATTATTTGTTGTATATTTCGTTTATTTTCGATTTCTCGGCTGCTAGCTATACTACAGGGTTGCCTTTTTTGTATATGTATAATGCATTCGTAATAATATGTAATATTTTACTTTGGATTAGTAAAGTCTGCATTCTCTTGGGATAGAAAGGTAAAACTAAGATCGATTTATCGGTACCGTACAACTCTTAGTGTTGTTTCTATTTTGATCTTGTGTCCTTTCCCGTTTCTTCGTTTTGTTGCAACCCATTTCATTTATCTTGCGACCCACTGACTAGTAGCGACACGCAGTTTGAGAAACCCCATTTTCAATGCCACATCTAAGCGCATCCCTCCTTGCCTTGAATGAGTACAAAATCGACTTTGCAATCTAGTGGGAGATGAGTTCATCTCTTCCCTACATGCCCAGAAGAGACGTTACAAGTCGTTCACCACTTTATCCGTATTTCTATGGTAGGTGCTCGACTTAGCTTCAAACTCTGGCCCCTTCACCGTTAGACCTCCTCAACAAAAAGTCGCCTCGCTTTAAACACTGCAAAGAACTCTTCTTCCTCTATGTACCTGGAATCAAACGGAACTTCCATGAACAGAGTTTTTTTCCAAGAACATCCTGCATGTGGAACACGTTAACGCGGAAAGGTCTCCCTACAGGCTACAACGTTTCTTTAAATGGAAATCACTCCAGACAATGCATGAAGCCACTTGATGTAAGGAGCTTTTATTCGATCTCTTCATGACTTACCCATTTTAATTTTTTAAAGTTTATAATTTAAACTAATTAATTAATCCGGGCAGGTGCAGTTTTTCGTAAATAAAAAGATAATGTGTAAGTCATGTAGAGGTGAGAAAGTACACACACAGACACATACATAAAAGTTAAAATACACACAGACACAGACATAGGAGTTAAAATACACACAGACACAGACATAGGAGTTAAAATATACACAGACACAGACATAGGAGTTAAAATACACACAGACACAGACATAACAGTTAAAAAACGCACAAACACAGACATATGAGTTAAAATACACACAGAGACAAATATAGGAGTTAAAATACACACACAGACATAGGAGTTAAAATACATACACAGATATAGGAGTTAAAATACACACACAGACATAGGAGTTAAAATGCACACAGACACAGATATAGGAGTTAAAATACACACAGACACAGACATAGGAGTTAATTACTACGGCCTCAATAGAGCCGAACGGGAAAAAACAACAAAATACCAAGATCTCAAAAATGATCTAAAAATAACATGGTCCCTCGATGAAATAAACATCATACCGGTTGTAGTGGGGGCAACTGGTCAGGTGAAAAAAAATCTAAGTAAATACTTAGAAACAATCCCGGGAAGACCAAACTGTAGGGAAGTACAGGTATCAGCCCTAAAAGGAACAACATCTATCCTTAAGAGAGCCCTCGGATATAAATTTTACTCATAGGGAAATCAAGTGTTAGCCTCAAGAGTAGGCCCCTTGATCTCTTTAGATAAACTAAATTAAAATGAAACAAAAGAGAGTTAAAATACACACAGACACAGACGTAGGAGTTAAAATACACACAGAGACAAATATAGGAGTTAAAATACACACACAGACATAGGAGTTAAATACATACACAGACATAGGAGTTAAATACACACACAGGCATAGGAGTTAAAATACACACAGACACAGATATAGGAGTTAAAATACACACAGACACAGACATAGGAGTTAAAATACACACGCAAACACAGACATAGGAGTTAAAATACATACAGAGAGAGATATAGGAGTTACAATACACACACAGACACAGATATATGGGTTAAAATACACACACAGACATAGGAGTTAAAATACACACAGACACAGGCATATGAGTTAAAATACACACACAGAGACAGACATAGGAGTTACAATACACACACAGACACAGACATATGGGTTAAAATACACACACAAACACAGATATAGGAGTTAAAATACACACAGAGACGCAGACATAGGAGTTAAAATACACACACAAACACAGGCACAGACATTGAAGTTAAAATACACAGAGAGGCATAGGAGTAGTTAGAAAAGCAAACTGGTCGACCATAGCCTAGGGTGCGACCCGAATGCTTCCTTTTCATTAGTTACTACCAGGTGTAAGGTGGAACGCCACTTCGTTTTCTATAATTACTCCATTTACCTTTGATCTTAGCCGCCTTATAATCCTAAGTGTTTAGCTAGTGCCATTTTCCAAGTTTTTGATAAGACTTAGATCGAGGATTGAACCCTTGTCTCTGCACCCATTGGCGAACATTCTTCTTATTAAGCCAAATGGGCGGTAATTTTATTAATATGGAAATAATATTTTATTATATTAGACAGATTAACAAAGAGAGAAAAATGAGTCTTTTTATGCAAATAGTACTTGTCTCAGGTATTGATATTCGGTAAGTAACAAACGGAAATTGGAAATCTGTCAACATTGTAGACAAGATCAGCACTTCAGATCGATCAACAGAATTGAAATCAGAATGAAAAAAACAAAAACGAAAATGGCCGCCATATTTGTGTATCGTTTCGTGCGCATGCGCAACTGTAATCGTGTAATTAAGGTTGATATTGGCCGAGCGCTTAACGAACTCATTAATAGTCATTTCAAGAAAATGAAAAAAAAAATAATAATAACTACGATCAACTATTTATCATCTCTGTAAAAATTCGCGACTGTCAATAATTTCAGAAATTGAAGCCATTTAGTCCATAAACGACATCCTTATTCTATTTTTTTTTCATTAAATTTAAAAAGAAACAAGAGCGGATATTGTTAAGTTGCGTCCATTAAATCAGCGAATTCAGCGATTAAAATGAAGTTGCAAACACAAGCGTGACAGACCGACGGGCAGGCAGAGCTTCTTTCCGAGATTTGTGGGCGCATCTGAAAATGTGATTTCGTACTTAAATGGGCGAGACAAAGGAAATTCTATTTGAAGATTTAACGACAAAAAAAGATATTTCTATTTGAAACGAAAATGCTTCCAAATTTAAACGTGACAGACCAATGAAAATGCAATTTAAAACTTAAGTTGACAGACTGACGGACAGGCAGATTTTATCTCAGATATGTGTGGACGCATCTGAAAATGATATTTAAAACATAAATGTGTGAGACAAAAAAAAAATTCTATTTCAAAACTGGATTCGAACTTGGCACACCCAGGTTGTCAGTCCATGTCGTTAAGTACTTAGACACGATTATCATCCCAAACGTAATTGTGAGAGCCAGACGAAAATGCCCCCAACCTTAAACATGACAGACGAACGAAATCGTGACAGACGAACGAAATTGTGACAGACCAACAAAAATGCTATTCCAAACGTAAATGTGACACACCGATAAAAGCTCCAAATAAATTTAAACATGAAAGACAAACACATGGCTTTTTCTGAACTTCTCGCCCTTTGAGTTGGGCGTTATGCCTAAGGTGTGGTGCATTCCGGCAGATGTAATTTTCATTTAATATAGAAATGAATGTTTCCGAAGAATGCATCAGCCTAAATAAATTCTCGCCCTTTGCGTTAACATCATAGGATAGCATATGTCCTGTCCTCGCTCGGGAAGTTTTTCGCGACTGGGACAAATATTGTTTTTTAAAATTTTTTTAAAATGCAGACTATTTTTTTTTTTGGGGGGGGGAGAACTGGATTTTCCCACATTAAAAAAAACGACCTTGTGCAGACAATCAACTATGGACTATGAACCAGAGAGTAACGTAGACTATGCACGGAATCTTGGGGGGGGGGAGGGGGCTTATTGCAAAACAAATACAAGAGAAATACAACGATCTTTATCGGCAAGAAATCAATGGTAAACGGCTGTTGCGATAACGCGAAATAATTTGCAATGGTTATCGCAAGAGGTTGACAGTGCTGGAAATCTGAGGAGACTTGTGGTCACTCAGACCCCAGGAGAGATCACTTGTTATTGTCAGTGAGAAATCACTGATAATGACTCATGTGGGAACTCCCAGTGGGTAAATAATAATAATAATAATAATAATAATAATAATAATAATAATAATAATAATAATAATAATAGTAATACACTGGGAACTGTGTAAACAATTGAATTTCGAATATGCAGACAAATGGTACAAACATAAACCAGAAACAGTACTGGAAAACGAAAAACACAAAATCCTCTGGGATATGGATATACAAACAGATAAACTCATACAAGCAAGGAGACCTGATGTTATTATAATAGACAAAAAGGAAAAATCTTGTAAAATCGTAGACTTTGCCGTTCCAATAGACCACAGAGTGAAGATCAAATACACAGAAAAACGAAGTAAATACACAGAACTAGCCAGAGAACTGAAAGGAATATGGAGCATGAAGAAAGTTAGTATAATACCAATAATCGTAGGAGCACTAAGAACAATCCCAAACAACCTGGAGAAAAGACTGGGAGAAATTGGAATCAAAGGGACAATCGAAACCATACAAAGGACGGCAATGATCAAAACAGCTGCAATTTTAAGGAAAATTATCGAATGCGGAAACCAACACGCATAAGCTACAAAGGCTAACCAGTCACAAGGAATTTACAACAGGGAGAAAACAAAACCACACGAAGAACACCACAACAAGAACAAAGGAACAGAAACTGCAAGAAACAGCACTTCATAATCCCCCCAATAAATTCTCAGCTATCTGAGTCTCAGCTATCACTACACAAAAATGAACCAAAGAAACAGAAATTACAAGAAACACTATAAGCTTCTCCCCCCCCAAATAAAAAGAATTAAAAATTATTCTTTTAAAAATAAGGAAAGAGAAAAGGAAAAAATTAAGGATTTTTTTTTTAAAGGGTCGAGGAGGATGAGAAGACCGAGGAGGGACAGCACAAACCAGACCATCACTGGAAAAGTGCAGAGAATGCTGGGACCTTGGGGAGGCTTATTGCCACCCAAATCCCAGAGACGACCAATTGTCCTTACCAGCGAGAAATCAATGGTAAGAGGCTGTTGCGATACCGCATCGTTATCGAAAAGAGGTGAAGAATACTGGAAATCTGGGGAGGTTTGTTGTCACTCAGACTCCAGGAAATACCACTGGTTGTTGTCGGTGAGCAATCACTGACGATGATCTGTGTGAGAACTCCTAGTGAGTACAAATAATACTAGTACATTTATTATAATTAAATGAAATATAAAAAATAATAATACTAAAAATAATACTAATAGTAATAATACTACTTATACTACTACTGTTATATTATGAGAGGCCCTGTATGCCTAAAAGCGAGTAGGTCCACTAGTTTTGATTGTGAGAGGGGTGAACTTTGTCCGAGTTAAGTGCAGGTCGAAGGGACATCCATTTTGGGACAAATAGATTTGTCCTCAGAATGAGTAATCTCAAGAAGTCATAACAACTGGTGAAACCTGGCCAACTTCAAAGGTTGGGGTTCAATAAAGGTCACGCCAGTTCTGGTTATGATCTGTATGACAGGACAAAGGACTATGACGTCACTCCTTTATTCGTGAGAAACTAAGGTTTTTAAAACAGTTACGGGTTTGAAAGCGAGCCAGACGGTCGACCTTTCTGTGGGTCCTCAAATGAAAGAGAAGGGCTCTGGAAGTGAGAGCGTCAGGTCGACAATGTAGACGTGCGTCGTAATGGCTGGATCTCCTTGAGATCCAGCAGTAATTTCCTGTGCATAGTCGCACCCCCCAGCGAGAAGGATGAATGAGAATCGAGTGAATGAACGAAAAAAACCCTTCCACAACGAAGTCCAGAATAAAAGACTTTAATCTCTCTGAGGAAAAATTGTCTCCGCGTTTGTCTTCTGCCTGTATATAAAATTCAAAGATCACCAGCATCGATCACGGCCAGAGATACGCAATGGAAACCGACGACACCAACGGCGATCACAACCAGACGACGAAAGAAAATGTAAGGTAACTTTTTGTGCATCACATTTTAGAGGTGCTAATCTGTTAGGCTTCGAGAAACTTAAAACTGAAAGAACTAAAACAGAAAGAAAACGAGAGCAATGATTAATTTGATATGCTTAACGAACAATGTTTAAAGTGTTTAAATGAGATACAATGTTTAATGTAAAATGTTTAATGAACTGTGTTTAATGAGAAAAGAATTTAAAAAGAACTATGTTTAAAAAGAAAAATGTTTTAATAACGAGAAGTGTTTAAAAAGTAATGTGTAACAGAACTGACAGTTTAAAGGCCCTAAAGAAATGTGTTAAAAGAGGTTGAAAACGCTTCTAGACTTTTCATAAACTTTCGTATTGCTTTCGTATTTTAAGAAGCGCTTAATAGACTTTCGTGGCGATGATTTTCATCATTGATAACGTAACGAATGTTTGGTTGTTGGTGTGCTATGAAACACTACTACTACTATTATTATTATTATTATTATTAGTAGTAGTAGTAGTAGTAGTAGTAGTAGTAGTAGGATATTTCGCCGTTCTAGCAGTTAACAGTGAAGCTGAATGAAACAGAAAAATAAGCTCCGGCCCCTGTCCCATCGCCGCAATGTAGCATCCTTGTGCTTGTTTTACAAATACTTCAATGGATTATGCTCCAATGAACTGGCTACTCTGGTGCCCCCTCGACGTGAATTCACTAGACCAACTCGACAATCAGCTAAATCCCATTCATTCACTGTGGATGTCCCCAGATGCCGGAGCGCCTTCTACTCCAATAGCTTCTTTCCTCGTGCTGCTGATCTCTGGAATTCCCTCCCTGCCCCCTGTTTCCCCGACAGTACCGACATGCACCCTAAACCTACTCCCTAATTCTCAGTAGCCCTTACGTCTACAGTGGCGCCCTGCCTTGTTTGGGGTGAAATATCATTAAAAAATGAATAAATAAAAAATTAAATACGTGTATATTCGAATAAACAAACTATTAATTCCAATTTAAAACAATAAACTAACCCTGGCCCTAACCCTAACCCTGCCCCTAACCCTAACCGCACAGGTCTAATGCACTTGACCAGTTTTCACTACCACGATTCGATGCACGCATAGAAGGATTCTTCTAGAATGCACCTCAAATCAGTCGTTATGATCCTCTTGATGGCTCCAACGACTTCACAGCAAGCCCCTTTGAATCATGAAAAAGAAGAAAAAAGTCACACGGAGCAAGATCAGGTCAGTATGGAGTTTGTTACAATACGGCGACGTAATTCTCCACGTGAGCATGTGCATTGTCGTGACTCATAGCAGTGACAGCTGATCTCCATGCAATCACTGACCATCACAGATCCACGGTCTTCGACGATTGTATCGTGAGTGGCTGGAGATAGCAAAGTCAGGTGTCTAAAATAGTGCAGCATAGGCGAGTCGTCGAGGAGTCGTCCGGACGAAGGAAGGAGCCGGCTTAACCTTTCATGGGTGATAGTAGCAAGTCAGTAGCAGACGCTAATAGTGTAAACCGAGAGGTGCCTGTATAACAACTTTTTATTTACAATCTACAAATTCACTTAAAGGAATGCGAGTAGATTAAAGGCCGGCTGCAAGAGCTTCGTTTTACGCCGATTCAGTTTACGAATATGCAGTTAAACGACATATCATGATAGAGACCTGATTGTGTTAACACTAGCAGGGCTATCCGGCGTTGCCTGGAGCAATAAAAACAATAACAAAAAAATAGAAGAGGTTAAAAAGTGCGTGTAACATCTTCATATTAAAATTTGTATCTCTCTCAATCCGTTTCTCTATCTTTCTCTGTTTCCTTTCTCCTTTTTTCTACACCCCTTTCACCACTCCTCTTTCACCTCCGCCCAGCCCATTCCTATTTCTTGTTTCAATGTATTTGAAATAATAATAATGTAAGTCATTCACCTCTCTTTTATATGATAGATAACATTGGAAATGGCTGAAAAACGACCCCACCCTGACAGAACCTGACCCAGCTGACCCCCAAAGAATTAATATTTAAAATTCTTTTTAGGTATTATTCTACCAGAACAACGCTGATCAAGAATATATCAAGTTTGCGGGTGGTTGTTTTGTAGTTTTTCACTTTTAGCTGGGCTCACCCCCCCCCCCCCCCACACACACACCCACACACCCACACACACACACCCACACACCCACACACACACACCCACACACCCACACACACACACCCACACACCCACACACACACTTACCTTTTTATGATATATTATTTACAACACCATAATAGGAATTCCCTACCAGCAGAAAACGATAGCTGACTATAGTTTCGTATTACGGCGATGCAATTTAGAATCTCGCTGTAAAAACACCATCACGCCACCTCAATATTAAGTGCCGCATCTATCAGACTCTATTTGCGTGATGAGACTTGGATCACACGTCTCATCAATCTATGGAAATTGGATGGGTTTTTTTTAATACTAAGAGGTCACCACTTTTCAAGACCAAAAGCCTATACGACATAATCACGTTAACACACCAATTCTTGTTAAATCATCGAAGTTAAGCAATATTGAGCGTGGTCAGTACCAGATGGGTGACCATTTGCGAATACCAAGCTCTGTATGTGGGAGGACGGCGATACTTCCCTGCAAAAACAACAACAAAAAAAACAAACAAACAAACAAAAACGAACGTCGTTATCTCGTCTGGCCAGGATATGCATGCGACTGAGAGCCGCTTGTGAATAAGAAAATTACTTCACTCGAAACTAGCTTCTCCGAAGGAGGCCCGAAAATTGTGAATGCCGCACCAGGTAACAACAGGTGAGGCCAAAAGAAATGGATGGATTGCCACTTCAATAGTTAAGTATATTATGAGAGGATTGAAAATGATTAATGGAACGAACCAAGTTTGATTACTTATGACGACGGTTTGTGACACGTATTTGTTGACATTTGATTTGAAGACGACCATGTTGAATCTGCAGGGAAACAGTCCCAGTGGTAATGTGTTCTACAGAAAGAAGGTTCTTGGAAAGAAACTCTGTTCATGGAATTTCCGCCTGATGCTAGGTGAACCGATGAAAAAAAGAAAAGTTCTTTTCAATTGTTGTAATAAGGAGAGTTCTTGCCGCGAATACCTTGCAAGAGGGAACCAAAAAGAGTGGAGTGCAGTCGAGCACCTACCACGGAAATGGCGATCTTCTTCTTCTTTCGTGTGAATCAGATGATTCTAGGGTTGGCATTAGTTTCCCGATGTTTTTCTAGTTAGAAATCTTACTGGAAAGACATCGGGTACTGACGGGAAGGACCACGAGAAGGTTGCCAACATCCCTAAGTGAAAGTAGTACTGTGGAACCGACTGGATTCGAACTTGGAACACCCAGGTCTTCAGTCTGTGTCGATATCCACTTAACCATCGTCACCTCCCGAAATGGCGATAGAGAAGGGAAAGACTAGAAATGTCTCTCTTCTGCGAGAAAGGGGCTGTAGAGAAAAGAAGAGATCTTTCTTCGATAGATTTCGAAGTCGATTTTGTACAGCTTTCGTCTAGGTCGTAAGCTGAAAGTTTCACGATGCGATCACAATTCCGACGCCGAACTGCATCGGCGCTTCAAACCTGAACACTTGTTATACGGAAGCCTCCTCTGGTTCGGACTCGATACGCGACGCCTCGAATCAAGCGAATCTCGCAACTCTTCGTGGTGGATAGAACGACAAGACAGTCAGCCGACGACCTGTTTAGCCGTTTTGAAGTCGGATTTCCAGTTCATGTTCAACCAACGTCTTTACGGCGCCAGTCGTTGAAATCATGATTGGTTTGGACATCGCAAGTGATGACGCTGTCAAGGGGAGCAATACGAGATGTGATCAATGCAACGTGTGGAGCCGGCTTAACGCACCGCCATTTCAACACACATCAGCGTCAAACGAGACAGCTGAATCTACTTTTCGAGCGACATAGATTATGGTACTCGTACAACCGAACTATTGGCATTTTCATGTCACTTAATATATATATATATATATATATATATATATATATATATATATATATATATATATATATATTAAAGAAGGAAAGATGATAATAAAAAATATTGCATAAAATTACATAAAATTGCATAAAATTACATAAAATTAGTACAAATTTTATTACATCGAAAGTTCAGATGCAAGGAGTTACATTAATCCTTAAACCATGGTTTTTCAAAGATAAAACTCTTCTCGTCAGAGGATAACATTTGGTAATGTGGTAGTTATAATAAATAAATATTACCTAGTTCCATTTCACTTTGAAAAATTGAAGAATAAAAATAGAAAGGTTGGGGATAAAGAAATAAATGGCCGGGAGGGGAAAAAGTTAGCATTATTGAGTAGCCATTTTCGAAGACAAAAGGGGACGCTATGGTGCAGATAGCAAAATAGCAAAAGTTTGTAGAATTGGAGAAAGTTTTTAAATAATTTTTACAGGGTTTCAAGTAAAGAGTAGAGGGTTCAAAAATATCTTACTTGGTCCGTATGGATTCGTATTAGTGGAGTTCCAACGAGAGAAAAGTATATATGTAAAGGAATAAGGCTACCAACATTTGTAAAAAGTTTATATATTTATGGCAATTAGGCTACATAGAGGCGTCCGTCTCGTTGGATTTTCAAAGTAAGATCAAAATAGCATTGAACCTGACACATAAAACCTTGCTCCGACTAGCCAATTTTCATTTGTTATTGTTGGATCGTTTTATTAGCAATATGATAACAAAATAATAAATACATGTTGAAAAAAACTTTTTACAAATGTTGGTACTCCTTTACATATATATATATATATATATATATATATATATATATATATATATATATATATATATATATATATATATATATATATATATATATATATATACTTGCCTGCAAGAGAAGATGCTGCCTAGATACACAGACACACAGACACACACACACACACACACACACACACACACACACACACACACACACACATATATATATATATATATATATATATATATATATATATATATATATATATAAACAAAATAAACAAATAAATGACAAATATAAAAAAGGCGATATATTCCAACACAAGCGGGAATTGGCTCAGTGGTAGAGCTTTAGATTCTGAGGTCTTGGTTTCGAGTTGCGCGAGGTTCAGCCACGCTGATGAGCCGTAAACGACGAAATACGTGTCCGTGGATAATTAAATTATATATATATATATATATATATATATATATATATATATATATATATATATATATATATATAATGAAGCAAAAATTATAAGTATGCTCGATATAATGAACAGGGCATTAATATGAGAATAAAGAAATGATGAAAATAAAAATTAGAAAAATTACAACATTTGTTAATTCATCAGATATTCAAGCAAGAAATTTTTTATTTTTTTGATATTCATTGCTTGAATATCTGATGAATCAATAAATATTGTAATTTATCCAATTTTAATTTTCATCAGTTTTCTATACTTATATATATATATATATATATATATATATATATATATATATATATATGAAGTTGACACATAAAACCTTGCTTCCGACTAGCCAATTGTCATTTATTATTGTTGTACCGTGTTATTGGCAATATAATAACAAAGTTACAATTTATTTTAAAAATACGTAGTCTGGCCCAGACGACTTCTAATAGTGAACATTTTAGAATAAAATAAAAATCAGCAAGGTGTTGAATCATTTTAAATTGAAGAATGAAGCACATAATAAGAGTTACCTACCTTATGTTTAAAAATGTTCAAAAATAAAAATTAAACACTAAAATGATATCAGCGGGAAGATAAAACTAGTAACATATATAAAAACCAAAAACTGTAAATGCAGAAGGTTATAAAAATCAGCATAATAATCAGATTATATCGAACTATTGTCAAATGTGTAATGTAATTGATTAACTGTTTATTGATGAAATTGATGATGAGTAATAATTGAAATCGATTTTAGCTTCTCTAATTCGAGTTGTGTCCCAATATTCTTCTTCTTCCTCTCCGTGATTGCTAATTATTACAGTCATGAAATTTGTATTTTTAAAAAATTGTATTTAGTTATCTCCTTTCGCATGGGGTGAAGAAAGAAGATACCTATCAGGTAGAAGAAGTCGGAGAATAAGAAGACAGCCAGAAAGACAGAAAATGACACAAAGCGAGCGATGAAAAAGATAAAGCGTGGAGAGAGAAACAGAAAGAGATCGACGAAAAAGACGAAAAAAGAAAAAAAAAAGAAAAAAGAAAGAAACAACAGATGCACAAGAAAGAAAAAAAAAGAAGAACAAGACGAAAGAAGAAAGGAAGAAAGAAAAGATGGAATAAATTTCTCTGAAGAATACGAAGAGGAAGGAAAAAAGACAAAAGAAAAGAGAAAGAAGAAATGCATCAAATGGATTTGAGGCCCCCTGGAATGTGCAACTTCCGGTTAAATTATGTACAAAACAATATGGCGTATTTTTTATTTATTAAAAAGGGTTTTATTTACAAAAAGTTTTACTAATAGCGTAACATTTTATACTTTTATTTACAAGCATGGTTTGTTATACGCACCTTTTTAATCAATAAAAACGTTTTATTGACAAATCCTATCCATGACGTCATATACTATAGTGCATGGGAAAGGCCTGTCACTAGTATTTAAGGAAGAATTAATTCTCCTTGCGTAAAATGAATGCAACGTTCAACGCTGTAGAAAACTGTGGCCTTTTCAAGGCAAACCATTGGGATTGAACATCTTGGAGAGATATCTCGTAATAAGGAAGAACTGAGTCAATTTGTTGACGCTAATGCATCGTGACTTGAACCAGACCGAAATTTAGCATTTGACGGCATCTTATAAAAAAATCAATGGAACTAATGGGTGTGTCTTCTTTATTGATTCTACTTGCGGAAGCGAGGAAACCTTTGCTGCGAGTCTATTGTTAGATCGCAAGAACGAATTGCAATTGCACCAGCTTGTGCAACCGACGTAGCCCATAAAAATGAAGACAGCCATTCCTTTTACGAGCAAATATATTCGACCAGAGGGAGCGTATTTTTTGCTAGCCTGGGAGGATGGTATCATGACAAGCGAACATATACTGCTCCCCCTTAAAAGGAGGAGATAACACCTTGGATGATGGTATCATAACGAAGGAACACAAAGGAGAAGATAATGACCGTGAGGATGACAACAGAACAGGTACTATATTATCCCCTAAAGGAGGAGATAATGCATGGGAGGATGATCCCATGACCACAGAACAGATACTACACCACCCCCACAATAAAAGGAGGTAATTACAAATGACGAACTAGCATATATTAAACCCCCCAAAGAGGAGGTAATGCCTGTGAGGATGGTCTAACGAGAACAGAACATATACTCCATTATCAATCTCCCCAAAAGAGGTAATGCTTGGTAGGATGGTATTATGAACATAGAACAGATACTACACTATCCACACAAAAAGTAGGAGGTAATACCTGGAAGGATGGTCCTATGGCAATAAAACAGATACTAAACTACCACTTACTCCAAAAGAGGAGGTAATGCTTGAGAGCATGGTATAATGATCACAGAACAGCCTCTACATTGCTTCCTACAAAACAGAAGGAAGTAATGCCTGGGAGGATGGCATCATGACGAACATATACTGCACCACTACCCCCAAAGGAAGAGGTAATGCATGGAATGATGGTCTCATGACAGCAGAACAGATACAACACTACCCAGAAAAGGGTAGTTTATGCCCGGGAGGATGGTCTCACGACAACAGAACAGATACTATACTGCCCCCACCCCCGAAAAGGAGAAGATAATGCATTGGAGAGTAATCTCATGATAACAGAATAGATTCTACACTTTCATCCCCCCCCCAAAAAAAAGAGGAGTTTATCATACATATACTGCCCAATCCCCAAATAAGGAAGTGATGTCTGGGAGGATGGTATGATGACAACAAAAACAGATACTACACTATCCCCTCCTGATTTGAGCATTGAAAAGTAGTACATAAGTCTGAACTAGTATAGTAAACTGAATTGAGCATTTAAAGATAGTGCAATGGTACATTGGAACTAATATATAGTTTCGGCTTCGGACAGACAGATACCAAATCTTCATTAGTTACATTTTACTTACATTTATTTACTATTTGTCAATCTTTTCATCCGTTTAAAATTGTAACACTAACACAAGTACAAACAACAAACAACATAAAAAAGGTTTGCTTACATGAAATGTACATAAAACAATAAACTGATGATTTGAACATGAAGTAATATACGCATACCACATTTGCATCTCTGTAATCTAAGAAGGTGAGATTGTATCTTGTAGTTGCAGTTTGGATTCCTGGATAATTCTGGAGAGTTATTGTAGCAATAGTATGATTGGGTGTGTTAAAATAACGTTAGAAACGTAATTTTCCATATGAAGGTTATATTAAGTAGAAAAGCGGAAAATTCCACTATGAATCTAAGATTAATGGACAGGAAGTCCGGAGTGACACGTAGCGAAATAGATAGTAAAATCCTTCTCTTTAGCTGACAGGATGAACGGATTAAAATGTCTGTTCTCAGATCTCTATCCCCCCCTCTTTGGGAGTGGGCGAGGAAAAGCTTATGTAACTCTACAGCATGCTGTATAAATTTTAAAAAAAGAATTTAATGCCATAGAGCAAGAATGTTGATGGCCTTTTTAATTGTTACATTCTTCTAGCAACTATTAGAGAACCAATATGAAGATAGAAAAATAACACGGCTGGTGTCGTCACAACAAGAGATCAACATCACTTCAACGCCTACTACTGCTACATGTCATCAATACAACAATATTCAGCTATTCACAAGACTTTTTTCGACAAGATGACGACCAACAATTCGTTGAGGTCGAAAGAATTCCACCACGTGACGTTACATTATAAGTACTATATATCAAGTCGCCTTGAATAGAACTGAAATAACAACTAATTGTCAAGGGATCAGCTTTAAATCCCTAAAACATGTGAATGGAAGACTAAAAGAAGAACTGGGGAACCATATGATTGTTCGTATGTTGGGAGGGAAAAAAGAATCCACTTTGAAGCGAAGCGAAACACACGTATGAAAAAGTAGACTCTCAACAATCGCAAAAGCAGCCTTTTCTATTTTAATTTATCTCTCCGGAAATGTATGTAATAAAGAACAAAATGTTTTTTTAATCGTCTCCAAATTATTTAATTAATTGCAATTAACAACGACCCGACAACAGACAGACGACGTCATGAAACAACACCATCAGAGCCGCCCAAATTCAAACTATCGATCAGGTCATAGAAGTTTTTTTTTGTTTCAACCCATCAAGAAGTTTATAGATATTCACCATCATCGCCATATGAACTCCGCTTGAAGAAGTAAGCAGTACATTAGAAGAAGAGAAATGGAAAAATCAATATCTCTCGAAGATTAGCTGGCTGGAATGAAGATTAGAGGATTTGGAAATGGCGAAGAGGTTAGAAAATGATCAGACAAAGTGACGCCTAGCGGTGATATCCGTCACTGCGATTGCCACTTTCTAGGAGCAATTATATCTGGCATTGCAGTAACATTTGTGGATGGTCGAAGAACTTCCCGTCTGTGGAACACATTATCACAGCACTGCTTCCATGCAGGCTACAAACCCCCTCTTTATCACCCTCTCCACCCCACCTTTGAATAACAAATAACGGAATAACAGACTAGCGAAATAAGGGACTAACGAGATAACAGAATAACATACGTTGAGTGAAACATAACCTATTTCCTATTAACATCGTACAGTATAATCATGTTGACACGCCTGTTCCGGTTAGATCACCTAAGTTAAGAAACGCTGAACCTAGTCAGTACTAAATGGGTGACCGCTTAGGAATATCTGGTGATGTATGTTGGGAAACAGCAAAACTCTCTCTGCAAAAATAACGTTGTAAGAGCGATTGCAGACTGAGGATCACAATGAAAGGGGTATAATTCCACCCTCTCCCTCGTTATGCAATGATCCGACTCGTAGATCACTCTTAGCTACTTGGTGGATAGTAGTAATTCTACTATTTACAGTTAAAATTCCCCTTTATTTACTAATTAGTTTCTAGTGGCCTTCGGGTAAGATCTTCGACTGCGAATCAGTGGCGATTTGTGTTCGGGGTTCGCGCCCGCTGACCGTTGGGAACTGGTTCCTAGACTGAAGATTGCGTTAGCATGAAACATCGATGTCTCTAGGTATATTTTAAATATTTAATATTTATAAAAAAAATATTATTGTTTATCAGCCCCCTCCCACAGAGGCTGGGCACTTTTCGAGGAGCTTTAATAACAAGTAGTACAAATAGCTATATGCAATGATCCGACTCGTAGATCACTCTTAGCTACTTGGTTGATAGTAGTAATTCTACTATTTACAGTTAAAATTCCCCTTTATTTACTAATTAGTTTCCAGTGGCCTTCGGGTAAGATCTTCGACTGCGAATCAGTGGCGATTTGTGTTCGGGGTTCGCGCCCGCTGACCGTTGGGAACTGGTTCCTAGACTGAAGATTGCGTTAGCATGAAACATCGATGTCTCTAGGTATATTTTAAATATTTAATATTTATAAAAAAAATATTATTGTTTATCAGCCCCCTCCCACAGAGGCTGGGCACTTTTCGAGGAGCTTTAATAACAAGTAGTACAAATAGCTATATGCAATGATCCGACACGTAGATCACTCTTAGCTACTTGGTGGATAGTAGTAATTCTACTATTTACAGTTAAAATTCCCCTTTATTTACTAATTAGTTTCCAGTGGCCTTCGGGTAAGATCTTCGACTGCGAATCAGTGGCGATTTGTGTTCGGGGTTCGCGCCCGCTGACCGTTGGGAACTGGTTCCTAGACTGAAGATTGCGTTAGCATGAAACATCGATGTCTCTAGGTATATTTTAAATATTTAATATTTATAAAAAAAATATTATTGTTTATCAGCCCCCTCCCACAGAGGCGGGCACTTTTCGAGGAGCTTTAATAACAAGTAGTACAAATAGCTATATGCAATGATCCGACTCGTAGATCACTCTTAGCTACTTGGTGGATAGTAGTAATTCTACTATTTACAGTTAAAATTCCCCTTTATTTACTAATTAGTTTCCAGTGGCCTTCGGGTAAGATCTTCGACTGCGAATCAGTGGCGATTTGTGTTCGGGGTTCGCGCCCGCTGACCGTTGGGAACTGGTTCCTAGACTGAAGATTGCGTTAGCATGAAACATCGATGTCTCTAGGTATATTTTAAATATTTAATATTTATAAAAAAAATATTATTGTATATATATATATATATGCATTTCAATGGAAAAACCAATCCGTAGCCAGATCTCTCATCTGATCTTCCAATTTGTTCATATGTTGTCAAACACCACAACCAAACTTTACCTCTATACTTCAATATCCGGGAATACCTGTAATTTATGTTTTCCCCACTGACAGGCAAAAAAGATTTTCTAAATATGTTTAAAACTGTATTAAAATATTTTTATATGTTTATTATTCCCAAATTCAATGATATTATCATTTCCTTACGCGCGTTTCGCATCAGATATTAAGGGGGAATATGTCATCTTTTTCCACACTCTGTTACTCAGCAGGAAATTGTTCATTCATTATTAACACGAAAAAAGGATAGAAAAAGTTAAAAAAATGAGCCCCGAAAAAGTTACAGCAAGTCAGAACACACGAAAAAATGCATGAAAAGGCCACACATGAAAACTTGTGGCAAATTCTAGCCCCTCAATAGGAAGAGCTACTTCCAAAACTTGTATACGTTAAGCTGTCATCCAGTCTACTGGAAATAAAAACGCCTGGATAGGAGAAACCCCTGCAAATAAAAACGAAAAAAAAGCGATTGACAAATTATTATCTTTGAAAATCATAATAAAATAATGAAAATACACCCCCCCCCCCCGCCGGAGAAACTTATATTCAAAACACAGCTAAATACGAAATTACCATTGTTCTAAAACAATTCCGCACAAAACGTAATTTCGCAGAAATGCACATATAAAACAAAAAATATGAGAATTAGACTTCATACTTATTTATATTACTTCATAAATTCAAGTTGACAACTATAGATATTTCGATTTCATTCCTATATATTTCAATAGATAGATTTATTATTTGAATTCCTGGAATCGTGAAAAGAAAAATTCACGCACTCCAAATCACAATATTATTGTAGCATAAAGACATCTCAAGGGAAATAACTTCTATGAAAGAAAAGCCGGGTTATTTCCCCTTAAACCAACTATTGAATACTTCGTTAAAAAATTAAAAATTAAATACTACTGATTAAAGATAATTAATAGTAATTGAAGGTAAAAGTAAAATAAAAGTAAAAATAAATACTTTATTCCCCATAGTAAAAAACTACATTTCCCTCGTAAAGCTTCAATACTAAATACATTGAGATATAGAAAGAGGATTATACCTCCCGCTATCACGATTTTCCTACCCCCAGTAATTGTTATATCTTAAACTCTTTCCCCAAAGTCTACAAAGCCAATTCTATATTAAATTGCCGTTAAACCTATATGGTCAAACCATATATTTCTAAATGCTCAACATTCACCTATTATTATTACAATGCTTGAACTATATAGTTAAACCATATATTTCTAAATGCTCAACATTCACCCATTATTTATTACAATGCTTGACCTATATAGTCAAACACTATATTTCTAAATGCTAAAAATTCACCCATTATTTATTACAATGCTTGACCTATATAGTTAAACCATATATTTCTAAATGCTCAACATTCACCCATTATTTATTACAATGCTTGACCTATATAGTTAAAACATATATTTCTAAATGTTCAAAATTCACCCATTATTTATTACAATGCTTGACCTATATAGTTAAACCATATATTTCGAAATGCTCAAAATTCACCCAATATTTATTACTATGCTTGACTTATATAGTTAAACATATATTTCTAAATGTTCAAAATTCACCCATTATTTATTACAATGCTTGACCTATATAGTTAAACGATATATTTCTAAATGCTAAAAATTCACCCATTATTTATTACAATGCTTGACCTATATAGTTAAACCATATATTTCTAAATGCTCAAGATACACCCATTATTTATTACAATGCTTGACCTATATAGTTAAACGATATATTTCTAAATGCTCAAAATTCACCCATTATTTATTACAATGCTTGACCTATATAGTTAAACCATATATTTCTAAATGTTCAAAATTCACCTATTATTTATTACAATGCTTGACCTATAAAATTAAACCATATATTTCTAAATGCTCAAAATTCACCTATTATTTATTACAATGCTTGACCTATATAGTTAAACCATATATTTCTAAATGTTCAAAATTCACCTATTATTTATTACAATGCTTGACCTTTAAAATTAAACCATATATTTCTAAATGCTCAAAATTCACCTATTATTTATTACAATGCTTGACCTATATAGTTAAACCATATATTTCTAAATGTTCAAAATTCACCCATTATTTATTACAATGCTTGACCTATAAAATTAAACCATATATTTCTAAATGCTCAAAATTCACCTATTATTTATTACAATGCTTGACCTATATAGTTAAACCATATATTTCTAAATGTTCAAAATTCACCTATTATTTATTACAATGCTTGACCTATAAAATTAAACCATATATTTCTAAATGCTCAAAATTCACCTATTATTTATTACAATGCTTAACCTATATAGTTAAACCATATATTTCTAAATGCGCAAAATTCACCCATTATTTATTACAATGCTTGACCTATATAGTTAAGCCATATATTTCTAAATGCTCAGAATTCACCAATTATTTATTACAATGCTTGACCTATATAGTTAAACCATATATTTCTAAATGCTCGAAATTCACCCATTATTTATTACAATGCGTGACTTATATAGTTAAGCCATATATTTCTAAATGCTCAAAATTCACCCATTATTTATTACAATGCTTGACCTATATAGTTAAGCCATATATTTCTAAATGCTCCAAATTCACCCATTATTTACTACAATGCTTTCCCTATATAGTTAAGCCATATATTTCTAAATGTTCAAAATTCACCCATTATTTATTACAATACTTGACCTATATAGTTAAACCATATATTTCTAAATGCTCAAAATTCATCCATTATTTATTACAATGCTTGACCTATATAGTTAAACCATATATTTCGAAATGCTCAAAATTCACCCAATATTTATTACTATGCTTGACTTATATAGTTAAACCATATATTTCTAAATGCTCAAAATTCATCCATTATTTATTACAATGCTTGACCTATATAGTTTAACCATATATTTCTAAATGCTCAAAATTCACCCATTATTTATTACAATGCTTGACCTATATAGTTAAACTATATATTTCTAAATGCTCAAAATTCACCCATTATTTATTACAATGCTTGACCTATATAGTTAAACCATACATTTCTAAATGTTCAAAATTCACCCATTATTTATTACAATGCTTGACCTATATAGTTAAACCATATATTTCTAAATGCTCAAAATGTACCTATTATTTTAGGACTCATGAGACAATTACAATGCCTAACCTAGATGTTGAAAACGAATAAGTTATATTATAAAAGCATCTCAATCTAACCAATGAAAACTGGTTCAAAAGCCAGTCTAAATATCTTTAAAAAAGTCTTTTTTATTTATTTAAAAATCGCAACCTATGTGAAAAATTAATGAGTTCACCCCTATTCCAATTTCATCTATCCGATTCACAAATATAGTTATTCATTGTTGGTAATTTTAGGAAACAATTTTATTATTGATAAAACCTAATCCATTACTTAGAAATATTTAATTATGTGCATTGTTTGAATCAGTAATCGTTATCTATATATCAATAAGACGCCTAAAATAGAAATATGTATTTCTTCAATACCTTAAATGTTCATTAATATTAGATGTACAACAACGGTTGCTAAAACAAAAAGGGAAACCATCATACATAGTTTAATAGTAAAACTATAGATAGGCTAATTTAAATTATCCCAATCATTCCACCATCCATTATTTAGGCCTTAAACAAGATAGTAAACACCTATTTCAGTGTAGATAGTTCTGCAGTATCTCTTACCTTACATTAAGAAGCTTATCCCTAGATGTCATATCGTATGATTCCAGTGCGCACAAATTATATTTTCCTCTTTTGCTAGGTATATATTTATTTGCCTTACCTAGTACTGACCATTTCAACTGAAAATACATTTTCTTATTAATAAAACCCCTAGCATGTGTACCTAGTGATGTTGTAGATTTATCGGAATTTGTATTACGCTTAGTATTAAAAGAGCATATATGGTTTCTATATCTGTCTTTAAAATCTTTTCCGTTGAACCGACATAAGTTCAGGTATTGTTCACAGTCACTCCGTCACATTTGTAATACACGCTTGAAGCCGTGCGTCTTCCCCCAGGGAACAAGTGTTACCGGTTCTACAATTGTAATTTTACTCAGCTACATTATTGGTAGTGTTGCTTCATCACTTGCTTTTCTTATTTTAGAACTGTTAAAACTGATAATAGATGACGTTGAAAATGATAGTTTAACAGTGTTTTTGTTTATGAGCCTACCTACTCTACTATCTCTAGGAATGTTCTTTCACTAATACGATAAAAGATTTTCGGAATGTCAGTGTGAATATGAAGACTACAGGGGGGATTGAACCACGCGAACCTTCTTCTATTTTTCTAACCATTGGTCATATAGGTATCAGATGGACGATCTACTGAATCGGAATTTTAATCGTTCTGTATTCTATTGTCATTTTTGATACTGTCTAATTTATTTTTACTTTTCTCCATAGCCCTATTATATGAAATTACGTTGGGATATTTCCTGTTACACCTCACCTACTCAATCGCCATTAGAGTGTGATATAGTATAACTAATTCTATCTCGGTACCCACATCTGACTAGGGCTACGCTGTAGTATTGTTTATTTTTATTAAACAATTGTTCATTTTTAGATAATTATGGAAGGGATATATATATATATATATATATATATATATATATATATATATATATATATATATATATATATGTGTGTGTGTGTGTGTGTGTGTGTGTGTCTGTCAGGTTCATTTTATATTCCAATAACCATGGCTTTTATTTTTTTATGTTTTATTTTTATTGTGAGATGTATATTTACAGTCCGTTTCTTTTGAGATGAGCCAAACTATATTTTTATATCAATATCGTCTCTGCAACACTACAAAATCAGCAAATAAATCCACAAAGAATAAAAGTTCTTAAATTGAATATATATATATATATATATATATATATATATATATATATATATATATATATATATATATATATATATAGTCTCGGAAGTTTCTCAACCATTAAAACTATATAAGAACAAAAATAGTTTAGTCCCAAGTCGTTCAGTAGACAATCACTCATGTAAGTCAATTTATTTCTTGTAGTTACTATATTAGTTTGCTTCCAAAAATTTACACTAGTCTTAACATTATTTAAGGGATCATCAGTGGTTTACCATGAAAAACTGTTTCGGGAATTTAAAAACAAAACAGTATTTTATTTCATGGCTTCTCAGCAGAGTTGATCAGATCCCACTTCCCTTAAAAGACAAAACACACACACACATACACCCCCCCCACACACATATATATATATATATATATATATATATATATATATATATATATATATATATATATATATATATATATTCCATGATAAATGCCAGTATACTGAAATCATATGCCCTTAATAGGGTTAAGATGAAAATTCATATACACTAAATGTACAAAAGCAAGGAAATTCCCAAATTTTTACACTTTTATTGTCATTAAGGGTATGCGAGCACAACAGGGCTATGTATTTTACTGGTAGGAATTTTTCTTCGGTGCATCTCACACACTTCATCCACTCATGCATAAATATTTATACTGTAGTGATGTGATAATGAAATGGTTTGGTTGATATGTAGTCATACCCTTAATGACAATAAAAGTGTAAAAATTGGGAATTTCCTTGCTTTTGTACATTTAGTGTATATGAATTTTCATCTTAACCCTATTAAGGGCATATGATTTCAGTATACTGGCATTTTCCATAGAATGTCACTACTTTTGTAAAGACTATGCCTCAAGACAATGGTAATTTTAAAGATTTTTTTGAATTTTCTGGAAAACTAAGGTATATGGTAAACTGAAATTAAAATGCCATCAACTAGACCCTAGAATCTCTATCTCTGCCAAAAATCAGCTGAATCCATCAAATAGTTGATGAGATACAGGGTGGCACACACGTACGTACGTACACACGGATAACACAAAATCACTCCTGACCTTTCTGGATCTCTGGGTTGCCTTGACTAATGATGCTGAAATTCTAAACACTTATAGAACCTATCCAATAAAAATTTTGTGCAAAGTTTTAACTAATTTGGTTTATTAGTTTTTGAGTTATGACTGATCAAAGAAATGAGATTTCTAGCATAGGTCGTGTTTGAAGTCTATTAAAGGATAGAGTGCTATCGCGTCTCCCTTGATTATATATATATGCGAAAACATGAAATGAATAACGTACATGATAAGATGAGGTGAAATAAACACTGAGAATTCCCAAAATTAGTCGTAACAAAGATTTAATTTTCGAAATTCCGTACAGAGTCCCGAGTTAGGCAAAATGCACCTCAATAAGGTCAGGGATTAAATCGGTCGAAATGTAATGAGAATAACATTCAAGATAAGAATAGTAGTCCGAATAATCCAAATAATACATGTTAAATTTTTATTTATTATTATTTATATATATTTTTTTATAAATGAGTCACCACTTATCAATGCCAAAATCCACCAAATGACAACTATTAATAAGATAGATTGTCAGTTGAAGAATGATGAAGAATATTATGAGAGGATTAAAACTGATGAATGGGATGAACAAAATTTGATTACTTATGAGGACGGTTTAGGCAAAGTATTTGTCACATTGAATTTGAAGACGATCATGTCGTAGACTGCATGAAATCAATCACGTGGTAATGTGTTCTACCGGTGGGAGTATAGCGATTTAACCAGACTGTGTCATCATATTTTCGAAATTTTGAAAAAAAGTTGAGAAAAATAATGATGTTTGTCTGAATCTTTAAAGAACATATCTTGATATAAACCGCTTAATCGATATAGCAATACATTCACTAAAAAATCGATCAGCTTTTGCAGTGAATGATTTCTCAATGATATCAATTCCAGGAAATTTAATAATTCACAAATCAATTGAAAAAAACTACAGACTAAGCCTGTGAATTATCGAACAGAAGTGTTCAACAGACTGTGATTATGATCACTTTCAAATTATATTGGAAATTAGTAGACCAATAATTATATTATAACACGTGGATACACACGAACAGTAATGGTATATGGTGATAAGAAGCCAATGTCTCATTTAATTGAATCAGTAATTGCTATTGGCTAACAAAAAGGTGATTATGTGTTATGTGTAACGTTACGATAAAAGGGTTTTAGATCCGGATCGCCTGCAGACGGGTTTGAGGACGAAATAAAAATTAAAAGAAACAAAGAATTATTTTAGAAAAGAAACGAACAAAGCGAAAAACATTCCTTTTCTATGACGTAAGTAGGCCAAAAGGACATGGCCAGCAAAGAAAGGTATTGTCCGAGAAAGCGGTGAGCGAGGAATCGGTTAAGCTGTTTGACCTCAGAGAGGAGATCAGATAACGTAAGAAAACGTTATTTAACATGTGCACTCTTTGTGCCGAGGAGAGAAACAGGTGGTCGATCGGGATAGACATGGAAAGGGTCGGTGTTTCAACCGCTCATGGCCGAGACTAGTTTGTCTATTACTGAATGCATTTAACTGTGGAATAAACACATCTGTTTATAAACCAAAGAAAATCAGATCTCGCTTATTTCCTTTTCTGTCAGATAAAGGGGAACAACTTTGCTCCGATGAAAAACGAGAAAATAAATTGATTTAATTCCCTTACATTTGATGATTGGGATTACCAAGACGGACAGTTTAAACTGAGTCCATCGTGCAAAATATGTATTGCGATCACATGATCCTGTTAATTTTATAGAAGATGTTCGACTAAGCTCCAATCTCTGGTTCCACTTTTTAAGACATCTACAGCAAGCACTCGTCCTCTGCTAAAACTGCAAAAAACGTTTCTTTCTTCCTCCGCGTTCCCAGCATCAAACGAAATTCCCATGAACAGTTTCTTTCCAAAAACTTCCGATCCCTTGAACACATCACCACGGGGATGCTACACTACAAATTACAAATTCAATGTGAACAAATATTTGCCATAAACCGTCCTCATAATAATTCAAATATTGTTCATCCCATTCATCATTTTTATCCTCTCATAATATTCATCACCATTCAACTAACAGTTTATCCATCTCATTAACCCATATTCTCGAGAGGCTTCTGGTCTTTATAAGTGGTGACTGCTGAATTAAAAAATAAAAAGGCGACAACTTCCTATTAACCTTGTGGACGGGTTAAAATAATACTAAAATATAATTTTATACACAAGGATGAAATAAATTTGTCTTTCTGAGTGTTAAGACAAATATGAAGAATAAATTGGACGACAACGCTTCTGTATAGACAAGCAAATATTATTATTTAGTAGATGATTACAACTTAAAAAGAATTAATTTGTAATGTTGACGAAATTAATTGTAGTCGCTGAGCGAAACTGCCATTGAATGTCGTTTTCCTAATACCGGCTGGCCGAATGCAAGGAACATAATTCTGTTTTCCAAGTGTTACTTTCTTTCAAATACAAAACGTCTAATCATTATTTTTGGTGGAAATATGCCCCCATCTAACATATAGAGTGATGATAAATCGGAAAATTCCATTAGAAGTTTAAGAATAGAATTAGAGCTATGTATTCAGCATGTTGAATCATTAACAGGAAGTCGTCAGTAGCACGCAGCGGATAAGCTGATAAAACTTTTTTCTGAACCGTATTTAGGACAGCTTCTTCCTTCTCTTAAGGGGGATGAGTTGGAGAAGACCCAATCGGTATTATGCAACATCAAGGTAAACAAGTATGGTGTAAATAAGAAATAAAAGAAATGGTTAAACCCGAAATGGTTTTGTGCTGTTCTTATTAATAACTTTCACAACCGCTTCTATTAAAAATATGACGAAAATCAACACGCATCAGGACAGACGTACGCCAGCTGTTGACAATAACGAAACAGAAGAGGGAGAGAGAATGAACTACTGCGACGTGCTATCAACACAACAAGACTCCAGCTATTTTCTGTCAATGGGACAATCTCGGTCAGCTGTTACTACGAAGAACTCTGTAACCTCCGCTCGTTGTGTATTGTCATTATTAATTACGTTTACAAACTCTGCTAATTGAAAAGATAACGAAATTCAATACGCATCACGACAGACGTACGACGGCTGTTGAGCAACAACAAAAAGGAAGAGAAGAGAAAACGAACTACTGATACGTGTTATCTACACAACAAGCATGCCGTTTTGATTTCTTTCCACTTTCCTTTCCTTCCGCCCTCCCCTTTTCTTTCTTTCTGTTCTTTCTTATTTTACTACCTTTCTTATTTTCTCTTCTTTCTTTCTTTCCAATGTTCTTTCTTCTTCTGTTTTCCTTCTCTCTTACGTTCGTTCTTTTTACTTCGTTCTTTCTTTCTTTCTTTCTTTTTTTCCCTTTTTTCTCCCTGTCTTTAGTTCTTTTCTGCATTTCTTGTGTTGTTTTCTCTCTTGTTTATTTCTGTCCGTCTTTTTATTTCCACTTTCGTTCGTTTTTCCCACTCTCTTTTTCGTTCTAAATTTATTGATTTATTTTCCATTTTGTTTGTTTCTTTCCTTTTCATCCTTCCTTCCTGTCTGTATTTTTGTTCAAAACGTTTTTCGTTTTCTCGTTCTTTCTTTTTTATTTCGTTCTTTCTTTTTTTCATTTATTCCTTCTGTGTTTATTTCACCTTTTAGTTTTCTTCGCGTCTTTCTGCCATTCTTATTTTCTTCATTTCTTTCTTTCCTTTTCCTTAATTAGTTATTTTTCTTTCCTTTTTCTTTTCTTTCACTTGTCTATCTTCCATAATTTAAAAAAATTTCTTTGCGTATTTCTTTCTTTCCCTTTTCTTTCCTCCTCCCTTCCTTTCCTTTATTCTTTCATTCCTTTTTATCCCTTTCTTTTTTTCTTTTGTTCTCTCTCACTTTCTTTTTTTCTTTTTTCCTTTTTTCTTTTCTTCTTTCCATCTTTATTTCTTCCCCTTTTCTATTTTCCTTCCTCCATTCTTTCTTTTCTTCATTCTTTGTTTCCTTGTTTCTTCTTTTTTCTTTGTTTCCTTTCTTCTTTCTTTCCATTTTGCACTCTGTATTCCTTTCATTTTTCCTTTCATTTCTTTTCTTCTTTCTTTCTTTCATATCTATTTCATTTTCTGTTTTTTTGTTGTTGTGTAATTTCTTTTATTTTCTTATTTCTTTCTTCCTTTCTTTCATTTTTTTTTCTTTTTCTCTTTTCTTTCTTTCTCTCCTTCATTCATTCTTTCTTTCTTTTCTTTCTTTCTCTAATTATTTAGGTCTGATATGACGCAAAAAGCATTCGAGTCGAAATATTTGAAATCCCAGAGCATTTCACATATTTCAGTCACAAAAAAAATCAATAAACTAAACTAAAAAAAAATAAGTAGGTTGTTGTCATCTTATCAAAAAGAACCGGATTGACCATTCGGTGTGTGTTAACAAACGTTGAAATGTTTACCACAACAGAAATCGATAGTGTATCGTGTCCTATTTTATAGTTGGTTACGTTATAAAAAGAATATAGTATCGCCCCCCAAAAAAGACATTGATCGTTGGGAATGTTTTCCTCACATAATCAATGTCCGGTTTATTGTTTGGCCCGTTAAAGTGAAAAATTCTACTTGGTGACGGCTTCCCGTTTTGAAGCGAAAATAGACATGCGGTGTTTATCAAATAAACAGTTCCTCATAATTTTATACCGTATATTTTGGGAAGAATTTAACATTTCTCTAGTTTGTAAACATTTCATTAAGAGAGTTAAACACATTTCTTTTACAAATACCCATAAGTCTGAGAGGCTAGGTCGTAAAACCAAGAAAGTTGCCCCCCCCCCTCCAACAAAAAATTTGATTTAATTATTTATAATAAAAAAAACATTCCAATTATAATAAAAAAAGTTTGAGGTACTTAATCGTATCAAAATTGTCGTCTGGTACAAATCGGCTCGTCATCTCTCGGGCGTTTGCGTAGGATAGCCGAACGCTTCCGACAAGAAAGTCGCGAAAACTGGGTCAAGATCGATATAAGTACCAAGTTTGACTTTATTATTTGTAATAATTTTTTTTTCTCCAATTATAAAAAGCTGTTTTAATTTCTTATGTGTTAATAATTAAAAGAAATGGTGAACACTAATTATTAACCCCCCCCCCAAAAAAAAAAATTCGACCTAAAATATAGTGGGAAACTGTTTTTTGATAATTACCTATTGTCAATTTCCGATTTCAAAACCGAAAGTACACTTTTTTCTTTTTAGTTGTTTGGCCGTTTATTTGCGGCATATCAACCCTTTTCCGATTATGAAACACGAAAGAAAATAATTCCCCCCCGTCCCTCTCACGTACCAAATAGGTCCATGGTGACCACAATTGAATGAATATTACAGTATTTAGTTTTATCATAACCATATACGGAATCTAAATACGTGATGTTTATAAGTGTATCTTTGGTAATTGCCGAGTTTTATCCGGAGACATACTCAGACGGAAATACGTGTTTTCTTTATACAATAGACTAGTTGTACCTATCCGGCGTTGTCCAGGGTGCAGTGAAGTAATTTTAGTTGTAAATTTTTTTTATTTCTTTGCACATTTTGAACTTATACAGAAAAAAGAAATACATTTTAGTTGTAAGGTAGACGACTCTTATTATATTATTCAATTTAAAATATAAATTATCGCCCTTGCTAATTTTCAGTTTATGTTATTATTGGAAAATGTTTCATATTATCAGACGTCTTGTCCGGTCTAAGTAATTAAAAAAAAAATTATAGGTACATACGTTATTACATTTGCCAATAACACGGTATAACAATAACAAATGAAAATTAACTAGTCAGAAGCAACGTTTGATTTGTGAGCTGTAAATGCTATTTGGGGTGAGTTTAAAAATCCGACAAGATAATTTTATATGTTTGATAATATTATTTGTGGAGAAGCTCCGACGTAATATGTGTTAGAAATATGATTATATATTGAAGTCTACTATTTTTTTAAAAATGCTAACATGAGTCAGCGCTTATCAAGGCTGAATGCCGCTAGAGGTTTAGAGTTAATGAGATTGTCAATTGGCGATGAAAAACACAATCGAGAGGATTGGGAACGATGGTTTAAATAGTCAGAATTTCATTATCTTAATAGGTAGCTCAACAAAAATTAATGAACATTAGACTTAAAAACAACCATGCTGTAGTCAGCTGGGAAGCAGCCCTGTGGTATTGTGTTCCATAAATGGGAAGTTTTTAGAAATAAACTTTTCTCATGGAAGTTCCGTTTAGTTTTAGATACACAGAGGAAGAAAGGAAACTTATTTACAGTTGTTGTAGAGGGACGAGTTTTTGCTGTGAATCTTTTACAGGCGGGAACCAGAAGTTTGCGCTCAATCAAGCACCTCCCATGAAAATAACGATGAAGTAGAGAAAGACTCGCAACATCTCTTCTGTGAGGAAAGAGGCTGCAGGGAAGAAAAGTGATAATCCCCACTAGATTTCGAAGTCGATTCTGTACTCTGTCAAATCAGGAGAGAGTGCTCCGAGCAGCACCCCCTAGATGTGCCAACACACATTCATCTTAAGTTGCGTTTAGCTCTTATACAGGTAGAGCATTGCGTTAGAAGTGCAATGCTTTCCGGAGCGGTAGAAAAATCCGATGATTTTTCCTTTATTATTTTTTTCTAAATTTTGAATTTTGGCTTTTCCACTGCCAACTTATCTATCTATGTAATTCCTCTGATGATACGATTTTAATCTTTGAAAAGCCTTGGCGTAAGGAAAGAATTATAAACATGTTTTTACTGAGTACACATTGCATTGAACAATCGAAGTTGAAATAAATTTGTCATTCGTACATGTTTATCCCTCTTCATTCATCTTTCTTTATAATTGCTTTATCTCGTATATTGAGCTTAAACCATTTCACTATAAGTTCTATCTACTAAAAGTATACTTTTAGTTTCATATTTTATATATATATATATATATATATATATATATATATATATATATATATATATATATATATATATATATATATATTAAATTCCCGAAACAATTTTTCATGGTAAACAACTGATGATCCCTTAAAATAGTGTTAGAAACTAACTAATATAATAACTGTAAAAAATAAATTGACTTACATGAGTGATTTTCCACTGGAAGACTTGAGACTATAAGTTTTTTTATTTTTTTTATATAGTTTTAATGGTTGAGAAACTTCCGAGACTATATATATATATATATATATATATTGACTAAAATCAATCGAAATTGTCGCCTATTATATTAATTGCAAGGTTACTTGGCACTTACCGGCCTAATTCCATCCACCTCATTTAGATTCGTTTCCATTGGTCATCGTCTTCATCTAGTGATCGGTTCTGATAAAACACTGCAGTTTCCCATCAGCTCACTTATGAGTCAAGCACACCTGCATTTTGTCAGTGCCTGGATTTTCTAACTGCTTGCTATCGTCTGATCTCAGAACAAAGCTAGCGGCTGACCTTACAGACCTCTAATCCTAAGGCACTTCCTAACGTGTTTAATTCAATATGAAAACATGAAATAGGCTTTTTTTTATTTTTCTATTTTCAACCGTTTTAAATCGCAAAGTATCCTACGAGATGCCTATATTCTTGTGTCCCGATCCCTCGTAAATCTCGTCTTGGTCCCGACTACTTTTTCATATATATATATATATATATATATATATATATATATATATATATATATATATATATATATATATATATATATATATGCATTTATGTTTGTATATTTTTTATAGATATATTTTGATATTACGTCTTGTGCAGTTGTCTATATGTTTTTATTCTGCCCTTTGCATTATTGCCTGACTTGAGTATTTTCAGTTCATTTTTAAATGTATTTGATCTACGGCTTCGTTTTTGCTGTTATTTAAATTCTTAGAATTTGAGAAATTCTCGTCTTTATTGTAATTAGTTCCCCTTGATTTTTACTGTCTTTTAAGCCAATATGACGGATGTAAGTGTTTAAATCTCAGTTTTTGGATTTTAATATGCATTTTGATGTAGAATCGAGTTTAATAATTCATGGTATTTATCAATGTATTTGTTGAGAGGACTTTTTCTGATTTGGTTCTGTTTTTGGTGAAATTCTGGACTATTTGGACATATTTATTTTGTATGGCACTTACGAAAATCCTGATTTGAAATAAATATGGTCACCTATTTATTCGACAAAACAAAGAAACGGGTATGGGCCACCCTATAAAACACAGAGCAGTATAATAGGAAATATGTAGTAAAATCAACCGAACTTTTGTTTGTGAGAAGCCCAACAATTGGCTAAGAGAATAACACAAAATCTGATTGGTTAACTAGCTAAACACCTGGCAACACAAACTCCATGCATTTTAACCTGACGATTCCCTACGGAGATGAAACGCGGAAGCCTCTGTGTAGCTTAATTGCCGTAAACATATTTTCATAACTTACCACCTGGCTCTACTCACGTATTGAGCACTGTTGAAGTAAATACTGAAAATTGATACAAAAAAGATTATATCTGCTTATAACAGTTTATGTGGATACATGAAATGATATATATATATATATATATATATATATATATATATATATATATATATATATATATATATGTATGTGTGTGTGCGTGTATTACTACTACTACTACTACTACACTCTCAAATTTTGTTATCTTATTATCTTGCTTTATTTGTCTCCGTGCCCACTGGATGACGTCATCAAATAAATGGCATCACTAAAATATGACATCAGACACAGAGGAATGGTGGATAACCGACCACATTGGATGACGTAAGAAAATAATTTCATGACGTCATCCATTAAAAAGATGGGGAATAATCTGGCAAACCGGAGAGAAAGAGGGGTACAGATCCTTTATGACATTTTGTTAAGATGATCCATGATCTGAAGCATCTAAATCCCTGAGTGTCTAGTATCATTATAAAAGTCTGTGAATCTTGTTTGTTTGTTATCTTGTTTAATTGCTTGTTTTATCCGTGCACAGTGAATGACGTCACAAAATGATGAACTTATCAATTTAAACAGCGGGAGAGTTTTTTATGACGTCACAAAAATGAAATCATCTATTAAAACAGAGAAGGGAAAGGGGGGAAGATATTCTTTATGACGTCGGAAAACGACGTTTTTTTATTTATTGCAATGTACTGTTTTTTTTTGTCACGTTACTTCATCGTAGAATTTCTGATTGCTGCACGTGATTCTTTCTTCTTCTTCTTTTTGTTGTTGTTGTTGTTGTTGTTCTTCTTCTTCTTCTTCTTCTTCTTCTTCTTCTTCTTCTTCTTTATTCCATCGCTTTTATTCTTTCTTTCGTCCGTTCTACTTCTTTATTCTACCATTCTTACGTTTTCGTCTCCCTTTTTTATTTCCATTCTTCTTCTTCTTCTTCTTCTTCTTCTTCTTCTTCTTCTTCTTCTTCTTCTTCTTCCTTTAGTTCTCTCCTTTCTTCGTTCTTTCTTCTCCTTTTCGCCCTCATTTCTTTTGTCCTTTCTTCTTTCATTCATTCGTCCGTGCGTACGTCTTTTTTATTCCTTTATTTTATTCGTATTTCTTCTTCTTCTTCTTCTTCTTCTTCTTCTTCTTCTTCTTCTTCTTCTTCTTCTTCTTCACATTTTATCAATTTCTTCGCTCCTGTTTTAACTCCACCCTCTTCCATATCTTTCCTTGTCTCTTATTTACCATTTCTCCTCTGGAGATGTTACCTGTAATTACACAAATCCAATCTCCAGTTTTCGCCAACGTTGATGTCTTTCTTTAACGGATCGGTTATTAAATTCTATCGGCTGATTACTGACAACGTTTATGTGTAACTATTTTGCTTGTCGGAAGAGGAAATGTGGCGGCCATCACGGCTTGCGCTGTAACACTCCGCATCTGCCGTTTATGCCTTTCGCGCTTTTTATGACGGGACCTCATCACATTTTTAGTTCTCCATGGTAATCGTGTTATTTAATCGAGCCCTGTTCGCGGCAAAATGTACGTAATTCAACTAATGTTAATTGACATGAGACATTTTTCCCAATTGAGCCCGAATGAGTATGCAAACGATGGGACTGTCATGTTTCGTACCCGGCCCTTCTTCCCATCAGGGACAAATTCATCCCTTCACCGCTTTTTCTTTAATTCGCATTTCATGCGCTCGCTACGACATGTTTCTTTTCGTCTTTCTTTTTCTTCATTCCTTTTTATTCTGCGTTCTCCTATGAGGATTTTAACTAGTTTTTATCCTGCTTTAATTCTTCATTTTCGATTTATTTATTCTAATAATAATTATCACCCACTCTCGTTAGCGTGATTTGCTAGAGACTTGTTCTTTTGGCGGTTTTTTAAACCGTCGCCATTTTTCCTGCAGTTTGTAAACAAAACATAAGGGCGCTTCGCGTCGCAAATTCCAACACCCCGCTAACATAACTTGGTATGTAAATTAATTCTCTCCTTTCCTTGCTAAGCTAATCCTCCTTATTATGCTTCCCATGTTTTCATTAACAATGTCTCCCCGTCGTAACAATGTTACAACTCATTCCCGGCGTCGCTCAGGTTTCCTACGACGGCGTTCCGAGATTTCTACCTCCCTAGTATGGCGACCCCATCTTCGCCTCGCTCCCCCTAATAGTTAAATTAAGTCATCTATCTTATTGTACTGATTTGCTTCATCTTTTTTCCTTTCGTTTATCTATGAATACTTGTTTCTTCTTCTTCGTCGTAGTGAGTTACCTTTTGTTTATTTTTTATTTTCAGATTTTTTACCTGTTTTACAGGGAATAAAGGATTTTTATTTTAAAATGGAATTCGTTTGTTTTTCATTGCTTCCTTTGTCTCCGTGTGATTCCGAGTTATCTGGCTGTCTAGACAAGATGATAAATATAATTTTGACGATGGCAGCACAGTAAAAAATCAAGTTTGGTCTCCACTTGGGGTGAAGGAATGCAATAGCATCGTTTTCCCTTCCCGTGACTCCTGTGGTTCCAGTTCTGAGGCTTCCCTGTTCGACAACACCCTGCATTTAATTTTATTTGACGCTTTCTCACGCTCACCCTGTAGATTCGTCTCGCACCTCCCCGCTTTCCCCTTCGTCGACGCTTGTCTCAGACCACATCCACGGCGCCATGGCAGGAAAATCCACCTCTCCGAGCAGGACTTACTCCAGGACGTCATCTGCCTCATCTAAAGCCTTAATCGCCCGCGCACAGCTTGAAATGGCTAAGGCGAGCCTCCTGTTCGTTGAGAAAGAAAACCAACTGCGGGAGGCAAGGGCTAAAATGGAGTCCGAGGAGAACACCCTAATGGCTGCAAGAGAGATAGCCATTAAAGAAGCTGCAGTCAAGGCCTTCGAGGAGTGTGTCAGCAGCAGTGAACAAAGTTTCGCTATCAATGTTGACCAGGCCCCTGCCGACCCCATACAGCGCACAAATGAGTACGTGGCTGGGCTGGCTGCTCAGGGCCACTCGCAACCCTCTTCCTTACAAACCGGAGCTCCCCAGCCAACACCACATCCCGTTTTACAACCCGCAGCTCCACAACCTCCTGCCTTACCATCCGATCAGGCTGTTAAGACAGAGGCTTCCTTTCGCCTCGGACAAGGTCCCAACCCGATTCATCGGATGACTATCAGAGGAGTCACCTCACAGAAAATCACCCCGACTACTCAAGGGACTTGATGCGCTACTTCGCCAGACGGGAACTGCTCCGGGCCAGTATGCTGAGGTTCTCTGACAAACCCAAGGACTACAGAGCATGGAGACGCTCGTTTGTCAACTCCACTGTTGACATGCGGTTGACTCCTGGCGAAGAGATGGACCTGCTAGTCCACTGGCTCGGACCCGCCTCGGCCGCACATGCAAACCGCCTAAGGACAGCCTACCTCAACTACCCTGAGAAGGGACTGCAAGAAATCTGGAGTCGCCTTGAGAGAGTTTATGGATCGCCCGAAGTTATCGAAGATTCACTCTTCGAGAGAATAAGCAGATTCCCAAGAGTGAGCCGGGACTATTACCGGCTGCGGGAGTTAAGCGATCTCCTCACCGAACTCCAGGCGGCAAAGGATGATGGTGATCTTCCCGGGCTTGCCCTCCTGGATACCGCTCGGGGCATCAGACCAATAGTGGAAAAGCTTCCACCCGCACTTCAGGATCAATGGACCTCCCATGGAACCGCCTACAAGCGAAAACACCAGGTACCTTTCCCTCCATTCTTCGTGTTTGCCGAATTCATTGAGCGACAAGCAGAAGACAGGAACGACCCAGGTTTTCGTTTCGCAACCCAAGCGTGGCCCTCTGACGGTGCGAATCGAGTCGGAGGCACAGCTCGGAACGAGGTTTCCGTTCATAAGACGCTAGTGGTCTCCAGGGACATAAAGGAAATGTGTCCCATCCACAATCTGCCTCACCCTCTCCGCAGCTGTCGCACATTTAGAGGGAAACCCCTTCTCGAGAGACAAGCCTATTTAAGGCAAAGGCACATTTGCTTCCGGTGCTGTTCGTCCACTCATGCTGACGATGACTGCAGATTCGAACCGAGATGCGCGGAATGTGGAAGTGAGAACCATAACTCTGCCCTTCATCCTGAACCCATACCACAGGCTCCCCCTGTCAGAGCCATGCCAAATCATGGCGGGGAGAGGGACAGTGTTGCAGCACACTGCACACAGGTTTGTGATAGCAATCTGCTCGACAAGTCTTGTTCGAAGATTTGTTTGGTGAGAGTACATCCTGAAGGGAAAAGAGATCAAGCATTCAGGATGTACGTAATCATCGACGAACACAGCAACAGGTCACTTGCCCGTCCCGAGTTCTTTGACTTGTTCAATGTCCGTGGCCCCGCATCTTCTTATTCACTCAAGACATGTGCGGGCATCATGGAAACGACTGGAAGAAGAGCCTGCGGATACCGGATTGAATCCATGGACGGACATGTCAGCCTTCCCCTTCCTACACTCATCGAGTGCGCCGAAGTGCCAGACAATCGCTGGGAAATCCCGACGCCAGAGGCAGCCCGTCACCACGTACACTTGGCTGGCATAGCCGAGGAGATTCCCGAGTTGGACCCAGAAGCTCCCATCTTACTATTACTGGGTCGTGACATCATTGATGTACACAAAGTTCACGTCCAGCTGAATGGCCCTCGCAACACACCATACGCCCAAAAACTATCTATGGGCTGGGTGACAGTGGGCAATGTATGCCTTGGGAAGGTGCATAAACCGGACGTCTTGAACACTTTCGTCACACACACTCAGGAATGGGATCGGCCAACAACCTTCAAAACCATCACAACTCCAACCATTGAGACGACAACTGTTACACCTCGACAAAGACCCAAAGGACAAGCCATGCCACAAAGCGGTACCCTTGGTCTGCCTGTCCACATGTCAGTCACATCTAGGAAACGTCCAGAGTTGCCGCAGATATCACCAGCTTCGAATGCTGTGTCTCCAATGCAACCATCTCGTCAACAAGGGGCTGCACCTCCAACACCATCTTCCATAGCAACCTCACAAACCACGCCGGTCGTGCATCCGTTTGTTCCTCAGCTCCATGCAGCTGGACAGACGATTTCCTCGTCTTATAACCAAAGCCAAGGACCACCATCGCAACATCAGCAACCACCGCAACAACAGCAGCCACCGCAACAACAGCAGCCACCGCAGCAACAGCAGCCACCGCAACAACAGCAGCCACCGCAGCAACAGCAGCCACCGCAACAACAGCAGCCACCGCAGCAACAGCAGCCACCGCAACAACAGCAGCCACCGCAACAACAGCAGCCACCGCAGCAACAGCAGCCACCGCAACAACAGCAGCCACCGCAGCAACAGCAGCCACCGCAACAACAGCAGCCACCGCAGCAACAGCAGCCACCGCAACAACAGCAGCTACCGCAACAACAGCAGCCACCGCAACAACAGCAATCCTTATCACAGCCCACATCGACACCCCAACTCCCAAGTTCTGCTAATACGGCTGGTATGAACCCTTTACAAAACCAACCGATATACATGCAACAACAGACGCACACCGTGTACAAATTACAACAGCTGCAAATGATGCCCGTCTCTCGGGTATTGCCTCACCCACAGCAAATAATTCCCGCGGTTGGACCCCCTGGGGGACGGGCACAGTTTGCTGCCCCGGCATCTCTTCCGCACCAACCACCACCACCACAAAAAAATAACCAACAACTATCAAGCAAGCGACAAGTGACCCCTCCAACCTCAATGCAAAATCAATTCTGTGCCTCTGGCCTTCCCCCGGTGACAACGACTAGGGGCCAGTCTCAGTCTAGTATGGTGAACACTGATGGTGGTGCTTACACCTCGCTCCCTACTGATCGGCTTCTTTCTGATAAATCTCCTGTGATTAACCGTCCAGTGACACATCTGCTGCCACTGGATGCAGGTGGGGAAGGTTCTAGCAAACCTAAGGCTGTGGAACTCCCTCTTAATTTGACACACCAGGCCAAGGATCCCCATCTGGCAGCTCAGCATCCTGTGAGGAATGCTGGAAAACCACAAACTGCTTTGCGCTAAGGCTCTCAGCTGAACTTATTGAGATTTTACAATCTCAGACGGGGAGTGTCATGTTTCGTACCCGGCCCTTCTTCCCATCAGGGACAAATTCATCCCTTCACCGCTTTTTCTTTAATTCGCATTTCATGCGCTCGCTACGACATGTTTCTTTTCGTCTTTCTTTTTCTTCATTCCTTTTTATTCTGCGTTCTCCTATGAGGATTTTAACTAGTTTTTATCCTGCTTTAATTCTTCATTTTCGATTTATTTATTCTAATAATAATTATCACCCACTCTCGTTAGCGTGATTTGCTAGAGACTTGTTCTTTTGGCGGTTTTTTAAACCGTCGCCATTTTTCCTGCAGTTTGTAAACAAAACATAAGGGCGCTTCGCGTCGCAAATTCCAACACCCCGCTAACATAACTTGGTATGTAAATTAATTCTCTCCTTTCCTTGCTAAGCTAATCCTCCTTATTATGTCTCCCATGTTTTCATTAACAATGTCTCCCCGTCGTAACAATGTTACAACTCATTCCCGGCGTCGCTCAGGTTTCCTACGACGGCGTCCCGAGATTTCTACCTCCCTAGTATGGCGACCCCATCTTCGCCTCGCTCCCCCTAATAGTTAAATTAAGTCATCTATCTTATTGTACTGATTTGCTTCATCTTTTTTCCTTTCGTTTATCTATGAATACTTGTTTCTTCTTCTTCGTCGTAGTGAGTTACCTTTTGTTTATTTTTTATTTTCAGATTTTTTACCTGTTTTACAGGGAATAAAGGATTTTTATTTTAAAATGGAATTCGTTTGTTTTTCATTGCTTCCTTTGTCTCCGTGTGATTCCGAGTTATCTGGCTGTCTAGACAAGATGATAAATATCATTTTGACGATGGCAGCACAGGGACAGCGTCCCTCTTTTATACATGTCTTCGTACAAGCAAATACAATGAAACAAATGTTGAAAACAGAAACGCTCATGTTTAGAAATACCTTTATTCGTAGCAAAACCGAAAGGGTTCGCTCCCAGTTAGATTGTGCTTGTAAAAATGCGTACATAGTTCCGATAAAGTCTGATAAGATATGTGCGGGTTTGTGTTTGTGGAAGTTGAGAAGAAAATGTCGTACATAGCTTGAATGCTAAGTCGTGCGTTACGCGCAGATGTTCTCGTGCGAGGCGAAACAGGAAGAAAAGAGAGGATTTTCCGTGTGCGTCCCTTTTTATATCAATCGATTTCAGTGCCACCGTCCATCGCGAAAAGGAAGATAATTAGGCATGAAACGTCCTCTGGTGGATGGATGTGTAAATGAGCGTAAAGAATGGTAGGTAATGCTACAAGCCGTATGCTAAGTGCATCCATGTGATTGCTAAGAACATTCATGGGAATGGTTATAGATTAAAATTCGCGAGATAGCCATTTTAGAATATTTCAGACTAATAATAAAATGACAAACTAGGTAAGAAATTATCTCCAAGTGAAAGAACACACAAAGAATGCCAGCTCTCAGTATATTCGCCTTTTTCTGGTGCTGGATTATTTTCTTCTTTTTTCCCTTCACTCAAAAAGATAAGACGTTCGTTCTTAATAGCAGCAGCAGCAGCTGTACTCGCCCCAATTCAACTAAGTGTTAACCCAAAATGAAATACTGTTGCCGACGACAATCTAAACGCACAGGAATGGGGTTTATTGCGTGGCGTACCCCCCCCCCCCAGTCTGCCTCAACCAAAAATGTCGCTTCTTTTAGTCAGCTTTTTTGGACTGCCAAACACGCCTATTTTGCATAATCACGACTGTCGCCTCGAAATCAGACAGTTCCAGGTTCGCTCCCGCGCGCAGCCACTGTTTCCTTGCAGCGGTCGAATGCAAGTCGTGGCCGCTTATCCCTTGCTCTCTCCGCACCGTCACCCCACCAGGATTTGGAATTATTGGCTTGGAATGCTTGGGGCGTCATTTGGAAACCAATTTCAACCGACGATGATATAAAATCTTATCGGATCTACTGTAGTCATTTACGCATTACTATTATTTTGAAAAATGGAGGGTAGATCGACTCTTAGTACTCTGATGATATTAACTTTGTTCGCAGTTGATACCCGAGGATTAAGCAGATAAAACATGCTGAAAGAAAACAACTTGATAGTAAACAACTCAAAAACAGAATAGTACAAAGCCTCTATTGATGATGGTGACAGCTTGGAAGTCTACTAGATAGTAAAAGTGATATTTTTAGAAGGCACGACTCTCCTCCTCCTCCTTCACCTCTTCATCTTCCCCCTCTTCCTCTTCCCCCTTTTCCCCCTCCTCTTACAACAAACTTTTCAAAGGCAAAACAGTCAGTCAAGAAATAAACATTCGAATATTTGATGCACATGTGGGGAATATATTTTTCTCTACAATAGTGAATTGTGGACTCGAATCACCAAGCTAATCTATGAAGGTTTTTGTTTTTCATTTTATTTTTTAACTTCAATTCACCCCAACAAGGCACACTGCCACTAAGATATAAGTGGCTACTGTGAATTAGGGACCAGATTTATAGGGGCATCCTAAGTTGAAAGTCGTGCAGCGAGATGCTTGTTCAGATTACATTTAAATTTCTGCATATTGGTACAGTCAGGGAAACAGAGAGCAGAGAGGGAGTTTCAAAAGCAAGCTGTTCAAGGAAATAATCAATTAGAGTAGAAAGCCATCCAGCATCTGGGAACCTCTACAGTGAAGGAGTGTGATTTTGCTAACTGTCGTGTTTTTCGGACACAAGTGCAGCAATTTCGTCACAGCACATTTCGTTGAAGTACTTGTATAAAAAGCGCAGGGATTCAACATTGCGGCGATGGAACAGGGGCTGAAGCTTGGTAAACAGTGTGGGATTAGAGACTCTATTTTGACCCTGTTCAAGAGTGGAATGTATCCACAAAACTTCATTTAAGAGTACGGGTGTGAGATGACCAAAAATAATTAGCATCACCGGGTCATATAAGAAATCCCAACAAGAACCATGGCATACTGATACTACACTTCTTATTTTCTGCCCTTATCCAGTGAAAGAGAAATCCTTCTAGACTGAAGCAATTTTTATTTTTGTTCCAATCCAGAGTGCCCCTTTTTTGGAGGACTGGATTCTCCCCAAAATTAAAAGCCGATCTTGTGTCGTACTTTGCCCTCGTGGGGAGATAAGTAAATAGGGACTCGTGTAAAAACTCCTAGTGTGTAGATATAACATATAAATACATAACATAGAACATAGAGCCTGATTACCGTCGCCAAAAACGGCGGCGAAGTGAACAAAATAAAGAACAGAGAAACGGGAAACAACAAGGAGGGGAAAGAAAAATGGGAACAGAAACAACTGCATGGATTATTTATACGACGGACCAAAGAAACTGCGTACGAGAACACAGTGACATAGCTACGGAAAGGGCACTTTAAACGAGAAATGGAATTGCTACTGATCAGTCCCTCTTACTCGGTGAAACGATAAAAAGTATTATCCAAAGAATAGGCCGTAGAGAATGAACTTGACGTCAGAAAAGAAAAATAGGATCACTGTTCCAATTTTATCTTAGATCGATTTGAGAAAGTAGAATGTAAACTCTGTGTTTACTTTTCGTAGTTTCGTAACTTTTACTTCTTTCTATTTTGCCCTTTAGTCCTCCAATTCCATGAACGAGGTTTCTGACAAAGGAGGAAAATAGCCATTTTCTGGGTCGGCTGTTGTTGTAAATTGGTGGTAAGTGGAGATTTTCAATCCTCTCATAGTATTTAGCATCACTCTAACTGTAAATCGAGCCACCTTATTAACTCTTATCATGGAGTAGCCTTTGGCCTTTGTAAGTTATAAAAAGACAAGAAAAGTGGGGTCAAAAGTAAAATGTACAGGTTTGACGAACAGTATATCTTTCTAGACCTCGAGATACATTTAGGGAGATATTCAGTGTAACTTTCTAAACCACAGGTGTGGTTTAGAAACCACAGGTGTGGTCAAGAAGTAAACAACAAAGCATTAGACCTCTAATCTCAATAACGGGGCAAAATGTTGTTCTCAAGTATGTGGCGAAACTCTCCTGAGTATACGGATAAACTAACCTGAACTAAATTGATTGAAATAATCAAACAAAATTGTTCCTCCGTGCTATCTAACCTTAGCCCTCACCCTAACATCTTCATCAAGAAGAAAGGTTGTAACATAAACGTTAATTTTGTGAACGTTAAATATGAAACGTCAATCCAATGAAAAAGCACGACGTTAATCGTCGAATCCGCCTGCCACGCCCCTTGTTGTCAAAAGAATAAAGTAACCAAGAGTGTGGATGACTGCTGACGGGCTGATTCTAAGTTGTTGTTGTAACTACTGTTGGATAGTCGTTTTCGTTAGTAACATAATAGACGCAAAATATATAACGTGCGTATGCTGCTACTAGCGAACTACGATTGTCGTTTGGGTGGCTTGTTGCGTAAAGTCGTTCGTCTGTCGTCTCTCGCTCTGTCTTCATTTTCATTTCCCTTTTTTCTGTAACTCTGTTTGTATGTTTATTTATTTATATCGCTTACGCCATCTACACCCGAGCAATTGTCTTTGTTTCTAACACAAAAGATATTGGATGTTTATGTTCGTCGATCTTACTTCGAAATTTTATTTGTTTACCAAATCCTAATAAACTATTCCGACCATTGTCCGTTGACTGACATCATATACAATTCCTAACATAATTGTATTTTACTATTTATTTCACAAAATGATCCGTCTTCTGTATTTTATTTTATTGTTTCAAATGATCTTTTCTAGTTCAATAAACTTTATGGATTAATTATGACATCAACACTTGAAATAAACAATATTCATAACAAGTTTAAATGGGTTTTTACCCGTTCTCAAGAATTTGATTATCCGACCTCGCTATACTTATTAAGGACCCCAAGTTTGTCCCCGTCTGATGAACCCGTCTTGGGAAGGACACTTTTTGTTAGTGAAATCCGATTGACTATGTCATGTGATAAATCGACTGATCTTTTTTGTTGATAAATACCGACATGTTCAAGTGTCGATCTAGACTTGCGCAAACAGCGAGAACAAAACATGATTTGCCGTATCAGGATCAAATATCGGAATTCATCCATTTGTTTGTTCAAAGCGGACACAAAGAACAGATAAGCAGATGTTGCTGAGGTGAAAACAATGGCGACTGTAAGAAAGAAAACGTTTCTCCCTCCCCCTCTCCCCCTCTCTCTCTCTCTCTCTCTCTCTCTCTCTCTCTCTCTCTATATATATATATATATATATATATATATATATATATATATATATATATATATTAAAGTTAACAGAAAGGTTTATGTAGCATCTCAATAATGTATGACTTGAGCTCTTAATTTAACATCATATGAACCATAGTTATTCAGAGAAACACCCCATACTTCATTAAAAAACTTTATTGACAGACAATTGTTTCTGCCTGAAGCGAAAACATTTTTATATACAAAATATCACAAATATACTTATATCTTCATCAGTATATATATCTTACACTTAGGCTAAACAATGAAAACGCATTTAACATTCTTTTAATTTATGCGTATTACTTTTTTCACTCAAATTCAAAGGAGAGTTTACTCTATTTTTGTATATAAAAGTTCATGGTGTATTATCTTCTATCATCATATGTGTTTTTCTCTTATTTAAAGTGTTTATATTAGATTGACAAAGGCCATATTTCAAAGTGAATAATATAAAGAATAATAACCGTAATTATTCGTATTAAAGCCTTTTTCTAATCTCTTTGTTTTTTGTTTTCAGTCTTATTCTTTCGTTTCATCTTTATCCTTCTCGTAAGGGCACCGAATTCACGACGTAACTGCCTATTAATCTCATACTTCCAGTCAAATCATAAAACACTCTATATTAATTAGATTAAATCATTAGTTTTTACCAATTTTTATTTTAAATATCATACTATCCTATTAAGTCATCCACATTTAAAAAAATGAAAAACATACAAATAAAATAATGTAATTTAATATTTATTCAATTATCATTTCTGGTAATGTTTATATTATCGTATTTTTATTTATGAATCTCGATTCATGATTGAAATCCTTAATATATATTCTTAGTGTAGTTTATATTATTTTCCAATACAGTTTAAGAAATTGTATCGATCCGAGAATTTATTAAGCATCGTTTTTTTTCATTCTAGTATATATATATATATATATATATATATATATATATATATATATATATATATATATATATATATATATATATATATATATATATATATATATATATAAAGGGTATTTAGACATATTTTTCAAACCATTGTTTCGTAATAGTATTATATTTTTTTTGAAAAAACGATAACAATGTGTAGTGTTAAAATAAATAAAATTTAATTTAATCTAATTAAAATAAATTTTATTTTTTATTTTTTTATTTTAACACTACACATTGTTATGATTTAAATATATATATATATATATATATATATATATATATATATGCGTATGTATTTAAATATCCGAAACACTTACATAGTAACCAGCTAATATTTCACAATTTAATTTAAGGTCCCCTGTTGTTGTTTCACTGTTATATACTTGAATCCCCTTTTGTATTTGTAAATTTTCCAACGCTAAGTCGGCTTATGCAAGTGCTAAGTATTCGATATTTGGAATTTAAACTGCATGATCTTTCTTTGTTTAAAATGACCCAAAGCTTATTTAGACTATATATATATATATATATATATATATATATATATATATACAAAATATGGGCCAAAATAAGGGTCCTATCTTTAAATTTGAATAACTTGAATTTGAATAACTTCCACGAAATAAAAGTTAAACTCACCAAACTTTATGTGCGTGTAGACTGACCCTTCCGAGATTTTTTGAAATAAACAAAACAAATTTTAGCCGAAAAACACTTCTTAAAACTTACAAAAACTAAAGTATTGTTTTTTACACTGTTTTGAGTTTTTTAAGCAAAAATAATGTTTTCTAAATGAGGGTACGTTCCTTAGGGCTAATACGGCTCATGCTTGCTTCGGAAGGGGTCCTTTACTTATTCTAAAAAAAAAAAAAAAAATCAATAAATAAAAAAGTTATGAATTTTTAAAAATAGGACCCTTATTTTTGCCCACCCTGTATATATATATATATATATATATATATATATATATATATATATATATATATATATATATATATATATATATATATATATATATGCGTATGTGTTTAAATATCCGAAACACTTACATAGTAACCAGCTGATGATCCCCGTTTAATATTTCACAATTTAATTTAAGGTCCCTTGTTGTTGTTTCACTGTTATATACTTGAATCCCCTTTTGTATTTGTAAATTTTCCAACGCTAAGTCGGCTTATGCAAGTGCCAAGTCTGCGATATTTTGACTTTAGATAGTATCCCTTGAAATTTAAACTGCATTATCTTTCTTTATTTAAAATGACCCAAAGCTTATTTAGACTATATATATATATATATATATATATATATATATATATATATATATATATATATATATATATATATATAGTGATAAATATATATATATAGTGATAAATGCTACTATCTCCAAAGCTGTAAGAATAAGAAAAAATATACACAAAACTATGAATGATTTAGGGCTTAAAACTGGGATTACGACAGGAATTAAGATTAATAACTTCTTCAATGCTGCATTCAACATTAACTATGGCAATATAAACAATACATGGAAGAAAACTATGACTCAATATATGTTAATCTCAAGTCTAATGACACCTATTCTATTATTAAGCATATCTCAATATCGATTAGCCATAGACTTAGAAATAATCCCTCTAATGGAGACATTTTTAATAACAATATTTATACATACAACAACGCTATAAAAACAGTGGTTATGTTTAAACTGAGCTTGCGTATCACAACAGAAACTACAGGAGCTTAGAAGAAAAATAGAAGCCAGAAATGTATTTAGTATACTGCCCCGTTTAATCTGTCAGTTAAATCTAAAATTGAACATATGTATCTTAATCTTTTAAGTCTGTATTTTCCTGCAAACACCGCTCTACATAAAATATCTAATAAAAATACGGTTAAACTTAGCTATAGTTGTACAAATAACTTCGTATAATAATTAAGAGCAATAATAGACAGATCCTAAACCGTAATAATGATAATGGAATTAATAATGTACATAATAATAACGACAATAATGAATGTAACTGTAAAGATAAAAATGAATGCCCGCTACAAGAAAATGTTTAACTAAAACAATAGTTTATTTGGAACCGTGTTCCCGGAAAATAATCCTAATCTGGAAAATACATAAGGGGGTACAGGCATACTAGATACAGAAACCATTAAATATTTTTTTAATAACTTGGATTAGATAAAAGACACCCCATTGGATTTACTTAATTTTGGACATTTCTAACGCTGTCTCCACGAAACCCCTTTTTCATCTTTAAAACTTTCCTTCACCGGACATTTTTATCAACGGACATTCACCAACTTAACAGACTCCATATTTTGTAAAAAATATTTTACACGCACACTCTTACTTTCCATCACTTTATAGTTTTTCAAATTTTGAATTTTGGCTTTTCCAATGCCAACTCATCCATCTATATAATTCTTCTGATGATAAGATTTTAATCTTTGAAAAGCCTGGCTTAAGGGAAGAAAAGTAAACATGTTTTTATCGAGTACACCTTGCATTGAACAATCGAAGATGAAATAGATTTGTCATTCGTACATCTTTATCTCTTTTCCTTTATTTATCTTTATAATTGCTCTATCTCATATATTGAGCTTAAACCATTTCACTATAGGTTCAATTTTCTAAAAGTATATTTTTAGTTTCACACTTTATATATATAAATATTTATATAAAATTCCCGAAACAGTTTTTCATGGTAAACAACTGATGATCCTTTAAATAATGTTAGAAGCAAACTAATATAATAACTGTAAAAGTTTAATTGACTTACATCAGTGATTTTCCACTGAACGACTTGGGACTTAAGGTTTTTTTTTGGTTTTTTAAAAATATAGTTTTAATGGTTGAGAAACTTCCAAGACTATATATATATATATATATATATATATATATATATATATATATATACAATTATTGTTTCAAGGATATCAGGACGAATAGTATCCCGGATATCGAAGAAGATAATAATAGGATTGGGGTATCTCAATGTTGCAAATAGAGCACATCTAAAGGCTAGGGGGGCTTGCAACTCTTCGAAAGAACATCTAAAATAAACAACAGTTGAATCTTGAATAATAATTTTATTTGTTTTTGATCTATATTCTTTAAATATTTCACAACTGTATTCTGACCTGACAAACTCAGCCGTTAGCGGTATACCATATGGTTGTTCGGAGCGGGCACTAAGAACAGACAATGCGACAGGTTAGTGTGAAATCAATTGCGAACTTGAATAAAAGAAAAAGAAAATCGAAGCCAGATAAAGAGAGAGATCGAGAGAGATCGAGAGAGATCGAGAGAGAGAGATAGAGAGAGAGAGAGAGGGAGAGGGAGAGAGAGATCGATAGAGAGAGAGAGAGAGATCGATATATATATATATATATATATATAAAAAGAGAGAGAGAGAGAGAGAGAAAGAGCACACGCGAAAGAGAGTGGGAGAGAGCGAGCGATGGGTGCGAGGAGAGGCGGGCGTGCATGAGATAATGCGGACAGCGGCGGCTATGTTATTGGTGTCCAGCATGGCATCATCCATCCCCATTGTCTGTTTGGCCTTTTATTAAGCCTCCCGCTCGAATTTGCATAATTGATTTTTTCCGCCGTGGCTTCGACCGCTTATTCCCAGCTTTCTCGTGCCGGTCCGCCTTGTCTGCGTCAAGTCGACTGTCCAGAAAACCAATTTCTACCAAATAACAGCTGATCATCATTTCTACTGATTTATCCCCATTTCTTTCGAGCCGTAATGGCTCCTCTCGTTAAACACCGGCCTATATCTATTTCGCTTCGTTCGTGTTAGATGTTTCTTTTTAAAGTTCGATGTTAGTTAAAACGTGGTTTCTAGATGTGTTTCTCGTATTTGTATGGGTTGTATTCTGGGGATCGACCATTTTTTGGTACCAACAAGTCATCGCTTATCAAGCCCAAAAGGCCACTCAAGGATAAGGGTTAATGAGTTTATCAGATGGACGGTGAGACAACACAGTGACGATTGGTAACGATGGTTGAAACTAGGCAAAATTTGATTATTTAAGATGGCGGCCCGACCAGAATTTGTTAACATTCGACTTGAAAACGACCATGCGGGGAAGAAGCTCCATGGTATTGTGTTCCACAGACAGGTAGTGTTTGGAAAGGGATATTTAACCCCCTTTTAGCTCCAGGTACACAGAGAAAGAAAGGAAGATTATTTACAATGGTTGTAGCTAAACGAGTTTTGCTTTGAATGTTTTACAGGAGGGAGGACGAATAATTGGAGCTAAGTCGAGCACCTACCATGAAAATAACGATAGAGTAGAGAAAGACTAGCAACGTCTCTTCTGTGAGAAAAAGAGGCTTTAGGAAAGAGAAGAGGATGTATCCCACCAGATTTCGAAGTGGATTTTGAACGCTTCTGTTTATTCTGTAAATTCAACCCAAGTTTCGTCTGTCATGATTAAGTTTTTTAAAAATACAGTTTAACAGTAGAGTCGACGCATTGAATACATTGTGACACCCTCGACAATATCAAGAAATAGTTGTATTACAGTTTTTTTTTGTCGTATTTAGTCACGTGAAGAAAATACAAAAGACAAGAACAAAAGTCAGTTGTCAAACTGTATATTTCCACCTAATAGCGAAAGGATGGGCCAAAGTCTTATCTGAGCCTTACTTCTCCATACCGTATGAAGTATTCCCGAGGTTATGCCATAGAATTATAGATAATTAAAAAACTATTTGTCTGATAAGGCTGAAATTTAACATGGCTGCTACTGTTATCAAAGAACATCAGAACCATGCACAAAATTTAGAAAAAAAAGCAGAAGTTGAAATTCTATCAAACTTTTGACCGTGACCGAACAGTTCAAGGTCAATGTCAAAGGTCAAGGTCACATTAGAATATGGGCCAAGTAGCGCGTCTCTACGATTAACAGAACCGAATTTATCGCCCGAAGTGTGACCTTTCACCTTTTCCGTGACATTGGACTTGACCTTTGACCTAGATATCCCCTAAATTAAATCACTTCTAAGTCATAGGTGAGTTTCGTGGCGATTGACTGCACAAAAACAAACAAACAAACATGGTTACAAACTTGATTGAAAATATAAATATACTATATATAATATAAATAAACCAACATACGAGTATGAGAAATTGTCAGCATCCAAGATGGCGGCTTTTATCATATTGAATACTGACTAATCCGTTGAAGTTGATAACATACAAAATCATATAAACTCACTTATAAGTTGATTTAGAGAGTGAGTAATTCATTTCTGGAGTTAGTTTTTGGATATAGGTTTAAGTGTCACACAGGTCAATTATCTGTGCAATGATCGATATGTATCCTTGCGACAAGATATGCAATCGTTCAATCTAGAGTTAATTTCCAAGCTTAGGGCAAAGCACAACATTTCATCTATAGTCACATTTTCACTGCCTCTCTTTTGGAATGGTTCTGGAATAGTGAATGACGCTGTAGACAGTAGTCCAGTGAAAGAAAGTCATCTTGTTACTTGGGGTCTTCTATACTCTGCTGGATCTGCTGGTGGCTATTGATACATCGATGGGAGAAGCAGACTTGAAGAGACACAATCTTTCTGAGGAAATACTGTTGCAGTGTGCTGATCGTGTTCATCGAGATCATTGGCAGTGTATTTGACCCTCTCTCTCCATCTTTAAACGTATGTGGCTTTTATGCAGGTAGAGGATTGGGTCTCGATTGCGAGATACCCTCTGGAGCGGTTGAATGATCCAATCATTTTCCCAGCGACCTTAGCAACGGATTCGATGTAAATCTTACTGGCTGTCCTGACCCGGCGTTGCTCAGTAGTGTTTTTACTTTCAAATTTTATGTTTATTTTTTAAAAAAATTATGCCGTCTTTCTTCCAACATATTATTTTTTGGTTTGCTAACAAAGAGTAGTAACTCTGTATTGACGAATACAGTGTTACGTCCGCAATGTGGCATCCCTGTGTTTGTGTTACCAGTACTTCCACGTAATGTGCTCCGATGAAATTACTGCACGTGTATCCCCTAAACGTAAATAACCCCGAACCACCACACTAGGGGCAAAATAGAGGTTCGCAGATGCAGGAAAATCTTCTATTCTAATAGCTTCTTTCCTCAGACGACCTTCCTTTGGAATTCTCTACCTGTTCCTTGTTTCCTCGACTGTACCAACACGAGGAAAGAAATCCCTCACTCAATAATAAATAAGTCAACAGGTATCATTTTTAGGTCATCAGAAATGATAATAATAATTTATATGTGAACAATTTAATTAGTGACGTAATCCTATGCTTTTATATGAATATTTTATTAATATATTTAGATAAATAGCGAGGGCGAACACTGGCGAAGAATACTTTTATCCGTTATTTTTGAGGGAGGATATGTACTAATTATCTTATAAAGCCGAGGATAATGGAATAGAGATTGACATAATGCCGGGCTCTGACTGCACGCCAAAATGATTCAGCAATAGCATCTAGGCCATCTAATCTTTCTGACCAATCAACACCCAGCAAACCACGCGTGAACTATCAAATAGTGTTCTAAGCGGCCCGGGAAGTCATCGAGGATGATCGGTCAGGATCATAGGAAATGCACGTTTATCAACATTTGCTGTCGCAAGTCATTCAAACTACTTGACCCTTTCATGCATGATATTTTATAGACATTACACGTACCTGATTGTTTTTGAACTACGAAAAGGATGAAACATATATGTATGTGGATAATAACAATAAAAATATTTATATATATATATATATATATATATATATATATATATATATATATATATATATATATATATATATAGGATACATTCTTTTATTTATAAAAATATTATTGGCTACATATGTACATGCATGCTTCAGCTGCCATTTCTTGCGAAATTCAACTTTCTTAGGCCACGTACAAATTGAATTGTTTGTATAAATTTATACTATAATAGAGCTCTACTTGTTATTGAGCACTATTGTATATACACCGGAGTTTCATTGGATTAACATCTAGGAAACATCAATACAATTACTCTCTCTCTCCCCCCCTCTCTCTCTCTCTCTCTCTCTCTCTATATATATATATATATATATATATTTATATATATATATATGTAGAGAGAGAGAGAGAGAGAGTCATACACGGACAACTGTTTCATCTTTTCAAGAATCGTCAGGGGGGCTAGACGCAGCAAGTGTACTTACGAAGAGATTCGAAAACGACCGGTCACACCCGAATTCAATCAGTAGTCGAATACCTCATCAATTGTCCTAAAAACTCGTCATAACAGTAGAATGAATTTGTTTTTACTTCAATTCCCCCCCCGCCCCCAAACAATACACACCGAAACTGAGACGTAAGGGGCTACTGTTGTGACAAAGTATCCGGGGGCCATGGGGATCGAGTACCCTGGTTACGCGCTAGTATGCATCTTGGTGATGATGCTAGGCCCTGCGTAGAGACAAAGTGGAGATATAAAACTAGTATATATTTGACGTGGAAACGAACTATTTAGACGACGGGAACAAGGCATCAGTCCGTCCGGTGGGGTCGTGTTTTTCAGTCAAAATTCGTTGCCTTCGCAGGTCGGGAGAGTGTCCAGATGGGGAGTTAAAGGCGATACCGGAGGTCTGCTCTCACTGGGCAGATAATCATTTAGGCCTGTCATCGTTAATCACGGCGAGAATGAGAAGGCGATTGTTTTTGTGATAACACCACGGGCCTAAAAGAAAACTCCATTTTATTTTAGAGACAGGGGAGGAGGCGCCCGTCCCCAACCCCTGAGAGAGGAAGAGACGCAGAGAGAAATGTGGCAGAGGAAGGGGGTGTGACGATAAACATCTTCAGTAAGAGAATGTACGTTTTGACGCACGAAAGACAGAACCACGAGAGAAAAGAACGAGTAGAGACGTCGTCGAGGTCGGACGTTCGTCTACGCACGCCGATGAAGGCGTGCGACGAAAGGAAGAAAATCGGACGATCCCCACCATCGTTTTCTTAGCCAGTTAATTTGCGACTAAACCACCACTTGTAAACGAATTTACACACACACACACAGATCCAACGAGATAACTCAGAGCAACCAACTTTTACAAGTACGGTAGACATTAATATAATGTAAAATCAAATCTTTTTTATTTTTGTTAATAATTACCCTTCCATACAAAAACCTCGACCGAGTTGTTGAACATTGTTCTTTTCCTTTTGTTCTGCTTTGAATAATCTTTCGCCCTCACAGAGCCAACCGATTGCTGATCACTCAGTGATCGCTCGCTAATATAAACAGTTTCAACGTGGGAGTTGGACGAGACGACGAGATCGACGAAGGCATCATCATCATCATCGTCGCCATCCCTGCCTAGAGGAATTTCGATCGACATATTTTTTTATTGCGACTACGACGATCGGCTGAAGTGTGTTTACGGTCTGGCAAGACTGTGCGCGCGTGTGGGGTTCACACATTGGCATCGCGACCAGGATATCATACACCTGTGTGTGCGGTTGACAACGATCCCTACGGTGCGCACGTGTGGGGTTTACACTGTGAATTAGGGGCAAGATTTATAGGGGTAGTCTAAGTGGTGAGTTGTGCAGCAAGATGCTTGTTCACATATATTTAGTGTGGAAACAGGGAGATAGGGGAATTGCAAAGTGAAGGGATGGTATTTTACTTGTTGTCGAGTTTGTCGGGGGTATTTACGTTGAAGGGACACAGGTGCAGCAAGTTCCTCGAAGCACATTCCGTTGAAGTAATTGTAAAACAAGCACAGGGATGTATCATTGCGGCGATGGGGCGGAGTCTGGAGCTTGGTAGACAATGTGAGACTTATTAGGTAACAGACTCTTGTTCATGAAGACACTAAATGCGGCAACAATACTCGATGTCGGCTTTGTAGCGATACAGGATACTGGCAGGTATGAGAAGTTTTCTAGCCCGGTAAAGGGAGCCTACCTTCTTTGCAGGAAACTTAGCAGTATTTTCTATGTATTTATTTTTCATTTTACCTGTGAATGTTTGGTCGAGGTGTTTGAATGTTGAACTCCAAGGAAGGGTGCTATCAGCCACGGTAATCGGGGGTTGCTAAGGTTTCTTCTAATTGTTAAAGGAAATGAACTTTTTCTTAGTAGCATTAAATGTAACCATCGATTTTTGGCTCCATTTAACTACGGACTAGAAGTCATTTTGTGAAGATTAAGCAACTTCCTTGGATATGTGTGCGTTCGATTTGCCCACATATCAAGAATAGGGCGTGGTGTCGTCAGCAAATATACCCATCTCATACGCGACTGCAGAAGTCATTTATGAAAGTCAAGAATAATAAAGGTCCAAGGACCGATCCATGAGGCGCACCCGCATTAATGTGATGTTGTTTAGATGAAGAAGGATCTGATTTTATATAATAGATTCGTCCAGTCATACAGTACGAATTAATTAGCGAATTATAGTTCTTCCTCCTTATCTATCAGTCTCTTTCCTTTATATATATATATATATATATATATATATATATATATATATATATATAATATTAGTATTTCATGTATCCACATAAAATTTTATAAGGAGATATAATTTTTTGTGTATCAATTTTCAGTATTTACTTCAATAGTGCTCGATACGTAAGTAGAGGTAGGTAGTAAGCTATGAAAATATATTTATGGCAATTAAGCTACACAGAGGCTCTCGCGTTTAATCCCCGGGCTGGAATCTTCAGGCTAAAATGCATGGAGTTATTTTTGCCGGGTGAACAACAAATAATCTGATTGGTTAACTAGCCAGCCGTGTATATAAAAACACCCGGCAAAAATAACTCCGTGCATTTTAGCCTGAAGATTCCCCCAGGGATGAAACGCGGGTGCCTCTGTGTAGCTTAATTGCCATAAATATATTTTCATAGCTTACTATATATATATATATATATATATATATATATATATATATATATATATATATACTAGATTGTTCCGTCAATACCTAATTTCTTACCCAACTCCATTTAAACATATTAAGACAATACGTATTGTTCATGAAGTCAATAGTCCTAAAAGCGTTTTTCATAGGTGGCCCAATCTGCACAATGCCGCGAAAAGCGTTTTCCATAAGTGACCTAAACTGCACAAGCGCCCGAAAAGCGTTTTCCATAAGTGACCTAAACTGCACAAGCGCCCGAAAAGCGTTTTCCATAGGGGAGCTAAACTGCACAAGTCCCCGTAAAGCCTTTACCATAGGGGGGCTAAACTGCACAAGCCCCTGAAAAGAATCAAAAGTTTACGGCCGGGCCTATGTTGTACAAAAATAATCAAACGTTTAGAGACGCGCCTATTCTGTATATCTATGTGGAATTCGGTTCCCCCCGTTTTTGCAAATTATGGCGATATTGAACCCCCCCTTTTTTCTCTCTAGGTTGCTCTTTTCCCTCCTTTTAAACGATATTCACCGACGTTTTCCTTGAAAATGTGTCAGTCGGAAGGTACCTTGGGCTTTAGTTTGCTAGTTTTAGTCGAACTTTTTTAAATTCTTTTTAAAGGTTTTTAGTCGAATGTCTTCTGACTATTAGATACATAAGAATAATTTTCCACTTTTTTTTCATGTGATATTGACCTCGACTCGTAATGACTCCATTTACCCTGTTTAATATATATATATATATATATATATATATATATATATATATATATATATATATATATATATATATATATATATATTTGAACGATTGTTTTATGTTCTTCTAGCTTTGCGTTCAGTTTGTATTCCTTACCACAAATGCATGAATGAAATATTTATGTTCTCCTTTACAGCCGGTTTGTTACAGGAGAGATAATTGTATGCTGTAAGATATTTTTGTAACACGACCATATTGTATCTCGAACAGGTTCTACAGGTTACGCATACTTTGCAACCGGAAGTGAATCTAGGTCATGGCTTGTTAATTTGATTCTGATAGTGAGATTACTTAAGGATAACTGGTATCGAATTTGACTGACAAACAGGAAACATATTTTGTCGGATTCAATTAGTTTTGATGGCTTTCTGACACGTTACCACATACCCGCAGGAATTTGGAGGCCCTAGAGATAGATTGAAACAGCTTTAAATTGGTCAAATAACAAGAGTGCATCGACAAATTTCGGCCAAGACAAGGATGTAATAATAGAAGCATAAGTAACGGCCAACATTGGAAGGATCATTATAGTATATTCATTTTCGAATGTCTGTTTTATTTTCAAATTGTTTTCGGATTTTCTAATTCCCAATGAGATACGTTGTCTGCATGGCTACCAGCATCGGACAACTTCTAAACATTAATTTCTTTTAATTGGCTCGTGTGCTGTTCAGGATATAACCCATTCCTCCCAACAGGCAAGTTATGACTATACAGCACAAGGAGTTTGTTCATTTCACGGTAGATGCGTAAAAACGTTATTTTCCACATAAGGTTAGATTAAGCAGAAAAGTGGAACATTTCCTTAGAAGTTAAATTATTAGAATTAGGACGCCTTAATTCGGAGGTGAAAATTAAGAGGCCCAAATTAGGAGGTCCAAATTAGGAGGCGCAAATTAGGAGGCCCAAATTAAGAGGCGCAAATTAGGAGGCCCGAATCAGGAGGCGCAAATTAGGAGGCCCAAATTAAGAGGCGCAAATTAGGAGGCCCGAATCAGGAGGCGAAAATTAGGAGGCCCAAATTAGGAGATCCAAAGTGTAATCAAGATAAAAACACCGAATTCATATTCACAATAGAAGAACACCTTTCTAATATAATGATCATGTGAATGCAATGAACGTCGTAAGGTTAACTAATTTGCATATTGATTTTCAAAAGGACATCTAATTACATAACTACTCGTTTTTATTCTTTTCCTAATCTGTATAAAAACATTTATTAAATCACCGACATCGGAATTCAGACTGAATTTATGTCTGTTTAGTTTGAATATTCATTGTATATATATATATATATATATATATATATATATATATATATATATATATATATATATATATATATATATATATATATGTATATATATATATATATATATATATAAGGTAAGCACGGCACTGCTCTAGCATTAGTAATATCTAACTAATATCTGTCATTTCATCATTGTGATAAACCGTTTTTCCCCTTATACTAACGTATTGGTTGTTCTTTCCACTCGGTAGCAACCTTGTCTATTAAACCTCTTTATCAAGGATACAACGTATTCAAAATAATCTAAAAAGTTATTTGGCCATTTTAACATGTCTAATTGTTCAGTAAGTCAAAGTTAGATTCAGAATGAAATGTATCAATTTTGCCATGATTATCTTTTTCCTAATTTTGTCAAAGAAATCCAGATTACTATCCAATAATCTTTCCTCTAGGTCTTAAAAAAGCATATAATTTATTTTATTGTAATAGAATATCCAACACTTCCTTTTCCTATATGGAATTACTATAAACAGAGCGGGCGCAGCATTGACAATCATTTTGCTTCTGAGATCAGTAAAATTTTACGAATGCCTGTTTTTTGTACCCCTTGATCAAGGATAAAACCATATCCATTCTTATTATTTTTATCTGTGTACATATGTGAACAAGAATTCTGTGTTTATTAGTATGCATTTGATATTATCTTATGTATGCCTTCTTTGATCAAAATAATTAGCTATTTGCGAGTAGGATGATATTTCATGATACTAAGTTTGTGGTTATTGTATCGGAATCTAAATGCTGATTCTGTTTCACCTCTGTATCCGCTATTTGGACACTGTCTAAAATATATGTAAACACCGGCGTTGTCTTAGTTTACTTTTTTGTTTACACATTTTTAATGTTATACACAAAACGTAAAGTTTTATTTTTATTGTTTCTTTTTAATTTCAATAAGTACTAGATTAATACTTTTCTACACCCTGAGACGTAAGAGGCTACTGTGATAGGAGCACGATTTATAAAAGTGTAGAGTTGCTAAGCAAAATGTTTTTCACATTACATTTGAATTTCTACATGTTTGTACAATCGGGGAAACAGGGACAAGGGACAATATTCTAAAGTTAAGCGGTCCGAAAGTTTTCAGGTATCTGGGAATCTCTACAGTGAAGTGGTGTGATTTTGCTTCCAGTCGAGTTTATCAAATGTATTTACATTGAGAGGATACAAGCTCAGTTAGTTCATCGCATCACATTCAATGGAAGTACTTGTAAAACGAAAACAAAAGTTACAACCTTGCGGTGATTGGACAGGGGCTAAATTAAAAAAAAATAATAATGTGTAAGTCCCTTATAGGCGAGAAACACGCATGTACAGAAACACGCGAAGTAGTCACATAATTATATGAATAAAGAGATGGGGAAAATGTTAATGTAAGGGATATAACTCCCTTTTTAACATTCAATTGAAAATATATAAATTTATCTCCCTCGTATTATTTGAGTCATTCTTAGAAAAAAACACGAGGCAACTGTTTGGGTTATTATTTAAATATGTCTCTATTGTAACAATTTTCCTATCGGAATAACTATTTTCCAAAGAAACTGGCGCGAAATACATTATTTGCTTGCAAAACACATAGTAAATATTGAGACAAATTGGCTAGTGGGAATAAAATATCGATATGTCAGATACAATACTATTTAGGTCTAAACTAAGGAATTAGACGAACGTTTCATTATCAGATTTCCGTTATATATCTCTATATATAAAACTCAATGTCTGTATGTATGTGTGTGTGTGCCCTATAGAAAAAAAGTAAGAGAATCTAGATAAAATCTAAAAGTGCATTCTTATATAGAATTAATCAAGTAAGTGATTGGAAGAATTCCTGAATCTCTAAATGCACACTTAAGGGGGATATGCGGCAGATTTCGTCCGGGGGTCGATTATTTCAGCTCTTTTCAGTTTCATTTCAATTTAATTATGTATTATTTTAAATAAAAAACAATTATATTATGCAGTAATTCATAAAAATACTGAAAGTCATTTCCTAAACGTAGAATGCAAGTAATTTCCTCTAAAATCCAACCGGAAATGACATAAGCGAAGGAGGGATTAAAATAAATAGACGCCAATTCTGGGGAAATTCCGGTACCGTCCTGCATTCTGTCGGTATGAGACGAGTTCTAGGAAGGAGGATGTCAACTCTCTCAGGCTTTACATTGATATCCGTGTTATTCCTACAACGAATCCGGAAATGACGTCATAGGGAGTTTAATCTGGGCAGGAAGAAATTCAAAATCTGATTGATATATAAGATACTTCTGAAATCCGTAACATTTCGCTTCTTTTGTACAACAGAGGCGTGAGTCTAAACTTAGGGTTCTTTTGTACAACAGAGGCGCGTCATTAAACATTTGATTCTTTTGTACAACAGAGGCGTGTCTCTAGACTTTTGATTCTTTTGTTCAACAGACTTTTGACTTATTTGTATAACAGAGGCGCGTCTCTTTTTTAAGAAATTCTTTTGTCGCAAAATCTTTGATTATTTTGTACAACGGAGGCGCGTCTCTAAACTTTTGATGCTTTTGTACAACAGAGGCGCGTCTCTAAACGTTGGATTCTTTTGTACAACAGAGGCGCGTCTCTTTTTAAAGAAATTCTTTTGTACAACAGAGGCGCGTCGCAAAATCTTTGATTATTTTGTACAACGGAGGCGCGTCTCTAAACTTTTGATTCTTTTGTTCAACATTTGCGCGTCTCTAAACTTTTAATATTTTTGTACAACAGAGGCGCGTCTCTAAACTTGGGATGCTTTTGAACAACAGAGGCGCGTCTCTTAACTTTTGATTCTTTTGTACAACAGAGACGCGTCTCTCATATTTGAAATTCTTTTGTACAACTGAGGCGCTTCTTTAAACTTTTGATTCTTTTGTACAACAGACGCGCGTCTATAAAATTCTGATTCTTTTGTACAACAGATACGCATCTCTAAACTTGTGATTTTTTTGTACAACAGAGACGCGTACGTAAACTTTTGATTTTTTGTACATCAGAGGTGCGACCGTAAACTTTTGATTCTTTTTAGAGGCTTGTGCAGTTCAGTCACTTATGGAAAACGCTTATCGGGTGTTGTGCAGTTTATTAAGTATAGACCGGTACTATTTGTTCTACTCGGCATTGTTCGGGATCAATAATCATTATTAGCATTACTTTTCTTCATACTTTGATTTTTACGGTACTTTTGGCAGTTTTGTTGAGCCCTTCTTACTAACATTACAGTAGTAAAAGAGAAAAGGAGAAATATAAAGCGATGGTTAAAGAGAGAGAGAGAGAGAGAGTGTGTGTGTGTGTGAGAGAGAGAGAGAGAAGGAGAGAGAGAAAGAGAGAGAGAGAGAGAAAGAGAGAAAGAGAGAAAGAGAGAGAGAGAGGTCTTAACATAAAAATGTTACATATGCTATTTAACTTCTATTTTTTTTAATGTACTGGAACAATAAATGTAAGATTACACTATTACATTTAAAACAGATGGCTCCGTGGAAATGAATTACATGAATATTAAAACAAGAGAGAAATCAGATGAAAAAAGGGGAAATATAGGGCTGGGGGAGGGAGGGAAATAATGGGAACGAGGGAAAGAAAGACAGCTAGAGAGAGGAAGAGAGATTGAAGTTTTTGCATAAAGATGATACACACACTATTTAATTTCTACCTTTTTTTTTATCGCACCGGGCAACGTCGAGAAGCTCTGCTAGTTAGATATAACCTTAGGACTATCACAAGTACTATATGAAAAAACGTTGTTAGTAGTATCAATTATTTTATAACCAAAAATTAAGTTTTTCGAACCAATTCAATTTAGGTTTTAAAGCATTATATGCATAAATAGATTCCCCAATTTTGTGTTCTTTGTTTAATTTTTACTTTTATTCATCACAGAGCAAATTGGTGTTAAGACGTAAGAGGCTAATATGAATTAGGGACAATACCTACAGGAACATCCTAAGTAGGGAGTTGAGCAGCGAGATGTCTGTTCACATTGCATTCCAATTTCTGCATGTTACTACAGTCATGGAAACAGGGAACAGGACGAGAATTCCAAATGCTAGCAGTTCGAGGGCATAAACTGTTAGAGTAGTAAGCTTTTCAGCATCTGGAGACCTCTACAGTGAATGTGTGGAATGTTGCCGCTTGGTGGGTTGGTCGGGAATGTTTACATCGAGGGGAGCACCAGTGCCGCGAGTTCATCAGAGCACATTCCATTGAAGTACTTGCAAAACGATAACAGGGATGAAACACTGCGACGAGTGGACAGGGGTTGGAGTTTTGTTGACAGTGCGAGACTTATTAGATTGGAGTTTTTTCGTGTCTTCCCGTATTAACTTAAAAGTTAGTATTGCTATTTCTGCTTCTTTTATTATTTCTACATACAGATATGTTTGTGTAATACTAATAATTTTATATTTCTGAGCAATTCGTTTTAGTTTTATTTTGTTTCGCAACGTGTAAGCGTTAGAAAGACATCTTTTTCTTTACGTGTGTCAGCACAGAATTATCTGAGTTAGCTCCCTTGGATTTATATCTCGGTAACGTTAGAGAAATAACTCTCCTACGCGAAAATCACGTTCCACCCACAGGCTGAAATTAAGAACGAACTCTTTCCCTCTTTCAGGTGTATCATTCAAGGCATACGGACGTTTCTTCCATTGCTCATTTCTGACATGACTTTTACAATCTCTGACAACCATTTCTCTTCAGATGCCTTTCAAACCCTAGCAGGTCTTACCTCTAGGTCACGTCTTCGATCCCGACAAAATATTTTTTTTTTCATCTGAGAGATCCCAGGTTTCAGATCGCAGATGAACACCCATTTATTTTACGAAACCCAAGACGCCCCCTTCACCTGCTTACGATTCCCGTTTTTTATTCGTTCTCAATCACTTCGCGTTGGGTATCGTTCCATAAATTCGTAGCAGTATTGGGGGATTGTAACACTTGTTTAAATGGTCATTTATTTTGATCTTTTTTTCCATTGTTATTTTGATTTTCAGTGGTTTTATTTATAGTCTTGGAGGAACAAATTACAATTACAAATACATAAAGATGAAATGAAGATTCCTCGGTTGATTGGTAGAGATGGTTGATTAAGTTCATTTCTATTCAATCCTGTGTGTATCGATCTTGAAATGGATTTCTCTATTACATCCTTTGGGAATCCATGAGATAATAGAGAATCTTTTCCATTTCCATTGGAAAGCAACCCATATCTTATAACTAAAATTGTAGATCAAAGAACAGAGTAGCAGTTACCTCCTCCTTTCAAACATAACTGCACCGGTTGGCCGTTAGGTTTCGCTTTTTCACCGACAGGTGGCGCTGAAAAGCGACACCAGAGTTATCTGCCCTTCTGATTAGAAAAACCGGTGTAACGGAAAATCACTCTCTTCTCTATTCAACTGGCCTCGCTGAACGACGCCTAGACACCAGCGCTCCGTCAACACATGTTCAACAACGGTAAGAGTTCTCAACTCATTTTCTTTGTATACGGTTTTCAAGGACTTTCCCACGCCGGACTCATTTCTTCACATACTCTTTTCAAGAACTGTTTTCTATCAACACACATACATACACCACACACATCATCATCCCACATACACACACGTTCAATAAACCTTATTTGAACTACCTCCTTTTGTTTGTTAATTATTACTCTGTTTTTGCATGCAACAATTGCTTGATTTTATGAACTAGCTTATAGTCGGGAACACGACCCGATTCTAACAACAGTAACTGTCAGTTTCATGCACGTCAATCGGTAAAGGTCACGTAGGTGCGAATTTTTCGTACTTCTCTTTTTACGTTTTTACATACTGTGACCACTTCACAATATTTTAAGGGCGTAGTTTAAGTATAGTATTAAGCCTAACTTATTTATAGGTTTTAAATTATAATATAAGTCTATTAAGAGGTCATACATTAGCTGACATTATTATTATCATTTGTTTGTTATACTTCTTTGGGCATCTTTAGTTTTTAAACATCTTTTGAACTTAACCCCACAAGCAAAATATATTAGCGCACAGAACATTTGCACTAGTAATACAATGTAGCACGATGAGACGGTAAACGGATAATGTAGCATAAAATCCTGACGAAGACTCGAAACAATAAAAAAATAAAAAATCAATAGAATTATTAAAGCATAGTTCCTTTAGTATTATGATCTGGGTTATGACGAAAGTCAACGGACAATGGAAAACTAAAACACATTAGGTTTTCAAAGTAGGTCGGATAAGTCATTAGAAATTGGGTGACTAAAATGATATTCGCAAAAATATCGAATCAAAATTAATACTAAGAATGGGTATGGCGTAAATCGACGATGTAATCGGTATAATTAAACAAAAAAATGATATTCGCAAAAATATCGAATCAAAATTAATACTAAGAATGGGTATGGCGTAAATCGACGACGTAATCGGTATAATTAAACAAAAAAAAATGATATTCGCAAAAATATCGAATCAAAATTAATACTAAGAATGTGTATGGCGTAAATCGACGACGTAATCGGTATAATTGAACAAAAAAATGATATTCGCAAAGATATCGAATCAAAATTAATACTAAGAATGCGTATGGCGTAAATCGACGACGTAATCGGTATAATTGAACAAAAAAATGATATTCGCAAAGATATCGAATCAAAATTAATACTAAGAATGTGTATGGCGTAAATCGACGACGTAATCGGTAAAATTAAACAAAAAGAGATTAGAGAAGACAGAGACAGAATGAGGAACGACATAGCAAAAGAGAAGAAGGCCGAGCGAGCTTACGATAAACCATATATACAGAGAGCAGTTCACTCGCCGCCTATGAAGATATGCACAAAGTCTTCGCAGATAGTCGAGTAACAATTGCTCCCTGTGTATACACAGAGGAAAACGCTTTAAAATGATAATAATATTGATAAAAAATTTTTTTTTTTTTTAATTTATTATGGTGATGGGGTATCCTAACGGATGCCAGCCATTAATCCGATATTAAAGAGACTCAAACCGAAAGAACTTTTAAAGATTTTAATCGCAAATTTTTGGTCTCTTTTGCACTTTGCTCTACCGGGCTTCTTTTTTATGTTGTGACCTTCTTCCTCCCGGCGCTATAGGGACACTGACTTCAACTAGGGTTGCTACTTTCTCCCTCTTGTCCCATATCACTATGCCAGGTTTCACAGCTCAATTTTCTAATTAAGTAGCCGTATATGGATTGCATAGTCATAGTGGATGGTGTATGACTTATTTCCAACAGTTCTTTCTGCTATATGTTCCCCGTACTTGCTGCTACACCGGATGTTAAATTTTTACAGATGGTCTAGTGGAGATACTTGCACACTCTATTGTGCCGCATTGTATAGTAGTTGAACCTCAGCTGAAGCGTAAAACTGGATTTCAGGTGGCTCACACTCTCTACTTCTGTGTGGCAGAACCTACACTTGTTATCGTTGCTGAGACGATTCATCTTCTTAAAAGCATTGGTCATCAAGCCTTGATCTTGGGCAGCCATTATTATCCCCTGCTTATCATAGTGGAGCGATTCTCCTTTGAGCCAGTCTACAGAGTCTTCCTTATCTGGTGGGGTCTGATATATAATGACACCGACTAACAACTAAACAGAGATTACAAATCTATCAACAAAGCAATTAACTAAGAGATAATAATCTGCAAAAACATAGAGTTGAATAACAGTTAAGTACCGTGTTAATTTTTTGAATTTATTTATAGTCACGCAAAACAAGTTACATTGCCACTGGGACGCAAGGGGCTACTGTGACTCAGGGGCCAGATTAATAGAAGCATCCTAAGTGGTTAGTTGGGTAGCGAGATGTTTGTTCACATTACATTTATATTTGTGCATGTTGGTACAATCGGTGAAACGGAGAGCAGGGAGGAAATTCCAAAGGCTGGCAGTTCGAGGAAAGAATGTATTAGAGCAGTAAGCCTTCCAGCATCTGGGGACCTCTACAGTAAAAGGGTGGGATTTCGCTGTTAGTCAGGTTAGTCGGAGGTATTCATGTGCAGCAAGTTCGTCGGAGCACATTCTATTGAAGTACTTTTAAAAAACGCACATGAATGGAAAATTGCAGTGATGCGACAGGGACTGGAGCTTAGTAGACAGTGTGAGACCTATAAGATTAGAGAGTCTTTTTGCGACCCTGCATGAAGTGGAGATTCTAGTGGTTGGTGGACCAGCCAAGATGTGACAACAATGGGAGAATGGTTGCTTTGTAGAGATATAGAATACTGTCAATCGAGAGAACTCTTCTAGCACGATAGAGGGAACCCATATTCCTTGCATACAAATCACAGCACTGATGAAAACAGTTGAAATATTAAGAGAAATCTTAGATAGTGTTGGAAATCTTGGGAGGCTTGTTTTCATTCAGATCTCAGGGAACACCATAGCTCGTTGCTAGTGAGCGATCACTTGTAATAACTCGTGTGAAAACTTCTAGTGAGTAGCTACTACTACTACTAGTAATAGTAATAGTAATAATACTACTACTACTACTACTACTACTACTAATAATAATATGAAATGGGCGTGAATGGTCTAGGAGAATGGAAAGATGGAGGAGGGAGTGCACTATCTAGAACACCCACAGGAAGATCACGGCGAGTACTGGAATCCTGAGGAAGCATATTGCCACTAAAATACCAACGAATCCAAAGGTAAACGGCTGTCGCTAAAAAGAAAAAAATGATTTGCAATGGTTATCGAAAGAAACGGACAGTATTGAGATGATTGCAATGTGCCTTCAACTCTTCGTGGTGTATATTTTATATAACACTAGTAAGGCTACCCGGCATTGCCCGGGGCAAAAGTGTAACATATTTCTATTAAAACCTCTATCTCTCTAGCCGCCTCTCTATTTGTGTCCCTTTTCCCCACCCCCATTTTACTATCCCGCTCCACAACCCACTCTTTCTCCTCCGCCCAGACCATTCCTCTCTAGCTTGGCATACACACATACAGACATTTAGGCGAATACCAAGCGAAATAGGCAAGAGAATCTGACAGTCCCTATAGTAAAATTGAAACGGCCGTTTTATACAGAAACAAATTTGTAAGGGTGAAGTAAGAGTGAATGCCCCTACTTAATAGCAACTGTCTCAAATCAAACATTCAGTTACGAAACAGAATTTTTTTTTTGCAAGGATCTCAACGTTATCACTTTTGTCTCTTTACTCTGTCGTTTCAATCAAACACTCCAACCATACAGATTCCACAGAACAGGGCCCACCATTACTCGAGTTCAATTCCCTTCATCCATTCCAACTATTTTTGGCGCCACGAGACAAAATAAAAACCAATCGAAGACGCAACGTTCGTTTCATTTCTAAACGTGTCGAACACAGATTTCGATCTTAAGACAAGATGATGATACAAAAATAAAACAATACAACAAACAAACGTAAAACAAACATGGAAAAATAAAGGAATAATCGAATAAAGGAATTGGGGGAAATATAAAAAAGGTATAAAGGAATAGTTGAATAATAAGAAGGCAAAGGCGGATTTTTCTGTTTGTAAAACGAATTTAAAGCGGAAACGAGACAGGAAACCAAAGATCGTGATCAGAAAATTGACGACGTAATTTCGTATGTTTTTTTTTCTTTGACTTGTGTGTATTTTATTAGTTTTTTTCTTTTTTTTTCAACTTAATGAAGAAAGTGAAGAGTAGTTAAGGACGAAGACACCTGAAACGAAAAAGAGAAAAAATGATAAGAATAACAAAATATGAGAGAGTGAAAGAGAGCAAAAGGGATATATATATATATATATATATATATATATATATATATATATATATATATATATATATATATATATATATATATATATATATATATATATATATATATATATATGTATATATATATATAAACCCTGTGTATCACTTTATTGCAGGTCAATATTTTTTAAATTTTGAAATTGCTATGAAACGCAGAGAAGTGAAATTTGGTACACTGGAAGAGCATAACAAGGTGCCTTATTTCCCTGATTTTTGTGGAATTTGAACAAATATTTTGAAAATTATGCTAATTTTTCTATTTTCTGTTAATTTAAAGTGTGTATCACTTTATTGCAGGTCTCCCAAAATGCCTAGAAAGGGTCGATTGACAGCTAGTGAAAATGAACGTGTTGTTGCAGGCCTTGCAGAAGGTTTATCTCTCGTAGATCTAGCCAAGGAGCTTGGAAGAGATCGAAGAACATTGTCTTCATTCGTTGAAAATCCAAACATCAAACCAAGGAAGGACAAAAACACAAGAAAGTCAGTTTCTGCTCGTGATGTTAGAAAGATTCGCCGTCAACTTATCAAGCAGCCGGGCAGCAACAGTGCTGCTATATTTGACAAGGCTGGAATATCTTCCTTGTCCAGAAAGACACGCTGCAATGTCTTAAACGAAATTGCAAGAAGCATTAAGCCCATAGCAAGACCGGTTTTAAACCAAACTCATAAGGAAAAACGTTTGGCTTGGGCTCAGAAATACATGAAAACCAGCTTTGAAAATGTTCTTTTCACCGATGAGGCCAGAGCAACCCTTGATGGACCAGATGGGTGGGCCAAAGTTTGGAGTCCTCTTGGATTCCCTACCCCTCATCGATTCCGTCGTCAACAGGGAGGTGGAGGTGTCATGTTTTGGGCTGGAATAATCTGCGATGAACTAATTGGACCATTTCGAGTGCCAGAAGGTGTCAAACTGACAAGCCAGTTTTATATTTTATTTTTAAGTGAGCATTTGTCACCATGGCTTGATGACCTTCCATTGGCGCGTCACCGCAAATTGATTTTTATGCACGACAATGCGCCATCCCACTCAGCCAAGGCTACGGCATCCTACCTTAAGTCATTAGTCATTAGTGGAGAAAATTTGATGACATGGCCACCTTGTTCTCCAGATATAAATCCAATTGAGCAGCTCTGGTCAATAATAAAGATGAAAGTTTATGAAGGAGGTGTTCCATTTTCGTCGAAGGATGAACTTTGGAGGAAGATTTTGGAAGTTTCCTATAGCATCACATCATCTCAAATCCGCCGATTGACATCATCAGTTGACAAGAGGCTATTCAAAGTGATTTTGAAGCATGGGAGTTATGTTGATAAATAAATATTTCCTTAAATCAAATAATGTGAAATTCGTTCTTGTTTTTGGTTAATATTGTTACTGGATATGTTCTTTATTTCATATAAATAGAAATATGAAGTTAGAATATTGTTTTATTACCGAAAATATACATTTTTAGACACTAGCAATAAAGTGATACACACTTAAAATTACCAGAAAATAGAAAAATTAGCATAACTTTCAAAATATTTGTTCAAATTCCACAAAAATCAGGGAAATAAGGCACTTTGTTATGCTCTTCCATTGTACCAAATTTCACTTCTCTGCGTTTCATAGCAATTTCAAAATTAAAAATATATTGACCTGCAATAAAGCGATACACAGGGTTTATATATATATATACATATATATATATATATATATATATATATATATATATATATATATATATATATATATATATATATATATATATATAAAAGGAAATTATAGTTTGCTCGAAGCATTGCTGGTAAATATAAATGTAAGTTTGTAATCCGAGGCAGGAGCAATGTGATATAGGTACCGGAAGGTGGAACAGATGAACAAAAATAAATAAGAAGAGAAAATAAGAATAGAATCTCAAATCAATTTATTAATATTTTACGTAAAACAGATGAAATACCAGAACAGTAAATAGAAAAAGGTAAACTTTAATTTTCGAGAGCGGGACCTCTCATTATCAAAAGATCAAAAATTTGACAGAGTGGTCAAAAAGGCGAGATGGAAACAACTTTCTTCTCCATTCATTCTCTGATGCTTACACTCCTTGCCTCCTTATCTCTGCCTCTACCATATATCAGCCCAGAACCAATCCACCCCACACCTCAATGCCTTTTATTCTGTGCTTAAATCACATAATTAATTTTACATATAATAAATTAAATTATAATAGTTTTAGGAATATTTAGGAATAATTATACCCTATAACATTGCATATTAATAAATAAAATAAAAAAACAAAAAAAAATATAATTAATAAGAATTAAGTAATATACACTTTATATATATGTATATAGACTTTATATATATATATATATTTATAATCTCTAAATAAAATTTAAATACATTAATTTTACGAATAATTATACCCTATAACATTACTTATAAAATAAATAAGAATTAAGAAATATACACTTCAAATAAAATAAAAAATAAAAAAATTAATTAAAAAAATAATAATAAATAATAATATTAACATTGGTGCTTGTCGGTATTCACCTGAAAATATGAGTTAAATATAAAACGTAATCACAATTACTTTAAGTATAAATGTCCTTAAAAGTACTTTTGAATCCTCATAATACTTTAAAATGAGGTATTTAAACATCATTTTATAAAAAAATAAAATAAAATAAATAAATATTTAATAGCTCCCTTCGGTATTTTGAATCATGTCTAGGTAACTGTAAAATATTTTCGTTGTGAGTGACAAATCCCCCCCCCTTAGTTTCGCATTTAATAGAAACTAACTACTTAAGTGAAGAATTCTGGGTGATTAAGCTTATCTTAATATTGATTGAAACGATTTATAAATAATAAGTACTAAATATCTTCTACAATAACACGGAAGTATAACAATCTTAATAGTTGCTTGAATGGGTGGCTGCGTTTATGAAACTATCTCTAAACTGTTGAACTTAAAAGAGTTTCGTATCCAAATGACCTAAATATACTTCTGAAGGCTAATTGATGTAACTTTAGTAAGTAAAAATTACCCTCAAGTGAATTAGAATTTTTATAAATAAATTATAGGACGTATTAACTATTTTAAGAAATATTACTGAATTAAAAATTTATAAATGTCCTCACAATTTTTAGGATGTACTAGCTTTGAACGGAAAATTCAAAATGACCTTTTAGTGGGTTCTTCCACGTGTGAGTTTGCTCATTTTTTTTGTTTTTTGTTTGGTTTAACCCAAAAATGAACCACTGTATAGTGTAGGTTTTTTTTTCAAGACACTTTCATCCAAGAACTTTTTACTCTTTGTGAATTTTTTCTGATAATTTGATAATGTTGCAGAGACGATATTGACATAAAAACGTTGTTTGGCACAAGACAAATGAAACGGACCGTAAAAAATATATATATATATAGTATAACAAAAATAATATATAGGATATATAGGGATACACCGTTTTCTGTCATTGCTGACGCCATTCCCCATCGGCCGTGACTACAATCGTTTCAGCATGCCGACAAATTCCACTGGGCACAGAGATTTACTAAAGATGTCTAAATCTGCCCTTTTTATTATATATATATATATATATGTGTATAAGAAGATAGAGAGAAAGAGAGAGAGAGAGAGAGAGAGAGATAGAAATAGAGATAAACAGATAGATAGATAGATAGATAGATAGATAGATATAGAGAGACATAATCCTTTAAAATGGTTTAGAAATATATATGTATGTATGTATAAGAAGAGGGAGAGAAATATACATAGGTAGGTAAGTAGATAGATTTATAGAGATAACTATATAGCGAGATAGATAGATATATAGAAATAGAGATAGATAGATAGATAGATAGATAGAGAGACAGACAGAATCCTTTAAAATGGTTTAGAAATCGCGAGTTCACACTTAAATCTGAGATGATATTGTTGTTGTTTTTATCACCACCTGCTGTGATTGTGGGGACATCAGAGAAAGCAATTGATTTTAATGAATCCCATTTCCACTCGGTACAGAAAGAGGAAGAAGTGAAAAGAAATGAAGAAGAAATAGTAAGCTACTCTCATTCTTACTCCGTTTAAACGAATGAGAGTAGCTTATACAAGCTAGTATATTTTTCATGTTTGCTAATCCTTCATGTCTATTTACTAATATACCACGTGTCAATTTAGTACAATTGAAACGGCCGTTTTATAAAGAAGGAAATTTGCAAGAGTCGTTAGAGTGAATGCCTCTATGTAATATTGACAGTCTCAAATCAAATAAACATTCAGATACGAAACAGAATTACAACGTTATCATTTACTCCTCTCTTCCTGCCCCTCCTTCTTTTCTATCCAACACTCTCTTGACCTTTTGGCTAAGATCAAAGTGTAGTATCTGTTCCGATGGATACTGCACCCCATAGACTGGTATTGTCTTGGCCTTCGGGGCTTGATTAACGCCGGTCTATGGGTCTGTCCTGTGCAGTTCTAGGAGATCCACCCTTCCAGGCTTCGCCTCCCCTCTTTGGGGAAGAGTAAGTTTATTGCTTACTACTTGAGGCGCCCCTACCGGGGAATGCCGACGGGGCTGCCCAGGCAATTTTTAATGGCCAGAGTGCTCACCTTCTCGGGCGCTGACGTTTCAAACCCCACTTTCCCGACCCGACTTTGGGTCACATCTTACTTGTGGGAGTAAGATAAAACTGGCCTTGTGCCTAACCTCATGGAGAGGAGGTAAATAAATATCCAACACTCTAACCAGACAGACTCAACAGAACAGGGTCCAACGTCACCCGTGTCCAATCCCCTTCATCCATTCCAACTATTTTTGGCGCCACGAGAAAAAACGAAAACCAATCGAAGACGCAAAGTTCGTTTCATTTCTAAGCGTGTCGAACAAAGATGTTGATCCTACTAGAAGATGAGGCTAAACAATAAAACAATGAAGCAAACATAAAACAAACATTGAAGGAATGGTGGAATAATCGAATAAAAGAGGGGGGAATAATCGAATAAAAGTAGGAGTAAAGGTATAAGTTAATGAAGAGAAAGGCAAGGCGGATTTTTCTGTTTGTAAAACGAATTTAAAGCGGAAACGAGACAGGAAACCAAAGATCGTGATCAGAAAATTGACGACGTAATTTCGTATGTTTTTTTTTCTTTGACTTGTGTGTATTTTATTAGTTTTTTCCTTTTTTTTTAACTTAATGAAGAAAGTGAAGAATGGTAAAGGACGAAGAGAAAATAAGAGATAAAAATAACAAGAAAATGAAAAAGAAAGAGAGAGAGAGAGAACAGAAACATAAAAATATATTGATAGATAGCACTATAGATAAAGAAAGATAGAGGAAATAAAGCTATAGTGGTATATATATATATATATATATATATATATATATATATATATATATATATATATATATATATATATGAGAAAGGAAGAATGAGAGTGATTCGACGTAATGGGAAATGAAGAAGGAACAACCAAGAGATATTTTTTATATATTCATCAACGTTTCGTCTTTATTGTAAGACTTTCTCAAGATGATAATTTTAAGAAAAATGTCATGCAAAGTACATCGAAATATTGGGTTGGCATGATGGGTTTATAAGGAAAGTGGTAGCCGTGGCTACTAAGAGCGCTGGAGGATGGTCCAGCCTGCGAGAAGTAAGTCAGTTGCTACGTAATTATCTCTTAGGTTTTCCTTTTTCATTTCCCATATATATATATATATATATATATATATATATATATATATATATATATATATATATTATGGATTTCAGTGTTCGGACTGACTTCCTCATCTTAGCTGCCATGCTCACAACGTTTCGGCCGTTCTGCGCTCCGGCCTTCATCAGGTGTCCTGTATCGAACTCGAGAACCGTCTGTCTGAACTCTCGAACCCAATCTCTTTATTGTCACGGGGGTACCACGCTTGGATTCCATTTTTTTGCTCTTTGCAACTTTCGAACAAACGGCTTAGACCTCACGGCCATATGTCACTGGGACTTGGTTGGTTCGAAAATTGCAAGTTATCTGGAGGTGCTAAGTTCAATCCTGGGCGAAGACAGTGAAAGTAACATTCAGTGACAGCAGCAATACGCCGATAAGCAGCAATAGCGGCAGCAGAACTAAAATCAACGGAGAATTAACGAGTGTGTCTCAGAACCAAAAAATGGAATCCGAGCGTGGTATCCCCGTGACAATAAAGGGGTTGGGTTCGAGAGTCCAGACAGACGGTTACCGAGTTCGATACAGGACACTTGATGAAGGCTGGAGAGCAGAACGGCCGAAACATTGTGAGCATGGCAGCCAAGATGAGGAAGTTATACTTTTTACTCAGTTTTTCACCACGTTAGGCGACGCTGAGATGTAGAATATAAAAGTCAAAACACAATGAAATTCTCTCTCTTTTCTCTTTCTCGCCTCGCCCGAAAACATGTGCACGTAACGCACGCATAAAATCCAAGGTATGTGAGAAATTCTCTCAACTTCTTCACACACATGTGCACACATTATTTGCATGCTTTCTAGGACGATACACGCATTTGTACGCGCATAGTCAAACTAGGAGCGAACAGTTTCGGGTTTGTGGTAAATAAATGTTATTCAAAACATATTATATTCGTTTTATTTATTTGTTTCATGTATAATAGAGCGACGCTGCCCAACGTCCGCAAACTCAACAAGATGTTAAGAAAGCGGAGCAGGAATAAGTATATGATTACTCACAGTGTAACTTGTCCCGATGCTTGCCGCGTCGGGGTGAATTGTAATTTTGACATTTTGGTTTTAGGTTCTGTGCAAATGTAGGCGTACGGTGTGCATCATCGTTTTCAGATGTGTTCTACTGATGAGTCCAAATGAAGGCGAAACTCGAGTCAACTGCATCCTGTCTGTGACTTTCATGGTTTCTGTTGGCTGCGGCGTTGTGTCTGATTGTGCAAATAATTATATAGTATCTCGCATTAAATCTAATATTAATTTACTCGTTGGATTCTCTTGTTGGATAGCATCGGCCTAGCGACTGTAAAATTTTACTTGTGAGACATCGGCCTGGATAATTTGTAGTTGGATGACTACACATCTTGTTGAGAAGATACAGCCGGCCGCTCGACACTGTTTGCATGGACTGTGTTAGTTAATAGACGGTCTTATATGTGGCGTGGTGGCTCAGGTGGCAGAGTATTCGCCTCGCATGCATGTGACTCGTACTTCGATTTCTGAGTTCGGATGTGTCCTACTGATAAGCCCAAAATAGGACGAAACTCTAGTCTGTCTATGGCTTCCTGTCTGTGGCTTTCATGGTTTGTATAGGCTGCAACGCTGTGTGTTATTCAGGAAATAATTATATAGTTTCTCACATTAAATCAGGGGCGGGCAACCTCCGGCCGCGGGCCGCATCCGACCCGCGAAGGCTTAGCGTCCGGTCCGCCACCCTGCTAGGCTTTATTATTGCAATCCGGCCCGCGGACCTCCTAGTAAAACCCATATCATTTTGAAAATGAAGTACACAAAGTTTCATCTTCGCTCCCAACTCTCGGACCGCCACCTCAATGACATTATTCTGTTATCTACCTCAACCATTGAGCCAAACATGGAAATACTTCTTGATGGCAAACAGCACCAGCAGTCTCATTGATTTGTAGAGTGTTCAATGCAATTTTTGTACAGTTTATTCATGTAAACAAAATATAGTAATTCTGAGATTTCGTGTTTCACTCCGGCCCGCGATCCCCTTCCAAAAGTCTCATCTGGCCCTCACTCTGAAAAGGTTGCCCGCCTCTGCATTAAATGGTAAAATGCAATTCTATGCCTCTCAATATGCATTTTATCTAAAACAATATCGGTCATCTTTTTAATTTGCATACGTAAGATTTAAAATGAAAATAATAATTAACAGTAATCTTTGGAGACATATCTAACTCCTCTAAACCGATCCCTAAATTCAAAACAAGTCATACGTCTGATGTGAAGCAATTGGGACAAATAGAGAAACTGGGGTAAATTGTATATTCAAAATGTGTCATATATTCACTTACCGCGCGTGCACAAACTCCATTACGCACGTGTGTTTTCCTCATCGCCGCCGTCGTTGTCTTTTTGTGAACCCAGGTTGTTTTCGTCTGTTGATAAAACTCATCCCGATACTGATTATTTAGTTAAAATTTTTTTTTTATTTAAAACAGAAGGGCCGTCACAGAAAATAATTATCGTATGCGTGTGAGAGAGAGAAAGAAATAAAGAGAGAGAGAGAGAGAGAGAGAGAGGGGGAGGGGGAGGGGGAGAGATGGACAGATAGCTCGTCTCGCAATATCAGCCACACGCGTGCGCCGCCCCCCTCCTTCTTGGGGAGAGTCGCCAGACACGTCTTTTCTGGATGAAATCTCACCGGCTAAGAGAAAGACATATATATATATATATATATATATATATATATATATATATATATATATATATATAGAGAGAGAGAGAGAGAGACTGTGGCATAAGAAGTTTTAACTTCGTGTTGCGTTACAAACATCTAGGGATCGCGGGGACAAATAACGAGATCAAAGCGCCTTCCGTTGTGGAGCGCAACTTATCTCTCTTGGAGTATTTAAGTCTGATATTTTATAAACACATATTTGTAGGGATTATTATTAGACTTGGCGTGTGGTCATCAGTCATGTAGGTCAACTATAACTATCGAATTCTTATAAAGAAATGCTTGTCGAGATTAATATTAGACTGGGCTTGTTTTTTTAGAAGACATGGAAAAATTATTATAGGTTAGGGTTAGCCCATAATAAAAGTTTGATTTTGATAAGTTTAATCGAGGATTGTTATTAGACTTACTTTGCGTCCAGGAAAGACGGAGACACATTATAGATTATTTAGGGCATCCGTATGTATAAAAGTCCGATTTTCCTAAATAAATTATGGCATGGAATGATTCCCTATTAAGGCAACAGTATAGAAAATAATTCTAATAGTGCTTATACGCCACGAGGAATGACCACGGAGAACAAATATGGAAGGTTTACAAGACGATGGCAATTTTCGCTCAAAATAAGAGGAAGGTGAAAGGGAGAAGAGATTTTAGGTGACCTATCGTCACTTTGTTTCCGGTCTTTTATTTTCAGCAAACATGTTCTTGTTCATCAGAAAATCAACAATGGCAGGAGAGAGAGAGTGTAGAAGAAAGAAAGAGAGTTAGAGAAAGAGAAGAGAGAGAGAGAGAGAGAGAGAGAGTAGGAGAGAGAGAGAGAGAGAGAGGGGGTGGGGTGGGGGAGGAGGATTGTTTCAGAGTAGACTCCGGAGATGTGAGTATTTAAAGACGCGTTAGAAAAGATACGCAAGCAAAAACGACCGAGAAAGAAGATCGATAATGTCTAAAAATTGTCGAAGGTAAGAAGTAAAAATAACACGATTATTTCAAAAATCGATTGAGAGAAAAACAACGCGACAAAACGATCAGTCCATCACCAAATAGTACGAATAGAACGACTAAGGATACGAGAACGACTGCAAGAAATACATATTGATGATATGGTACGTTAAAAATAAAAAGGTAAGGCCAACAAAACACACGCACACTCTCATATATATATCTACACACACACACACACACACACACACATATATATATATTTATATATATATTTATAAATAAATATTATATTATTATTACCTACAGACGCCGGCGTTTCAAGCCATTTGTTCTCATCAGTGAAGGAAAGTGATAATTTTCAAACAATCGTAGGACGCGAACCCAGTTTATAGAATAAGCCTAGACTTAGCAAGCTATCGCTCTATCCTCACGGCCACCGAGTACAACCACGTGATTAAGGGGAAATTAAGTTCTAATTGTGCGTTAAGAAAGCTGGCAGCAGACAGTAGACAATCGAGAGGGTTAAACAAACGTTATCGGAACCTTGCTTTAAAGCTAAGTGACAGTCTATTTTTAATCTCCCCGATGCAATGTGACGATTACGTTCGTAAAACCCTCTAGAGAGTCATATATTTACATCCCGCTGTATTTAGGCATAAATATAACTTGATTTTTTATTGTATCACGTGCGTGACAATGTCTACATTTCGCGTCAATATGTGAAAATAGCTAGAACATGGATGAAGCACTTCACCGCAGAGTCAATTCGGCAGTCAGCTGAGTTGAAAGCAGCAAGGTAAATCTGTACAAAGTGACTGTAACAGCAAGCAAACGGGAGCAAAATCTCGGACACAAATCATACTGATGAATATGTATTTATTTGCACGCACGTGGCCAACGCTGAACTATGACATCTTTTCACCGTAAAACTGGAAATACATGAAAATAAACAAGTCTTACAAACAGGTTCTAAGACAAAACAAAGCAAATTATAAAAGAGTAAAAATTCAAATAGGTTTAGAGAACTATACGTTGCTTACCTCTATTTTTGCCAAGCTACTTGTCCCAGAGCCAACGTCTATCACAAGCAGAACGAACGTCTAACTCCCATGTTAGCTGATTCGAAAAGACCGTGCACATATCTTCCGGAAGAGGACAATGCTGAATACAAAATGTCCCTTTCCTGAATTATGACCGGCCAACATGTAAAACTCGTACGTTTACAGTGACCAAAGACGCGAACATCAGCAGGCAAGATTTTGGCCTCCCTAGTTTGGGATACGCAAGGTATTTTGTTCATTGATTACATTGAGAAAAGAAGAACCAGTAATGGTAAATATTATATAGCATTATTGGTTCGTTTAAAGGAAGAAATTGCTAAAGAAAATGGCCACAAATAAAGAAAAAAAGTGCTTTTTTACCAAGACAATGAAACGTGTCACAAGTGCTGTACTTCGCATTGCTTCCATACGAACCCTATTTTCTAGATCTGCATTCCAGTGATAACTGGCTGTTTGCAGACCGAAAAGGAATGCTCTAATCAAGTAGTGATACCGGAGAGGTAATTTGAAGCCAAAGACACATTGTTCTAGAAAAAAAAAAGCATCGGACTGTTAGAGAAGCGTTGGAATCATCAGTATATCACATTGGAGGCAGACTTGATGAATAAAATCGAATATTGCTTGAAAGTTATGGTTTCATTAGGTAGGCCCAAGACTTATTAAGTGATATATATATATATATATATATATATATATATATATATATATATATATATATATATATATATATATAGTCTAAAGAAGTTTTGAGTCATTTTAAACAAAGAAAAAAAATTCAGTTTAAATTCCCAGGAATACTAACTAAATCCAACATATCGCAGACATAGCATTCACGTAAGCCGACTTACTCCTTGGAAAATTCACACACACACACACACCCCCACACACAAATATATATATATATATATATATATATATATATATATATATAATCTTTGGTTTTGTTTAATAGAAAGAAATCAAACAGAGTGCTCGATTATTGGTCTCTATACATGCCTCTCTTCAGCCTGTTTAAACAGAGGTTTAAGAGAGTGACCAATTATAAGTCCCTTTTGTTTAGATTTTTACCGAACCCTCTGTTTAAACAGTCTGAAGAGTGTCCGGAAAAGAAGACATATAGGCCTCCTTTGTTTTGATTTGAAACCGACGGTACCGATGTTCTTCTGATCTACTGTAATACATGTATAAATACTTATTATTGCGTTCTTATTTTTTAATTTTCTTAAAGCTCGAGCACTCTGCCGGGGATTTCTCCCCCTAACATCACACACACACACACACACACACACACACACACACACACACACACACACACACACACACACACACACACACACACATATATATATATATATTTATTTATTTATTTGTTTTTGAAGAAATATTTCGAAGAGAGAAAACTCAGTGATCTTTAACGACGCTTGTATAAGAAATGACTCGCTGCCGAAATATATATATATATATATATATATATATATATATATCATAATACATAATAATAATTCTATTATTTATATATTTAAATGTAGTTGCAGTATGCACTACGTTGGGATGACGTCACAAAGATTAGACATCCGGGTCAAACAACACGTGCAAACAAAAATTCGCAATGCAAATTATTCACCAACTGACGTTTTGAATAATACTTATGGTTCGTTGATAGGTGAACATCGTATAAATAACCGCAACTGTGCCTCTAAATTCAGTGTCGACTTATTCTCCATTCTTAGTAAGTCGCACTCTCCCTATCATCTGAAGATCCTAGAAACAATATATATTAAGTCCTTGAAGCCTTTTTGCAAGCAAAGAGAAAATCTCCTCGGGCTTAATGTTGTTTCTATTTGATTGAACCGTTTTTAAATTTTTATTTTACCTTTTTCTTTTACCTTTTTTTTACCCCTTTACCTCGCTATAATTCTCATAGCATCTTTTTTATATTTTTTATATTTTTTATACGATACCTCGATATTTGGCGCTGTTGAGCGAGGTACGAAGCCGGTCAGCTGCCCTTTCATCTTTTTAATTTCTTAATTCATTATGAGTAATAAATATTGTCTCTTCAATGCCATTTTAAAGTTTTGTACGACAAAGAAAATATTTATATATATATATATATAAAGATATATATATATATATATATATATATATATAAAGATATATATATATATATATATATATATATATATATATATATATATATATATATATATATATATATAAACTTCAATAACACCAGAAAGAACACAACCAAGTGACAACATGTCACATAGAAAGGATGAAGACTTATTTTAAGTTGAAAATTAGAATTTTAAATTAAAAAAAATGCATTGAGTTTGGTCACTAACACTTATAATTTTTTAATTATCTATGCTTCAAAACAGTAGAAATATTTTTACTACATATATGTCTAGCAGGTAATTATATATATATATATATATTATTAGAAAAAGTGTTCAATAAATAAACGATAATGACCTATATTGTATTTGAGTTTCTGTTGTTTTTCATATATATATGTTTTTTTAAAATTTTATTTCGTATAACACTTTTCGTTCTTTTATTCTCCCTGTATGTGAGTCGCTTATGATGCGAGTAACTGAAGAGGACATGATTGATAGAGAGGAAACGTCTAACAATGTCCGCCTCTGTCTGGCCGGTAGGGATAACATATCGATTAGTGGGCTTTTACAAATAAGGAATTGGTTGGACGTGATACAGAACAGAGTATGGGCGAAAAAAAAACGAAAAAGAAGAGTGCGAAGGAGTAAGAATCAGGTATGAAGAAACGAAGACGACAGATCGGATAAGAGAGAGAGAGAGAGAGAGAGAGAGAGAGAGAGAGAGAGAGAGAGAGAGAGAGAGAGAGAGAGGGGGAGGTGGAAAACAGATGGAAATAAGAAAACGGAGAATGAGGCGATTAGATGGTAACATTTGTAGTAAAAATCTAAACAAAGATTTTCTGCACAGCTTAGGATATTATTTATTTGTACACATTCGGCTTTCTCCGTACACACGGATCGTTAGTCAATTCGTCCATGACGTTGACACTCATGTGATGTGATTCCTTTTCTGAGGTATAGATTCGAATCATGTATTAGTCTCATTTTGTTTTTTGTGGCATTCATTTTTATCCAGACCCGCGGATTAAATAAACAGTTTGTTAACTAATATTAACCGCGCAAACAGTAGCATCAGCATAACAAACAGCTTAATAATACCCTCCCATATATATATATATATATATATATATATAAGTTTAGCAAAAAAGTATGTTTTGTATAATTTTATGTATAAATATGTAAAAATTTTAAATATATTTTTTTATATATTTTCAAAGTTTTATTTTATTACCTGCAGTTATGTCATTGCGGTAATGGTCCTCTGGGGATAAGATTTTCTTTGAGTTAAGGACATTAAAGGACTTTGCTTGAACATTGAATGCAAATAAAATTTGAGTCGCACCTTATTTTATTCTTTCACTTCAGCTAGTGATATATATATATATATATATATATATATATATATATATATATATATATAATTGCCTGCTAGACACGATCCTCAAGTGTCTTCAGTCTCACTGTTCAAGGGTTTGTCAGGACAACCTGATGCGAGGATACTTCACACTACAAGTAAACCCTGACCTAATATTAAAAATAAATAGTATTTAATGCCTAATTAAGATCCGCTCGACACGGCTATACACTGGCTCATATGAGGAATGGTGGACCTTCTCCAAGTTATATTACCTCAAGTAACAGCACTAGTCTGGATACTCCACCAGACCAGATGAATTCTTGTTTTGGAATCCGGTAAGACCAAGAGACCACAAGAAAGATATACTATAACATTGTTAACTGAAAAATACGTGTTAGGAAAATTAATGTTCTTAACTTATTTACTAACGCAATGTTTCAGAGGTAAACGGGACATTTACTGGAATATTCGAATGTATCTTATATAGAGATCGAGTTTTAGCCCCAATAAAGTGCCCCTTGGTTTCTGAGAACTTCAACTGAAGCAAAAAGAATAAAGAAAGGATATATGCACACACAAATCTGGCGTATGTGGGTGAAAATAAGTTAATATTATTTACTTAAGATTAATATTGTTATAAGCTCATTTAATAAGATTTAAGTTGAGCCCTATTCGGGGAAGTTAAAAAACAGACTCGTCGCTATAAGGGATATTCCGACAACATTCGTTGAATTCTCTAGTCTGTCTTACTATATGTCCCCCCTAGCATAAATAGAACTTAAATCCCTTTCTTGACGTGGTAATGTCTCGTGGCGGGGTCTAGGCAGATTCTGTAGTAGTGGTTCGAATCTTGCGACCGTCTGAGATTATCAGCACTGATGAGAGCGAAAGCTTGAAACGCTGGCGTATGTAAGTAAAATAATTTAATATTATTTAATTAAAATGAATAAATATATATGTAAATATATATATATATATATATATATATATATATATATTCAAGTTCCTTTCTGTTGAACACTGTTATTACGTCTGACTATAGTTGTTCGCCTGCTTGACATAAATAGGATTTATTTTTCAACCTGTTGTGTAATGGTTGGAATTGGCCTCATTGGTTAGAGCGTTCGGAATTTAGTTAAAGCTGACTCTTGTTCCAGGGTTCGAATCGTCCGACCGTTTACACTGTTGATTCCGCAAGGATGATAGTATATGTATGTAAGTAATAATTAAATATTATTAAATAATTATATATATATATATATATATATATATATATATATATATAGGGCGTATAAGAGTGAAAAACAAAAATCTATTATTAAAGTTTGAACATATTTATTTGCATACTTTCATAATATGTTTAAACTTTACAAAAATATAATTTTCTCATCAGAGGGTAAGCCAACGTTTGAAGTAATAAAAAGGTAGCTTCAAATGTTTTTTTGAAAATTTTTAAAAGTTTTAAAATTTCGAACTTAAAAAATGCTTATTTGGACATATTAAGAAAAAAAGCAAATAAATATGTTCAGTCTTGAATAATATATGTCTTTTTTCACGCTAATATTACCCTATATATTTCTTTCACTCACATATTACCCAATATTAATGCTCTATTTCCAATATTGAGAATCTATTATCGTATTAAGAATTTTCACGATAGTCCTGCATACCATTCCATAAAGAATTGGAAAATATATTTTTATAAACATTTTTTTATACTATCATTGGATAATGTATATATATATATATATATATATATATATATATATATATATATATATATATATATATATATATATATATATATATATATATATAATTATAATTAAGTAAAATTGATTTTCCCGTCTGCTTACAGAATTCCAATATGGTCATGCGTTATGCCAATAACTGATGCATATTTTCGAAATTATAAGTCAGTTTCAATCGATTTCATAATTACCTACATTAATTCTGGCATATCCAACTCTCTCAAACAAGTCATACATACAGAAAGACGGAGTAACTTTTAATCACACGCAAAAATATACTACTAACACAACTATAATACAACAGCACTTCTTCATAAGATACATTTTCTAGCTACGTCCGTCATTGTTACATTTTTTAATTATCTTTCATCCATTATACCCACATAAACTAAATACGGATCGCTCCCTAGAGTTTATTCTTCCTACTTTTACTTTGATTGGCTGGCTACAATCCTATTCTGGAAGAATCGAATATAACTGCCGAACATTAAACAAAAAATAATTGACCGTGTATGGAGTGCTGTTGTCATATTTGGGCTGGTGTATCTCTGCCCCATTTGATCGTTCTTGATAAGATGCAGAAACGTATCTGTAATCTGATTGACCACACCCTTTCTTCTTCTTCTCTACACCCACTCTCTCACAGACGTGATGTTTCTAGTCTCAGTCTTTTCTATAAATACTATTATGGCATCTGTTCTTCAAAATTATGTGATCTATCCCCGCTTCTTTTGTTCCAGCTCATTTGACTCGTTAGTCTAATGGTCTCCATCAATTCGCTGTTTTGATACCTCATTGTAATACAGCTCCATATTCCAGTAGATTCTTTCCAACAACTGCAGGCTTGTGGAACTCTCTTTCTGCTGACTGTTTTCGTCCTACCTATAACTTTAGTCTTTTCAAGACTAAGGCCAATAGGCATCTCCAGTCTTTGCGATAATCACATTTGTTCTTGTTAGCTCCTTACATCAAGTGGCTTCATGCATTGTCTGAAGCGATTTCCATAAAAAAGACAAAAAAAAAAAACGCCGGCATTTTTGTAAGAAAATCATTTTTTTTTACCACAGTCACTAGCTTTTTACAAAAATATTACTTTTAGCAAATAATTTATTTCTTCATATATAAACCTGCTTAAATCCTCGATATACAGAACGAACTCTTCCTCAATCTAACTTTCGTCCTTCCAGTCGTTATGACTGCATACGAGGAATAAAGGAATATCACATTGTATGTCACAATTTAGTTCGAAGACAACTATGAGACATTTTCTTATTAACGAAAATATATCAAACGTATGTTATTATTCAAAATAGAATTAACGTTGATGGATTTTCCACAATTTGTATGAGCCATTTATTGTTGTTGCTTAACGGCTTACGATTTCTCGACTATTAAAAACCACTTCTTTGATAATTGCCTCAGTATAAAAGGATTTCTCCTTCTCGGACATAGAACAAAACGGATGACATGCAGTGTCGCAACAGAACTGAAAAGGTAACAGTTTAGTTGTTTCGATTTATTTGTTTACTAGCAGTGACCGTGCCCCGTCGTTGCCCGGGGGAATATAAAAGAATAATTTAACTATAAAAAAATATCCGCAAAAAGGGAACTTTAATCAAAAATTTAATATTGTCGCTTTTAGAGTTGGGGATCACTTCCCTGTATGATTTTAACGTAAAATAAGCATCTCCTTCTTGACGATTTAGCAGTAATATGGAGACGTGGAACAATTTGTTTTTCTAATATTTAAGAGAAATCAAATTTTGTGCTTGATGAAGGTATGTGTGTGTTAACTAATCTTATATTTTTATTTTATTTTAGGACCCCTCTCCTGCTACTATATATATAGTATTTTAAAATAAATATTTATTATTACACGGCCATTAGAATCTAAAATGTGTAATATGTTCCTCCTTTTGCCATGTTTCGTTTGAAAAAAGAACAAAACAACTCTTTTTATGTTACACACACATCGAGTATTTCCAAGTAATGTACTTATACTTAATTTCATTTCCTTCAAATCAATTATCCTTAAGAACTCTTTAAATTAAGACGAAACGTTGATGAATACTTGAATATTTTTGGTTTTCCTGTTTCATTTTCCATTACGGTTGAATATTATTTCCATGTGTTCATATATATATATATATATATATATATATATATATATATATATATATATATATATATATATATATAATTATTTACTAATGAATATTATTTAAAAAACATGTACACATGTGTTTCATGCCAAATTTGCAATCGTCAGTATGGGAGGAGACAATACCTGCCGTTCACACGTATATATATATATATATATATATATATATATATATATATATATACGTGTGAACGGCAGGGATATATATATGTACTTGCATACAAGTCCCCGCATACACATCCACGCACCCCCACATACATTCCTGACATAGCCAGCTAGTCAAATACTCCTACTCTCGAAAAATTTCACACCTAACCACAACAAAATCTCCCCACTCCACCCTCTCCCATTTCACCCTTTTGACTACATCTTTCACACACTTACCCACCCACCCCTCCCACTTTCAAATCACCTTAATTTATCCAAATCTTTTTTAAATCTATGACACTACCTACACACCAAAAACACAGAGCCTCACCCTCCCCTTCTCTTTCGCCACCTCTCTACTTTTTCACTCACAGCCATCCACATTAATTTCATTTCCTGCCACTCACTTCTTTCAGCCCGGACCTCGGTCCTGTGCTCTCAGTAGTGGCTCCTACTTCTTCTCATTAACCCATCATGTCAACCCAATATTTTCATGTACTTTCATGACATTTTTCTTAAAATTATCATCCCGAGTAAGTCTTACAAATAAAGACGAAACGTTGATGAATACATAAAAAAAACAGCAAAAAAAACAAAACATCTTTTGGTTTTTCCTTTTTCATTTCCCATATATATATATATATATATATAGCATAATATAAAATGAAATAATAAAATAAGGTGCGAATCAAATTTTATTAGAATTCCAAGTTGCCTCTCATATCTTTTGTTGGATTAACTTTATATATATATATATATATATATATATATATATATATATATATATATATATATAAAGGTTTATAATTAAAAGGTAACTTTTAAATAATTAGACCTAGGCCTGGCTTAAGGAATGAAATTGAAAGAGAAGAAGAAGAAATATTTTTATTTACTAAATGCTTCTTGTTCTGAACAACTGAAGATATTGATTTGCTTCCATTTGCAGGTCTAATTATTTTTCATTGACTCATCATATATATATATATATATATATATATATATATATATATATATATATATATATATATATATATGTGTAAAGGAGTAAGGCTACCAACATTTGTAAAATGTTTTTTTCAACATTTATTTATCATTTTGTTATTTTATTATTTTATAATTTTATGTATAACGCGTTTCAAGCGGTGGTTCACTCTCATCAGATATGTAGATCCATTTGGATAAAATAATAATGAATAAATGTTGAAAAAAACATTTTACAAATGTCGGTAGCCTTACTCCTTTACATATATACTTTTCTTTTGTTGGAATTGCACTAATACTGCACTACCTCTTTTCTCTCTCTCTCTCTCTCTCTCTCTCTCTCTCTCTCTCTCTCTCTATATATATATATATATATATATATATATATATATATATATATATATATATATATAAAGTTTAAGTTAAAGAACTATTGCTATATATCTAAAAAATTAAATAAGGAGATTACGTAAAACAAGGAAATCGACTCCAAAGCTATTTACATGGATTCCATTATTAAATGTGTATTTCACTTAGTGTTAAGGTTAGTTGTTTGACCCATCATCATCTGGAGTTTTTTTTTGTTTTTGAACTAATTGCGAATATTGTCACAGTTGGAATTAATCAAGAATATATGCTGAAGAGGAAAATCATAAGTTTGTCAAGTTTTACTATGATGTGATAGTGATAATCAATATTTTCTGAAACATATGTATATGAATAAATATTATTGAGTGTTGACTTTTTGGCCATGATTACAACAAAATAATTATGTGATGAATTTTATATTCTACTTAATTAAATATAAATTAAATAAAATATAAATATATATATAAATTAACTATTATTATTTAAGATTAACTAAATTAATTAATCTTAGTAATCTATTACATATCTCAACTATTGCATTTTATGCAGGACTTGTCTTTCTTTCTGCGAATCTCATGTTTCTATGTTTTGAATAGCAGCGTCCACTTAGCTCTCTTCAACTGACACAGCCAGTCCAACTTTTGTTTTCTTTTTGAAAAAGAGAGGTTGTTACTCTCGAAATGATTAAAATCTCTACCATTCCGGACCTTTAAATATTTAACAGTAAGCCCACCAATTTCACAATTTACTGTCTTTATATTTAAATTTTGAAATATAAATGAATTAATCTGAGATTTACCGTCTCTTGTCATTTATTTTTGTTCATTCTTATTCCACCTTCCGGTTTTTCAACATTGCATTGCTCCTGCCTCGGAATTATCACCTTCATATTCACTAGCTTTAAATGCATCGTTCCTTTCATTAAAAAAAGTAGAACGCTCTTAGACGTTAAGCTGCCGATAAAGTGTTAAAATTATCACAGTTTATTCGCTGTTCAAAATTGGCCGAGTGGTTAAGGCGTCAGATTTAAGTTGCAAAATACTCGTAATCCGGGGTTTCGAATCGCATGACCGGTAGTGAATAGTCATATCACTATGCTGATGAGTCCTGATTGTTAAAGGACGAAACGTACACGTATATGGATAATAAACAATAACAAATATTTATTATATATATATATATTAATTTAGACATCGATGTTTCATGCTTACGCAATCTTCAGTGCAGGAAGTTAATTCCCGACGGTCGGCGGGCGCGAACTTCGATCACATATCTCACCACAAATTAGCTTGGAAGTTAGGAGGAATTTAACTTTATAAATGCCAAGTCGGCGAGTATTTACAACAAGCAGCGAAGAGGGATCAACAACAACAACAAACCGTGTTAGATCTCGCAATAATATATATATATATATATATATATATATATATATATATATATATATATTTATTGTCTGTGTGTATTTAGGCAGCATTCTTTCATTTAAGCAAACATTGGTAAACATAACATAATTTTACTGTTTGATTATGCCTTTTTTATTTTTTCAGTTTATTTTAATTATTATTTTTTGTTCCAATATCAAACACATTAATGAATGTTCCATATGTGTCACTAGAACTTTCGAATTTTGTTGAGGTGACTAAAACAAATGAACAGAAAAGCTGGAGAAAGGAAGAGATTTTCAAAACCAGCCGAGACGCGCACGTTTAGTCAATTAGATGTCAAAAGAACAAAACAATGCAATTCCAGGAAGAACCGTAAACAATTGAGATTCCGGAATGCCAGAATGATTAACTGTATTACGTTAAGCGTTTTAAAATGTTGTCACTGGTTTCATACGTAATGCCGAGTTTCAATAAAGATAGGTTCGAGTATTTTTATTTTTTACAAATTGGTTTCAGAATGCATTATTTTCGTGTTATCAACTAAAAGTTGTCTTAAATCAGAGGGTAGGCAGTTATGTGTTTGTAAATGCTGGTAAATTGATCTAGAGTTTACAATGTGCACGGTGAGTTGGCGGAAAGAGTAGTGGTAGTAAAACCAATGTAGCTATTATTATTATTATTATTATTATTATTATTATTATTATTATTATTATTATTATTATTATTATTATTATTATAGGAGTTGTATTCTCCTAAATAGCATTTTAAATTATAAATAACATTGGTTCGTTTTGGAGTTGGGGAGATTTATATATATATATATATATATATATATATATATATATATATATATATATATAGACCCACAAGGTTGTATGTTCTTGATCAGCGTTGCCCAGAATGAATAATATCTAAAAATTTAGAAAAAAATATTCATTCTTTTACCCTAAACTGGCGCAGATTTCGTCAGGTAGTGTCAGTTTTTTTTAACCATATCATGTACTAACTAAACATAAGTAACTCTGATTTTTTTTAAATCAAAGAGTTATTTATCTTATGCCGACTCATTCTCTGAGGAATCTATGTCAAAGAAAGTTGTCTGTGTGTATATATGTGTGTATGTCCAGAGAGAGGAATAGGCTAGGCGGAGGAGAAAGGGGGATGAGGAGAGGGAAGAGAATAGCGGGGGAGATGGAAAGAGAGAAAGATACAGAGACAGATTGAGATCAATAGTAAAGCTCAAGTTCATATAAGTTGCGGGCCTCAATTGGCTACAATATGGACCAGGTAGCGAACCTCTAAGATGAACCAAATCGAACCCAAGTTATCGCCAAAAGTTTGACCTTGACCATGACCTTGACTCTTAACCTAAATATTCAAAAATTAAATCAGTTATTAGTTAAACCATGGCCGATATTTTGGCTAAGTTTTATAACGATCGGCCCCGCGATGTAGACGCTAGTCTGAGTCTCTGCATAAACAAACATCAAAACTATCGAAATCATAACCCTCTTGGCCGAGGTAATTATACAATGATATTAGAAGCGAATGAATGAATGTCCAAATTAGAAGATTACTAGACCCTTCGAACCTAGACAGTGTCTAGCCTATATATATATATATATATATATATATATATATATATATATATATATATATATATATATATATATATATATATATATATATATATATATGATGTATGTCCACGAGGTACTTTTCCGCAAAATATGAAATTATGTTATTTCAAAAACACATTCAAGAATGACGTTGCATAACGGTATTTCTCTGCTAATTATCATAATTTCATATTCGGTTGTTGAATGACAGCTCGATCACAAACAAAAAATGTACCCGCTTTCTCGGCTTTTCGCCCGTTTTCATTTTTGGGGGTGAGGGTGGGGGTGCTGGTGGGGGTGGATTGTAGGGGTTGAGGTAGTGTTCTCAGACTTCAAATCGAAACTATTCACGAGATCCAAAGTTTGGATGCATCTCCTTCAATCCGAAATGCATCAGAACATTAGTTTCCTTCGAACGCTGCATGCATGAAAGCGTAAGCGGATAATCTATCGCAAGCAAGATGGCGTCAATCCGAATAAATCGACTGACCAATTAAAAAACACGACAAGCCTGATTATCGTAAAGAGCCGACACCCTCAGGGAATGGTGCGCGGCTGCCAGGAACTTTTATTTAATTGCTTTTTGTATTTCTTTTCGGTTTTTATCAAAGACCAGCATTATTTAACATGACACTCAAAAGAAAGGTTGTCTTTGTGCATGGTCGATTTTTTAATGGGCTGAAAGAAAATGAAAGCGGAAAAATCGTCATTATGCGTGGGGAAATATATTGCAAATTTTGAATTTCAAAAAGATTTCCATCTGGAAGAATAATTGTGCAATTGATTTCTACATTTATGCAATGATTGGTTTACTTTTAGCAAAAACATATTGTGCCATTCATTCGGTGTTATTTTGGAGAACTGTTTTTTCCTGGTAAGTTTTAAATGTTATTTATTTTATTGATTTCAGATATATTTTTATTGCAGTATTTATCTATTTACATTTAATTTGTATATGCGAATCGGCATACTTTTCTTGCCCGTTGGTTTGTAATACTTCATTTTGAAATAGAATTTTCGTTGGTCAGTTATACTTAAGTTTGAAATACAATCTTATTTGGTCTGTAATACTTAAGTTTGAAATCGCATTTTAGTTGGTTTGTAACACGTAAGCTTGACATAGCATTTTCGTTGGTCTGTAATACGTAAACTTGAAATAACATTTTCATTGGTCTGTAATACGTAAGCTTGAAATAGCATTTTCGTTAGTCTGTAATACTTAAGTTTAAAATAACACTTTCGTTGGTCTGTAATATTAAGTTTGAAATAACATTTTCGTTGGTCTGTAATACGTAAGCTTGAAATAACATTTTCGTTGGTCTGTAATACTTAAGCTTGAAATAGCATTTTCGTTGGTCTGTAATACTTAAGCGTGAAATAATATTTTCGTTAGTCTGTAATACTTAAGTTTGAAATAACATTTTCGTTGGTCTGTAATACGTAAGCTTGAAATAACATTTTCGTTGGTCTGTAATACGTAAGCTTGAAATAACATTTTCGTTGGTCTGTAATACTCAAGTTTGAAATAACATTTTTGTTGGTCTGTAATACGTAAGCTTGAAATAACATTTTCGTTGGTCTGTAATACTTAAGTTTGAAATAGCATTTTCGTTGGTCTGTAATACGTAAGCTTGAAATAACATTTTCGTTGGTCTGTAATACTTAAGTTTCAAATAACATTTTTGTTGGTCTGTAATACGTAAGCTTGAAATAACATTTTCGTTGGTCTGTAATACTTAAGTTTGAAATAACATTTTCGTTGGTCTGTAATATGTAAGCTTTAAATAACATTTTCGTTGGTCTGTAATACGTAAGCTTGAAATAGCATTTTTGTTGGGGTATAATACGTAAGCTTGAAATAACATTTTCGTTGGTCTGTAATACTTAAGTTTGAAATAGCATTTTCGTTGGTCTGTAATACTTAAGCTTGAAATACCATTTTCGTTGGTCTGTAATACTTAAGTTTCAAATAACATTTTCGTTGGTCTGTAATACGTAAGCTTGAAATAACATTTTCGTTGGTCTGTAATACGTAAGCTTGAAATAACATTTTCGTTGGTCTGTAATACTTAAGCTTGAAATAGCATTTTCGTTGGTCTGTAATACGTAAGCTTGAAATAACATTTTCGTTGGTCTGTAATATTTAAGTATAAAATAGGATTTAATGTCAGTATGTAATACTTAAGTTTAATATAGCATTGCATTGGTCTGTCACATTTAAATTAGAAAGAACATTTTTGCCAAACTGATATATTAGTTTTAAATAGCATTTTCATCGGTCTGTGATATTTAAATTTAGAATAGTTTTTTGTCAGACTTCCATATTTAAATTTGAAATGTAAAAAAAGTTGATAAGAGCCTTTCAGTGGTATTTAAGAGTAACATTCAAGTCTGAAACGGCATTTTCGTCAATCTGTCACATTTTCGTATTTAAGTTTGAAATGTCAACTCGTTGATGATGTTTTTGTTATGGTATTTGATACTGGCATTTTATTCCATCTTTCATATTTAATTTTGAAATAAGATTATTTTTGTGTTGTCCGGGTGACTTTTGTAAATTTAGGCCCGTATACACACACACATATATATATATATATATATATATATATATATATATATATATATATATATATATATATATATATATATATATATATATATATATATATAGGCTAGACACTGTCTAGGTTCGAAGGGTCTAGTAATCTTCTAATTTGGACATTCATTCATTCGCTTCTAATATCATTGTATAATTACCTCGGCCAAGAGGGTTATGATTTCGATAGTTTTGATGTTTGTTTATGCAGAGACTCAGACTAGCGTCTACATCGCGGGGCCGATCGTTATAAAACTTAGCCAAAATATCGGCCATGGTTTAACTAATAACTGATTTAATTTTTGAATATTTAGGTTAAGAGTCAAGGTCATGGTCAAGGTCAAACTTTTGGCGATAACTTGGGTTCGATTTGGTTCATCTTAGAGGTTCGCTACCTGGTCCATATTGTAGCCAATTGAGGCCCGCAACTTATATGAACTTGAGCTTTACTATTGATCTCAATCTTGAAAAGTTCCGTCTAAGTCGAAATTTAGACGGAATTCCAGCTTCGTTTTTTCTTCTTCTAAATTTGTTGAATGGATTTGATGCTATTTAACAACATAACCACACCATGCAACATTTCAGGTTGATCAGATAAATAGTCTGAGTTATCACCGTTCCTATACCATAACTTCGGAAATACTTCCTACAGTATATAGAAGTAAGACCTAGTAAGGACTTTGGTTAATCCTTACGCTGTAAGGCTGAAGTATGTAGTCTAACGATTGGCTTATGTTATTGTTGGCTTCTAATATTATTGTTTTATTATAAATTCTATAGTTAATTTGTCGTTTCTTAGCTAAAATGGCGGACAAATAATCGTCTGCATTTTTCTGATTTTTTAAGATGTCATAAATGAGTAAGTAAACCCAAATAAATTGCCTTAGACTAATTTCCTAACAGTATTAAAAAACAAAATAATTTAAGGTAAATATTAGTCGAAAACAATTAATTTGGGTTTACTTACACATTTATGAGGTCCGAAAAACGCAAACGATTCATTTTCCGCCATTTTGGCTAAAAAACGTCAAATTAATCAATTATATTTCTTTTCGAATCAGTTTTTTCTTTAATATTTGTGTTTTTCTTCTTTATTGTTTTGTTACGAACGACTTCAGAAAAAAAAACGAAATACTCTACACTATGACATAAGGTAAATATACTAATTTTGATTGTTTTGCGAAATTACACGGAAATAATCAATCAAAATAAAAATTCAATATCGAAAACTAGAATTTAAATTCGAAAAAGAATTGTTTAGAATCTTTCGCATTTAGGTTTTAAATTGAATTTTCGTGGATGTTTCAAATTAAATTCGGAAAAGAATAGTTTGGGATCTTTCGCATTTAGGTTTTAAACAGAATTTTCGTGGATGTTTCAACTAAAATTCGGAAAAAAATTGTTGGGATCTTTCGCATTTAGGTTTTAAATAGAATTTTCGTGGATTTTTCTAATTAAATTCGGAAAAGAATTGTTTTGGATCTTTCGCATTTAGCTTTTAAATAGAATTTACATGGATGTTTCAAATAAAATTCGGAAAAAAATTGTTTGGGATCTTTCGCATTTAGGTTTAAAATAGAGTTTTCGTGGATGTTTCAAATAAAATTCGAAAAAGAATTGTTTAGGATCTTTCGCATTTAGGTTTAAAATAGAATTTACGTGAATGTTTCAAATTAAATTCGGAAAAGAATTATTGGGATCTTTCGCATTTAGGTTTTAAATAGAATTTACGTGGATTTTTCTAATTAAATTCGAAAAAGAATTGTTTAGGATCTTTCGCATTTAGCTTTTAAATATAATTTTCGTGGATGTTTCAAATTAAATTTGAAATATAATTCTTTAGATCTGCCATATTAAATGTGAAATAGCTATTTCGTAGATCTGTCAAGTTTAAGTCTAGAATAGAATTTTGTTTGATCTTTCTTCATTTAATTTTCAAATTGGTTCGTAAAATGTGTCCTTTCGTTGGTTTGTCACGATTTTTGACAGAATTTTCATCACTAAACCCGTAGATTGAATGGCCGCATCTTACGATTACCCGTTCTTGTTGTCATTTTGTCACAAGTTCAAGATTTTAATACATTTTTTAATTGGAACTATTACAACTTTTGTTTTATTGGAACATTTATCATTTTAATTTGAATATCTTTTTTATAAGGCAATACATTCATTAGATTGAAACGTCTTTTCGTATTGGGCCATTCATTTGTTTTTAATATCTTTTTTATTGAGATATTTATTTCTTTGTTATTTTTTTATTTCTTTAATTGCTTACAATATCTTTTTTATACGATTATTCATACGTTTGCTTATATAATGTTTTTTTTTTTTAAATTGGAACATTCACTCATTCGCTTCGAATATCATTGTTTAATTACCTCCGCCAAGGAGATTATGTTTTCAGTCGAGTTTGTGATGTTTGTTTGTATTAGGCCTCATGTCAACATCGCTGGACAAATTGTCACAAAACTTGATCAAAATATCGGTCCTGGTTTTCCTTAGAACTGATTTAATTTCATGATATCTAGGTCAGGTTAAAAGGTGAAAGTCACTATTTGGGCGATTACTTCGGTTCTCTGCATCGCAGAAGCTCGGGTCTTAGCTAATATTTTAGTTAATAAAAACACGAATCTTATATAAACTTGACATTGACTTCAGACCTTGAAAAGTTCGGTTAGGGTCGAAATTTTGAGGGAACTTCAACTTCTGTTTCTTCTAAATTTGGTGTATGGATCTGATGCTTTTTAATAACAGTAATTAAAATGCCGAATTTTAATTTGATCAGATGAATAGATTTTCAGTTGCCAACGTTACAATTGGGTAACTTCTCGAATACTTCATACTGTATGGAGAAATTTGGCGCATCCTTACGTTTTCAGGCGGATGTACGTAGTCTCACAACAGACTTATGTTCTTGTTGACTTCTAATATCATAGTTTAGGTGGGAATTCGATTTGTTCCCGAATCAGTGTTTCCTTGACTTATCATACTTATTTATCATTTTAAAGCGAACGACTTAAAGCCAGCCAACAAACACAAACAACGAAATACTCCACAATTGTGCCATGAAGTAAATATCCCAACTTTGATTGTTTTGCGAAGTTACACAAAAATAATGCCAATCATCAAACCGACATAGAAAATGTACCCACTTAGTCTGTAGTAATACTATAATCTAGTAAATAGTATGTGGTAATACAATAATCTACTAAATAGGCTGCTGACATACTGTAATCTAGTAAATAGTATGTGGTAATACTACAATCTACTAAATAGTCTGTAGTAATACTATAATCTAGAAAATAGTCTGTAGAAATACTATAATCTAGTAAATAGTCTGTCGTAATGCTATACTCAAATAAATAGTCTGTCGTACTTAAATAATCTAGTAAATAGTCTGTAGTAATACTATAATCTAGTTACCAGTTTGTCGTAATACAATAATCTAGTAAATAGTCTGTTATAAACTATAATCTTATAAATAGTCTGTTATAATACCATAATCTAGTAAATAGTCTATAGTAATATTATAATCTAGTAAATAGTCTGTTATAATACTATAATCTAGTAAATGGTCTGTCGTAATTGTATAATCTAGTAAATATTATTTTATAATACAATAATCTTTTAAATAGTATGTCGTAATACTATAATCTTATAAATAGTCTGTTATATTACTATAATCTAGTAAATAGTCTTTAGTAATACTATAATCTTGTAAATAGTCTGTTATGATACTATACTCTAGTAAGTAGTCGGTAGTAATACTATAATGTAGTAAATAGTCTATCGTAATACTAGAATCTAGTAAATAGTCTGTCGCAATACAAGAATCTTGTAACTAGTATGTAATAATACTAGAATCTAGTAAATTGCGACCATTCATTTTATTATCTAGCTGTTCAAGTTTTAACTCAGGTGTCAGCATTTATTAATATACTAGCCGCACTTTCAGTTTATAGGCTTCTAAATTCCGAAAGATCACGATTTCTTTTTTCAACTCGTAAAAAAATGATTATCATGATATAGTTGTTTAAGAAGAAAACGAAATGCATTCTGAGAGATTGAAATTCGTAATTAAATTAATTTTGTTAAATTGGATTTTTAAGAATTTTTTATTTTACGCTATTGCATTTTTGCTTTCTACATTTTGTTTGGTGTAGAAATTGTTTAGTTCGACATCTTCGGCAAAAAAACTTCTTTCATATGAAGTTTGATTCACTTTGAAATTCAAACTAATAATGAGGTGACCTACCGACCAAAAAAAGAATGAAGAGCAGATAACTCTAATTCCTTTTGTTTTCGTGTAGAATTGTTCAAGTGAGATAAGAATTTATGTAGTTGTCAATGACACTAAGAATATTAATTTCATCTCAATGCATCATTATGTTTTTGGCTGAATTTCTATACTCAAATAAAGGATGAATGTCTATGTTGAGAAAAGTAGGTGTGTGCTTTCTTAATGAGATGGAATGTTGTCAATAAGTACGTACTCAATCACGACCCTCCCTAAAAAGGCCTGTTCGATCGAAAATGACGTCATACATTTTGGTGCGAGCGTAACATGCCGAAAAGTCAGGCCGTCGATAATGAATGGTAGCTCAGAAGAAAAAGAGACTCAATGGAATAGCCTTATCTTTACCAAGGCCACGACCCAGTGAATGAATGTAGGCGCCATTTTGAATTTTTAAATTTTAAATTTCCTTAACACTGGATAAACGCGGTTCTCCTGGGTTTTCGTCACTATACACATGTTTTCCCCTTAAGTGAATGGCTTTCTAACGCTTTTCACGTCGGCTGTCCATCGATTTAGCGAGTCAAAATTGGAACCCAAAACCTCTTCTAGAACCAGAGGTAGTATCCTCCTAACCAGAGAAAGACTTTGTGTTCCCGTAAATGCAAATTTCAAGGAAATCTATATATTCTTAGATTTATATTAAATTAAGAATAGTTATTGTGTTGTCAATACCCTGAATTGCAGGTCTGTTTCGTTTGCTTTTGTTGATCAATAATCAAAACGTAAGGAATATGTCGTACAGAGGGGGATACGTAACAATATATATATATATATATATATATATATATATATAAAAATATATATTGTCATGTATCCCCCTCTGTACGACACACACACACACACACACACACACACACCCCCCCCCACACACATAAATATATATATATATATTGTCATGTATCCCCCTCTGTACGACACACACACATGCATATATATGTATATATATAGTGAGACAAAAAGAAGAAAAAAAGAAAAGAAAGATCTAAAATATATCTTTAAAATCCTCTGACGATAAGATTACATCTTCGAAAAACTATGGTTTAAGGAAAGAATATATATATATACACACAGACACACACAAGTATATGTATATAGATTGTGTGTATTTAGGCAGCATATTTTCATTTAGGCAAACATTATTAAATAACACGGAGTGTTTTTGCTTGATAAGAATTTGTTATAATTTTTCAATTTTCCGAATGGTATATTTAGTGTTTCGGTCAAATTGCTGTATGTAAGTTTCATGTTTTTTTTGTTCCATTTTTTTTCCTTTTTCGCGAGTACTTTCCATTTGATTTGTCATATCATCTTCAGGCAGTGTTAATTTTTTTTTTAAATATGTGTTTACTGTTGAGTAATAAAACTGCTTAAAGATTATTTAACGAATCAAACTGAAAGTACTCGCGAAAAAGTAAAGAATATGGAACAAGAAACCCATGAAATTTACATACAACAATTTGACGGAAACACTGAATGGACTATTCGGAAAATTGAAGTAGTAAAAAAAAGTCTTATCAAGCAAAAACACTCCATGTTATTTAATAATTATTGCCTAAATATAATATATATATATATATATATATATATATATATATATATATATATATATATATATATGTATATATATATATATATATATATATATATATATATATATATATATATATCTTTTTTGTAAGGTTTTCGAATCGCCGATCAATCTTCAGGGTTTCGGGTGGTAGCTTATATAGTATTTCGCCAATTGTTCGTAATTTGGCCATTTCTCTAGCGCTTTTATAATTAAATAAAAATAAAGTTATAAAATATAAATAACTTAATTAAAAATGAATAAATAATAAAAATAAAATTAAAAATTAAAAAAATTAAAAAATAAATAATAAAACCAAATAAACACACAAACAAATAAGATAAAATATAATATAACAAGACAAAAGTAAACATACAATAATAACCCTAACCCTAACCACACCCCATCTCTTTTCCTTCATTCTCCCTTCAAGATATCTATAAAATCAATTACTCAAGTCTTCTCATTTATACTAAAACAAACCTACTCCTGAGGACGACCAAGAAGGTCGAAGGCGCTAGAGAAATGGCCCAATTACGAACAATCGGCGAAATCAAGGGAGGCGCGAGAGCGCTCTATCCCTTAATAGACTTCAAAAACGGCCTATGCTGGAAATCTCATTTCTTTGATCAATCATAACTGAAAAACCAATAAACCAAATTAGTTAAAACTTTGCACAAAATTTTTATTTGATAGGTTCTATAAGTGTGTAGAATTTCAGCATCATTAGTCAAGGCAACCCAGAGATCCAGAAAGTTCAATCATGAAATCATATTATCCGTGTGTGCGTACGTCCGTACGTCAGTACGTACGTACGTACGTCCGTACGTACGTACGTATGTGCCACCCTGTATCTCATCAGCTATTTAATGGATTCAGCTGATTTTTGGCAGAGATAGAAGTTCTAGGGTCTAGTTGATGGCATTTCAATACAGTTTACCATATACCTTAGTTTTCCAAAAAATTAAAAAAAAAAACCTTAAAAATAACCATTGTATTGAGGCATAGCCTTTAAAAAAGTAGTGACATTCCATGATAAATGCCAGTATACTGAAATCATATGCCCTTAATAGGGTTAAGATGAAAATTCATATACACTAAATATACAAAAGCAAGGAAATTCCCAAATTTTTACACTTTTATTGTCATTAAGGGTATGCGAGCACAACAGGGTTATGTATTTTACTGATAGGAATTTTTCTTCAGACACCTCACATCCTTCATCCACTCATGCATAGAGATTTATACTGTAGTGATGTGATAATTAAATGGTTTGGTTGGTATGTAGTTATACCCTTAATAAATGACAATAAAAGTGTAAAAATTTGGGAATTTCCTTGCTTTTGTACATTTAGTGTATATCAATTTTCATCTTAACCCTATTAAGGGCATATGATTTCAGTATACTGGCGATTATCATGGAATACTACATAAACTACCACCCGAAACCCGAAGGATTGCTCGACGATTCGAAAACCTCACAAAAAAGCTAGACAAACGCGAAAATTCGGCGTTGTTTAACAGGCCTGCTTAAATAATGATTTGCTTCCTATATATATATATATATATATATATATATATATATATATATATATATATATATATATATATATATATATATATATTCGATTTGATTCGTCATATCTTCAGACAGTGTTAGTTTTAAAAAAAAATATGTTTTTACCTTCTTGCGGGAATTAACTTCTTGCACTGAAGATTGCGTAAGCATGAAACATCTAGGTTTGTAGGTAATAAATGATTAATATTTATTCATGAAATGTTATATATATATATATATATATATATATATATATATATATATATATATATATATATATATATGGTAAGATTGATAGAAAGAAATATAACAGAGTGCTCGATTATTAAAATAAAACAAAATTTAAAAAATAAATTTAAAATAAGACTTGACTTTAAACCGACGGTATTGTGTTGTTTTTACTTAATCTTCTGTAACACTATATGGGCTCTGTTGTTACAAGTTGACAATAATCGAGCTTTCAATTGGAAGAGGTTGGTATACATAAAGAATAGAAGGTATATGCTAATACATATATTTTCGCACAGGTATATATATATATATATATATATATATATATATATATATATATATATATATATATATATATATATATATATATTCACAAAGCACATTAATGTATAACATTTTTTCCATATTTTCTTATATACCCAGAGTAACAACCCTATATCCTTAAATGTATGACAAAAACAACTCAAAATATTATGTTATTCTAACCCCCCCTTATTAAACCTATATATCCGTCTATTGATTCCACCTTAATCACTAACTTCAAGGCGCTAATTAAGAAGAGTATTTGCGAAATTTTGCTTCAATAGGTTATCGATGAATTCTAAAAATATCAAAAGTAACAGCTAAATCGAATTACGTCTGCCAATTCGACAGACAGTCATTTGAAGACGTATAGCTCAACAAGTCACGTCGTCGTTGTCGTCATCGTCGACGGCGGGCGGCGTAAACAATGTCTGTGTCCACGTTCGTCTCTGGAGATATTTATAACGCATCACTAGAAAAAATTATATTTCCTCTTTAGCAATAACTGAAGTGGACTTTGTAATCTGACTATATCTGTTCTATGGCCGCTAGGGTTATATGGACGCTTTCGTCTCTCTCGAGGTCCAGGATTTACGAAACTACCCCGGTGCTAGCTGGGGCATATTAATGCACGAATGAGGAGACTGGATCAAGTTTCCATAAATATTGTTAGATAAAACTAGGGAATCATTAGGTCACCGACTGAAGATCGGACGACACGTGGTATACTTTAGCCAAATGGACAAGATTTCCTATGCCTCCGTGAAACTACAGCTATCGATGGCTGAGCTCGTCTTCTTAACACCACTGCATAGACCTTTCATTTATACTTCGTGTGTTCTACATCAAATGAAATTTCCATGAACGCAGTTTCTTACCAAGAACTTTCTATCTGTGGAAAATGGTCATCTTTTTTCCATCTGTTGTAACATGGTAATCTTCGAATCAATAAATAGTTGTCATCAAATTTTAAAAAATCCTCTCATAATATTCATCTCCCTTCAACCTTCATTAACCATTATCCTCGCATGGATTTCAGCCTTTATAAGTGGTTATTCATTAGTAAAAAAAAAAAGAAAGAAAATATTTCATTTTTGGCCGTAATCCGTTCCCAGATTATTCCCCAGCTATCTTGTATTTTCATCATTTGTTCAGGAAAGGCCCTCGACTGAGCTCCAATCTCTTGTTTATCCCCTGTAAGACATTTACAGCAATAACTTATTTTACTATAACAGCTGCTAAGAACTTCCATTGCTTCTTAACATCAAACGGAAATTTCATGAACAGTTTTTTTTCCAAGAACTTCCCACCTGTGGAACAAGTTGTCATAAACCGTCCTAATGAGTCAAACAATTTTATCAATTCGATTTATTATTATCAATCCTCTCATAATATTCTTCATCATTCAACTGACATTAATCCTTATCCTCGAGTAGTTTTTAGCCTTGATAAGTGGTGACTAATTAGTAAGCAAAAAAGTTTTATTATTCGGCCTGGGTGGATACGATGGTGATGGTTATCATCTATAAACTTTGTAGTGAGATGACAATGTCCATTATTATCAACAACCTTGCCTTTTTATGAGTCAGTTATTATGAAAATGATTGTATGTTAAACTAGCAAAAATGTCCTCCCTCCGGTCTCATATTTTTGCTAGCCTGAGAGGATGCTATCATGGTGAATGAACATATACTACACTGACCCCCAAACAAAGAGGTAATGACTAACAGCATAGTATCATGACGAACGCCACCACCCACCAAAAAAGGAGTTAATGCCTGGGAAGATGATATCATTGACAACAGAACAGATAGTACCCCCACTACACCTCACTACTCCTCCAAACGAAGGAGATAATCATGGAAGGATAGTAGCATTAGGAACGAACATATACTATGCTGTACCCCCAAAAGAGGAGGTAATACCTGGAAGGATCGTCCCCAAAAAGGAAAAGGTAATGCCTGTGCGTATGGTTTCATGACAACAGAACATATATTACATTACCCCCTCCCCCAAATGACGAAGAAATACCTGGGAGGATTACCTTCTCCCTAAAAAAGAGGTGGTAATTCCTAGGATGATAGTCTTATGACAACAAACTCGATACTACACTACCCACCCCCATTAAAAGATGATAGAATCATAGATTAAATTATTTTTTATTCATTTAAAAATGCCGGGTAACAAAAACATTTTATTGTTTCTTGGCTTTTTGGTTTTGATCAAAATGTAGTATCTGTTCTCAGCTTCCCGGCGACATCAGACGTTTTTTCTATCGCCGAAAATATTGCCTATATATAATAAAATATGACAACTGCATATTACATAATATTAATTTATTAGAAGTTGTTTATAAAATAAATATGCAAATTAAGAAGACCAAACGGTGTTTATGGGTATTTGTAGTGTACTATATCTACGTTATCAAATAAATCTTATGCTGTATTAGTTAGGATGGAT
>OY744519.1:161014791-161104791 GCA_963556195.1 Sepiola atlantica
CGTTTCTATAGTACCACTTCCACTATGTTTGTTGACTGACGACCTGATCGTGCCAAGCTCGACTCTTGTCGGTGCTATAGTTACACTTCCACTATAGATGCGGACCTACGACCTGATCGTGCAAAAGTCAAATCTTGTCGGTTCTATAGTACCACTTCCACTATTGATGTAGACTTACGACCTGATCGTGCCACGCTCGAATATTGTCGGTTCTATAGTACTACTTCTACTCTGGACGTGGACTGACGATCTGATCATGCCAAGCTCGCGTCCTGTCGGTTCTATAGTACCACTTCCACTATAGATGTGGACTGACGACGTGATCGTTCCAAGCTCGAATCCTGTCGGTTCTATAGTACCACTTCCACTACAGATGTGGATCTACGACCTGATCGTGCCAAGCTTGATTCATGTCTCTTCTATAGTACCACTTCCACTATGGATGTTGGCTGACGACCTGATCGTTCCAAGCTCGAATCCTGTCGGTTCTATAATACCACTTCCACTATGAATGTTAGCAACCGTCACGTGGTCCCTCCTGTAAGAATCTGATTCTAGAAAGAACTAAGGAAACCAATACCAACAAAAAAATCAAGCCGTTATATACGAATTTACATTTTCTAATTGCATTTGTACGAAAAGTAGTTAGTTTATTGCTAATCGCCTGAAGCGCCCCTATCGGGGAATTCCGACGGTGACTGCTAAGGCATATTTCGTAGTTCAGAATGCATTTCTTCTAGTGCGCTGGCTTTTCAATCCCCAGCTGACGTTATGTCAAACCTCCTTGCAAGGAAGTAAATGAACCCGACGCGCCGAGCTCATTGTTTACGCCTCTAGCGATTACAGTGCGCCACTTTCATAAATACTTACAGAGAAAAGAATAAAGAAAATACGAATGAAGTCTCGTAATCACGCGATCACAATAAATTAAGTCTCGATAAGACGAGACTTGAATAATATAAATTTAAACGAATAAACTGCGTCGATTTTTTTCTTTCTAATTATATAAAGACGATAGAACTATTTTTGGTTTGCGATCTGTGTTATTTATTGCTAGCAATTACAAGATAAAAGTTAAAAACATAAAATAAAACCCTAAAACCCGAGTTTTACAGACATAAACGATTCTTGTGGCTTTGGAAAAATGTCCATCTATCAGTAAAAATCGAACTCCTATATTGGCGCGGTTTTGATTTCGTCTATATTTACCGAAAGATATCGATTGATTTTAAATGGCAACAAAATATATTCAACATTCTCAAGCGGTGTTATTAAAATGTATGAATGAATGGAGTATTGATGGATTTAACTAAGGGTTGATAATTTGAAACATTAGCAAAATTATCAGATTTTTACATTGCTAGCAAATCAAGGGTTTACCATATTTTGTTGGAAAAATATTTAGAGGCGATACCCAGAAGAGAGTCTGCAGCGGCTGAGGTTGCAAAAAGAGTTCTCTTTAAGCGACCCACGCCAACAGGGTCTGGTATCAATCAAGAAACAAATCTGTAACTTACAGTCGATCTGCTCTCTATCGAAACCAGAACTGTAATGGTCACTCAACAGGAGAATTGCGCCCGTATTTATAGGTGCAATTACTCCCACTATTCCCCCACTCATTCTTAACTATAAAATTCATTCCTTTATCGTCACTCATGTTGGCTACATATCCCCCAAACGCTGAGCACACAATCCGTAAGTACCCCCCCCCCTTTTTTCACAATTTCAATTAAATTCTCACTACTCGTACAGCGAGAATAGCACACAGAGCTAGTTGCCTTGTACCACAGTTTTATGACGTCAAACGAAAAACAAAACAATAAGAAATTGATTTTTAAAACAGGATAGGGACATGTAACGTACTTTAACGAGTAGAGAACATATTTAAAATATGAAGCGCTCGTAGACAAAGAAAATCAAAAATAAGTGAACAAAAGTTGAATCAACCTCTTTTTTCTTTGACGCGAGCCAGATGGGACATCGAGAATGTGATCTCCACGTTTTCGCCATATACCAACAAAGATAGACATAATGACGTAATAACATCAATTTATGTTCCTATTATGATACTATGGACTGCGCCCCCCCCCCGAGCCATCACCTCTGAGTTAAGGAATAAGTAAGATAAATATGCGACAAAGAGGTCCCGTTAAATATATTTAACACCCTAGACGGGATAGCGCCCTAACAGTTGTTTGTTAGTTTTTGGGTGGTCATATATATATATATATATATATATATATATATATATATATATATATATATATATATATATTTGTGTTATAATGAAATAATTCCAGGAGGAAATCCGGGTATGAGAGCTCAATGTAATAAACAGAGCAAGGGAGCGTGAATACTGGTGATTTTTTACACGACCTGATTTCTTGAGAACAATGACCCCACCACCTCCATGCCCACTTTTACAATTTTTACTTATATATATAGCCTCCTCTTCCCTCTCTGTAATAAATTATGTATTCCCCTACATAATTATAGATTAAATATGCTTCAAATTCCCCCCCCTCTAAATATGTATTAAATAGGTTGTTACTCCCTCTCTCTCCAATTATATTTGAATTGTCGAGTGTGAATTTAGACGATTCCATTTTTGAAACTGAAAAAACAGTTTCAAAAATGTAATCGTCTAAATTGGATGTTTGAAAATTCCACAAGGTTGAAATAAATTATTGCATCGATGATTATGTAATTTCGTGTTACTACATTTTATTTTATTTTATATATATATATATATATATATATATATATATATATATATATATATATATATATATATAGAGAGAGAGAGAGAGAGAGAGAGAGAGAGAAAGGTTGTGGACCTGTAAGGAGCCCGAAAAGAAGACACGAACTAGGGATTAAGTGAAACAAAGTATATTGAAGAAAGTATAAATACAGCATATAAAGAGAGTGGTTGAACGTCTGTCTGACTGCCAGTATTAGACTGGGGTAGTTAACACACCGAGAGGCATGTGCTACCGTTATTTATAGAGAAGCGGAAGAGTTCATGTATTCCGCAATTTAGGTATCATAACGCCGCTCCCAAACATTACCTCCACAGGAGTCTCAGTATCGTTTCCTTTTTAGATTGATAACGATAAGATTCGGGGACTTCCGTTTACATTTTGATTGTCGCTGTGCTGGAGCTGCTTGCGGTATCTGTATATTGAAAGTGTCGTATATGGTAGCGATAACTTTTTCTGCTTCCTGTGGAGTGTTGTCGATTTCATTCGACAGTCGTTTTCTTTATTTGATTTAGGTGTCTCTTATGAGAGAACTGACGGACTTGGATTACGTAAACTATATTTCCAATTCTTTTTTCTATCATACTAAGCTCACAGAAAGATGTGTTATTTCTAAACATCTTGAAAAATACTTTTTCTCTAGAATGTAACGTTTATTTGGTACAATAGAGATTCGCCATTGTTTGGTTTGTTTTGACGGCAATTTGTTGGAAATGGATCTTATCTTACGCGCATACATTATTTCTGCAGGAGATAATGAGGATGGCATGTTAACATTTGTCGTAGTCCCTGTATTTGTGAAAACACTTTGTGAACGTGTTCCCGGTGTTGTTCCATATTTTTACTATTTGTTAAAATATCGTCTAGGTATGCGATCGTGAAATCAAGTTCGCCCAGCACCGTATTCATAACTTGCTGGAAAACTGCTAGCGCGACCTTAGCCTTGAAAGAAAACCTTTCAAACTTGTATTACCCGCGATGCGTTTTTATTCATAGTAATTTTGAACTTTCTGCTTCAACGGGTATTTGGAGGTAACCATCGCTAAGATCGATGTTTAAGAAGAATTTGCCTCCATTTAGTTTTGTAAAAACTTTTTCTGAGCGCGGAAGTGGATAATGGTAGTCCTTCGGGGCTGAATTTAGTCCTGTAAAAAAATTGGCTCAAATGCGGATTTCTTTATATTTTCTAACATAGACAGGAGGTGCTGCCCATTGGCTAAACTCCACTTTAGATAAAATGCTGGTCCTTACTAATCTGTCGAATTCCTCGTTTAGTTTTCTAACGAGGCGAAATGCACATTCTTTTTTAAAATACAGGTTGAATGTCCTCCTTTAGTTCAAATTTTGCTGTTATGTTTTTACATCGACGAAGACCGCCAGAAAAGAAAAACTTCGGGAATTTTTTTTTCAATTCCTTCTTTAGTTTTTCTGACTAGGTCGTCAGATTTTCTATTTTCCGGAAAAAAGTGTTGATTGGTAAATCCCATAGATTTACCTATTGCATCCAGTCTGTGCCAAATAAATTGTTGGTGTTTTTAAATACGAACTGTTGATTTTTAGCATGGTTGGTTTATCCAACCTTTTCCATGTATGCAGGTTGATTATCGACACGTCTGAACTGGAGTCTAGTTGTAACTTGTGATTTTTATTCAGAATTTTTATCTGTACGTACTATCTTATATTCATGCCGTCATTTTCGTTTGTTTTTGTGGATTGGACCCGACTTTTATTTGCTTTTTTTCATTCTACAATGTTTCCTACTTTATTACAAGTTAGACAGGTTTAAAAACAGTATGTACAATCCATAACCCAATGACGATATCTGCAACAGAAACACCGGCTAGGCGGTAATTTTGTAGGAGCGTGAAAATAATCTCTCGTTTTGGTTTGACTTGTTTTTGAAGGAGAGTTGAAATGTGATTTATCACATGTCTTTCATATGTGAGCAATGTCCAACCCTTCAATATTTTTAAGAACCTTGTTTAAAACTTACAAATCTCTGGCAGTTTTCGGCTATTTTCTGTAATGTTAAATTTGGCTAACTTTTTAACTTGCTCATGACTCTACGTCTGATTTCTGCGTCTTTGACTGATACAAGTCCTTGAATCAATATTAGGCATTTAAAAGTTATCCGCGCTAATTTCAGCTTGTTTTAAATCGTCACAGAGTTTATTAACGATTGACGCGAAAGTCGAGTAGTTTTCGCTGTGTTTTCTGATTAAGTTCATGCACTTCCACTTTTTGTGGAACAGGAAAGTTTTAGGGCTAAATAATTCTGTTAAAAGTTTAACAGCTTCAAAAAATGTCAAGTCGCTGTTTTTTTCGGGGTGAAATATAGTCCACAAATTGTGCATGTTCGATGGTTCCAAATTTTCGGAGCAGTAGGCGAACATTTTTAAAGTCTGACCAATTTTTACAATCTATTTCGTATAGATCCTCATACCTTCTGAAATATGCAGCTAAGGTTTTATTTTCGTTTGGGGAATTAATAAAATTGTTTATTGCACTCCGAACGGCATTTTGAGACAAAGCATTTTTGTTCTTGGTATTTTAACCCCTATTTGACATTTTTGTAGTAATAAGTCTTTTTTCGATTTTTTAATTTTGTTCCAGTAGTCTTTCTTCGTTTTTTTGTTGTAAGTCTTCAAACTGTTTCTGTCTTTCTTCGATTTTTCGTTGTTGTTCTGAAATCTCGTTTGTTTAGATGTGTGTTATAGAATACGGCGTTTAGAAGTTTTTCCTTTTATATTACGCTGCTAGCGTAATATTAGTTGTAAAAGAGACAAAGAAAAAGTGTAAAACCTTTTTGTCGACAAAAAGAAAAAAAAACTTGTTCATTATGTTTTGTAATTTTTTTCACGTAACAGTAGGTTTTACGGTTGGTATTTTAGGAGATAGTATATTAATGGTTTATAATTTCGGCGGTGGTACTTTAATTTTTTTCTTTTGGATAGGAAAAATGTATTCCTTTCTTGTTAAAAATAAACACAGTGCCGGAATAGAAATAATGAAATCACTGAATAGGTGACTTTCTTCGTAAGAAAAAGGAAAAGAGGGAAATCACTCTGGCTAAAAAAAACTAACTTATAGGATTTTGGTTTCTTGGTCCGCCTATAAGGCCTGTTTTTACAACTTTGGGGGATGTCGGCTAATTTCGTCCAGGTTCGTGCTTTATAAGGTTTTCAAATAAAAGTCCCTTAATATTCCTCATCGCCAGTGTTGTGGAGTTGCAAGGGGTCCGGAAAGAAGACACACACTCAGGATGAAGTAAAACAAAATATTTTGAAGAAAGTATAAACATAGCATATAAAGAGAGTGGTTGAACGTCTGTCTGACTGCCAATATTAGATTGGGGTAGTTCCGACATTCCAGTATTTATAGTGAAGCAAAAGAGTTCATGTAGTCCGTAAGGTAGGTACCATAACAATATTTATACATAAAGGAGTAAATATGAAATAAAAATTGTAGACAAAATGTAAAATTGGTTGTATAAATGTAGACAAACAAGGTAGCATGCTAGACACAAATCAAGACACAAACGCATCATTAGAGGTTGACCAAGACATTTCTGTCGAAGGGTTCGACCATATTAACCAAACGAATATGGTCAAACTCATCGACCGAAATATCTTGGTCCAGATCTTATTGTAAGATAATGAAGAGTGGCAAAAATGAATCGTGGACGAGTCCATTGTGGGTGGGACGTCGAGAAAGAAATAAAGGCGACTTGATAACTGTTAAAAAGGAGAAAGTTCCGCAGTGCAAAAGGGATTTGAACAACGACGGTTTAAAAAACGCGAAGAGCCGAAACGCTTGGTGATCGGAGTATCGATGTACCGGAAGAATGCCAGTTTACCGATATTTATGACACTGATGAAGCTTTATTGGCTATGGTACCCAAACCCGTCTTGCTGTTAGACTTTTGTGTCCGCTGACTAAAAATGCGGCTGATAAGCAAGTTGGTACCATGAGGGAATCCCTGACTTGTACTTCACCATAGTGCTTGTAGAACAATTGCTTCAGTTCACGCTCGGATAGACAATGCAGAGCAAATTGCTTTCCAATCGGATGTATATATGAACGAGTTTCTAGCGTAAATCAAGTCTGTGCCCGCAGCAAGAAAAAGAATTTCATGAGACAAAAGTATGTCAAAAGATTGTTTAATATGTGTGCGTAGCCGTCATAAACCATCCGGTAATGGCAAATAAAGAAAACCAAAGTTTTTTCATATACGTTCTGTTCTTTGTCATTCTTGTTGGACCTTACCGGGTATCCTGAAAGAACGGGTAATGCAACATTATGATGCAATCGTGTTCTTAATTTTACTAACATGTTATGTTGTTTGTTTACATTTCCATAACCAATTTTACGTACACACATACACACACATACACACACATACACACATACACACACATATATATGTATATATATATATATATAGAGAGAGAGAGAGAGAGAGAAATAGAGAAAGAGAGAAAGAAAAAGAGAGCTAATATATATATATATATATATATATATATATATATATATATATATATATATATATATATATATATATATATTAAGGCATGTTTTATTAAAGACGACAGAAATCTTCTGTTTAGTGATTCCTTTTTTTTTTATTTTTTCCATTCGTCGAATGATCTTTTTGACGTGTAGATGGAATGAATTGATGAAGGATCCATGTGTTTGACTAACGTTTTCGATTCTCTCCGGAATCATCTTCAGGTCTTTTATGGCAAAAAATGAATAAAAAGCGAGTGAAAGAATGGAATTTCTTAAAAAATACGCCGGCAAACCGTTAGCGTAAAATACGGACGTCTACATTTTAAAATGTGACAATTGAAACAGTTCTTCGTTTTTTTTATTAATTTTATTTATTATTCTTATTATTTTAATTTAAAATAATGGCTGATTTAATTTTGTCTCGTCTAATAATTATAGAGAAGGAAAATGGGGGAGATAGGCAGTAAGTAATTTTAATAAGATGTCCCTATTTTTTTAATTGAATTAGGCAACACCGGTTGATATCACTGAACTAGACTAAGCATTTTAAAATAGTTTTACTTGTCTCGTATGAAATGTTATTGATTTTAGGTTGCTGCGTTTTTATGTATACGGCTTCAAGTATTTTTAATTTTTTTAAATTAGTTTCGGAATGTATTATTTTTGTGTTCATTACTAATATCTGTCTCAACTCAGATGTAGGGCAGTTGTGCGTTTGTAGGTGTTTGTATATTGAACTAGTGTTTGCGAGGTGCATAGTGAGGCGGCGGGATAGAGTGGTTGTTGTAAAAAAAGATCATTCGACGAATGGAAAAAATAAAAAAAGGAATCACTAAACAGAAGATTTCTGTCGTCTTTAATAAAACATGCCTTAATGAAAAAATGCTGCCTAAATACACACAATATATATATATATATATATATATAGATGTGCATATAAATTTATTTCTGTTTTTTTTAGCTAACCTTACAAAGAAAATGAAAAATATTAATTGAGTTAGTTATTTTTAATATTGTATAAAACTCTGATTTTATGTGTCTGTGGTCCGATTGGTGTTCAACTATCGGGATGGATTATTAGCGAAATGTTAATGACTCTCCTTCTTATATGTGTTGATGAAAGGATTAATGAATTTGTCTCAGAAGCATACGTACGCTATAACTTTGTTGATGATGAGTTTTTGGAACTCGTATACTAGATAATGGATGTGTCATAATTTTGTATCTTTCTAAGTTGTTATATATATATATATATATATATATATATATATATATATATATATATATATATATTAAGAGAGAATGGTAGTTTGCTTGAAACATTGCTGGGAATAGTAATAACGGTATTAAGAAGGCTGAAGGCAATGCAGAGAGCCGGATTGATGAGAAGCTGGGAAGAACAAAAATAAACAAATGTGAAATCTTACAATTTATCTATTCATTTTTCTTTTCAATCTTACATAATAAACATCAAGTATGGCATTCACTGTGTATAGTGTCCGGATGATTAGAAATCATTTGATATTTCGGATGAGTACCCCCTTGTCAAAAATAAACATAAAAGTAAAGTTCAACTATGGACAATCCAGCAAGATGGATTCCGGAAAGTAGAAATGATAACAGGATCAGGCTCGCAGATAGAGATGGTAAGTGCGACAGCAAATAATGAATCAATAAATTTTAATATTCTATCCTACACATAGATATGATGGTCAAAAATACGTGTGTAATATCAAATTAATTAACTGGGTAATATGTATTCAGTTATTAATTGTTTGCTTGTAATAATTTAATTAAATTAATTAAAAAAAGATTATTGTTTGTTGGTTTTCTAAAATCTAATTATATAATTAATAAATTATGCTACTAATCAAAGATTTCAGATACACTCGTCATGTATACAGGTCTACCCAATAAAAGACATTCATAAGCTATATCTAATTTCATCGAAGCTGACGAAATCGAATCTAATTCAAAATTAAAATTTCAACCGTAAAACAATGAAAGGGGCAGGAGAAGTAATTCTGGGTGAGACGTATTTTAAATCTTAAAATATCAGATTTCAAATCTTCAATTTTAAATTTTAAATCCAAAATAAATATAATATTATGTCAGACTTGAAACAGAAGTCTGTGCTTTAGGGGGACATATGCTTAAAAATTAATTCTATAGATTCAGTCGCTAAGAATTCATGCACTTTTGTACCCCTTAAAAGACAAGTTCGTTATAGGTAGATATATTTAGTTGAATTAATTAATTAATAAAGGGAATGGTGGTTAGGATTATGGTTAGGGTTAATTGATTAATTAATTAATACAGGGAATGGGACAATAAGAGTAAAATGTAATAGGGGTGTCCTTACCGTTAGTAGTTGGCTAATTATTGATTTATTATTTGCTACATCACTTATTATCTGCGAGACTGCACTAGTTGTCAAACCTTCTTTCTGGTATCCATCTTGCTGGATTTTCGATAGTCAAACTTTTCTTTTGTGTTTATTTTTGATAAGAGGATGCGTGTCCTGAAAAATCAAATTATTTCCAATCATCCGGACACTATATACAGTGCATATCATACTTGCTACTTATTATATAAGATTTAAAATTAAAATAAAAAAAGATGCAGCGATTAGTAAAATCTATCTCTATTAGCCAATCAAAACGCGCTTGACACTGGTGCATATGAAATATATTTCTTATTAAATTAAATCCTTTCTTAATGACAAACAGTGGCAGACTGACAGCTGTGAAAGAAGAGCTCTTCCTACCTCCTCTCAAATATCACTAAGCAAAATGAAAATATCGATACGATTTAATATGTAATCGATGAAATATATTGAAAATACAATTTTTAAGAACATAGCCCGATATTTGCCACAAATAACTAACGAAATAGACTTATATATTTACTTTATACTAAGAAGGCTATTAAGGGTTTACATCTGATCACTTTGGCTGGTTTTACTTTATTTATAAACTAATAGACAATATCCGCCGCTTTTCTTCCTCATCGGATGCCATCTTTGTGCACACTTTGAACCTGTTATCTTTTTTCTTCTGAATGAACCAATAATAAATCCGAAATAATCCGTTACATATTTGGAGCAGTAAGACTCTTGGCATAACGGCGGGGAGAGAGAGAGAGAGAGAGAGAGAGAGAGAGAGAGAGAGAGAGAGAGAGAGTGAACGAATGAAGACGCGGCTCAATAAAGAGATTAGGATAATCTCGTCGCCGGCAAAAGAGTTTTGTTCCGAATTTAGGTGATATTAATTGATTTATTGAAGGGGATTTCCAGACCAGAGGCATTGAGCAACTGGCGAGTCTGAAAATTGGATTATCTATAACGAGACTCTCGTCTTTTGATAGATGAATAAAAAAAGATATAAAACTACATTAATATATTCCACGAAATACAAACACAAGTATAATTTAACACTACAAATTTCGCAATTTTGAAAATTGTCTTGCGATTACCTGGCACAGTTCTGCGTAGGTGCCATACAAGTCGAGGATACGCCCTCGACAATCAGTCCGTCGGAGACTAGGTCATGACCTTGTATCTATCGGTCTGAGTTATGGGTCTGTGTAGTTTTATTAGGTCCAGTATCCCAAGCTTTACTTTCTCTCTTTGAGAAGAGTTTATTTTATTGTTAATCGCCCGAGGCGCGCCTATCGGGGAATACCAACGAGGTTGCTAAGGTATTTTTTATGGGCCAGAGTTCTCTTCTCCTAGTTCGCTGGTTTTTCAAAACCTTACCTAACATTGTGTCTAACCCTAACCTGAAGAGATAAACTTACTTAAAACAACAAATAAAAATTGCATTGCAGGTGGATGTAGTGAAGTGACTTAACAGCCTGCGCGTGTCAATTTCGAATCTTGTCCGTTTCTATTGTACCACTTTCACTCGCGAATGTTGGCAACCTTCACGTGGTCGCTCCTGTGATTACCCGATTCTAGAAAGAATAGAGGAAAGCAATACCAACAACAAAATCGAGCCATTGAAACGCTCGTGCCATGCCGATATATACGAATTTACTCTTTTTTTATTGCGTCCGTGTGTCAATCCTTGGCTATAATGAAGATCAATGTGTATTCATTTGTATATATATTAATGCATAGTAGTAATATGAAAATATATATATGGCAAGTAAGCTTCTATGTTTCATTGTCGCAGGAAATCATCAGTCTAAATGATGATTTTGTCGCGGCAATGAAACATGGACGCCTTTTTGTAGCTTACTTGCCATATATATATATTTTATATTACTACTAAGTTGTACTCACGTATTAAGGACTGTTGAAGTAAAAACTGAAAATATATACACAATATATATCACCTTATAAAATTAGATGTATATATATATATATATATATATATATATATATGAAGAAGAATGGAAAGGAATTAGAGAAGCAAAAGCCAAATCAAAATTCAATTCAATTGCTCATAGCAAGGTATATTCCGCAAAAAGGCAATTTATTCAAGTTAAAGCCAGGCTTTTCAAAGATCAAAATCTTATCATCAGAGGAAGTCGCTGGGATAGATAAGTTGGCAAAGGCCAAAATTCAAAATTTGAGAAAGTAAAATAAAAATTGTAGGGAAAGAAACACAAGGCAAAACTCTGCCCGAGTGCAAGCAAATGTCCGATTGCAAAAAAGTCCGGTATCAAAAAGTCCAGCGGAGAAAGTGAAATGTAGATAGGTAGGTCATTAAAAGGCACGAGAAGTGACAAGAGAGGATTCAAAGTTAAATTTAAAAAAAACACATCTTTTACCCTCTGGATTCTACCTATCTTCGTCGCACCTGAAGATGTGGTTTTTTGGAATTTTCAGTAAAATGAACAGGCATCCTACCAAAAGAAAGTTGAAGCAGAACAATTGTAAGCTAAATCGAGGAAAGTTTTTATGAAAGTGAATTTAAGCGATGCATATTTTTAGATCCCGGTGGCTGAAGCATACTCGAAGTTATTGTGTATAAATGCATATAAATAGTTATACACATTTGAAAAGAATACCGTTTTGAGTTAAGGTGGCGCCGGCTATATTTCAGCAGGTAACGGACGCATTAGTTAGCAGTCTAGAGTTTGTGATGACCTATTTGGATGATATTCTAATAATTAGTAAAACTACGGAGCAACATAAAGCGCATATACATAAAGTTTTCCAAAGAATTCAAGATTACGGTTTCAAACTAAAAGAATAGAAATGGGAATTCTTTATGGAACAAATTAAATATCTGGGACAAATAATAGACAAGAATGGGAAAAGACCCGACTCAGAGAGAGAGAGAGAGAGAGAGAGAGAGAGAGAGCAGGCGCAATAAAGAGTATTGATTTACTCCTCTCCAGGAGTTAGGCACAAGGCCAGTTTTTATCTTACTCCCACAAGTAAGATGTGACCCAAGGTCGGGTGGGGAAAGTGGGGTTTAAAAAGCCAGCGCCCGAGATATGAGCACTCTGGCCATTAAAAATTGCCTGAGCAGCCCCGTCGGCATTCCCCGGTAGGGGCGCCTCAGGCACCAAGCAATAAACTTACCCCTCCCCAAAGAGGGGAGGCGAAGCCTGGGAGAGTGGACCTCCTAGAATTGCACAGGGCAGACCCATAGACCGGCGTAAATCAAGCCCCGAAGGCGAAGACAATACCAGTCTATGGGGTGCAGTATCCATCGGAACAGATACTACACTTTGATCTTAGCCAAAAGGCCAAGTACTTGCAAATAATAAAAAAGAAGCGTTCAGCATCATTTTTGTGGTAACAAAGTTTCACCGTTTCGTGCACAGAAGATGCTTTACATTACAAACCGACGATGACCTTTTATTAACAATTTATGTCTCGAAGAAGTGAACAGATTACAGCGATGGGGAATCATTCTCCTCAATTATAACTACAAGATGGAGTATCTCCCATCCTCAAAGATCATTCATGCGGACGGATTGTCTAGATTGATGTCGAAATCTGTGCAACCCCTTGAGGACACGGTAATCGCCTCTCTATGAACAGGAGTTGAGATAAAAAAAAAACACGTTGTGTACTATCTTGAGAGAACCTCCAGTGACACTTGGAGAGATAAACACAAAAGCGATGAACGATGATTTTATAAAAAATATAAAAAGGGCCGATTAGAAAAGAACCCCAAAATCCCGGAAGCATATTCTATCTGCGACGACGTAGTAATGTACAGTGATCGGGTGGTCATTCCAACGACATCGCAAAAACGTATTCTATGAGAGTGTCATGTTGGGCATCCAGGCATATCACGGATAAAAAGTCTCATGCGAACTTGACAAACATGGATCTATATATTGAGAAAAGAGTTGAATCATGTAAAGGCCGCGCGTTAGCAACAAAGGCGCCTCCCATAAAATTCAAACCCTGGCCTAAAACAGACCGACCGTGGTCGAGAATCCATATTGAATTTGCTGGGCCATTGGAAGAATTCTATTATCTGGTTGTTGTAGATAGCTTCACTAAATGGCTAGAGATACTTAAGTGTAAAAAAAAAAAACCAACGACAGAAATAACAATTGGGTTCCTGCATTAATTGTTCGCACGTTTCGGAGTCCTGTATTATATAGTATCAGATAACGGTACTCAATTCACGTCCAGTAAATTCAGAATGTTTGTCAGTCGTTTTTATTGGGACACCTCACAATTGCGCCGTATCATGCAAGGAGCAACGGTCTAACTGAGCGATTTGTCGATTCTTTTAAAAGAGTGTTAAAAAGCGAGAGGTACTCCCACGGAAAAGGCCATACAGAGTTTTTACAAATGTATAGAATGACCCCAACTTATAACGTTCCATCTTGTATGTTATCAGCGCAAGAAAGATCAGGACAATTTTTAACAGACTGTTACCGACTCTTAAGAACACGGAACGAAACGTAAATGTTAAAAAGGACGTTTTCAAATCGAAAAAAAGTTATTTTCCGAATGTTTAAGAACAACTAATCATTTTTGGAAATCCGGATTGTGGATAAAAGAATTGGGAATATGCTCTATATGGTAAAAACTCCAAAATATATGCATAAGAATGATTTAAACTGAATCAGAAAAAGATATTCCGATTATGTAGCGGACAACACTGCAGAAGAAGTATTGATGGACGTCGTGTTTCCTACATTCGACTTACCAGTCTCACAAGTAGTTTCTCAAATGTGAACATCTAAAAGGAAAGGAAAAAATACCGACTTCATGGAAGTCAAGCCAAGGGAAAAAGGTATTGACTCCTTACGAGGAAAAAGCTTAAAAGGGGCTGTTGTGATGTAACATGATCTCCCTATTTCAGGAATAAATGGACTTTCCCAGACACAATAAATATAGTTACGACTAAAAGTCGTGGTAGTTATTGGTAGCAGTTATAACCCCACAATTCGAAAAAAAAATAAAATAAAAAATTAATTTTCAGATTTAAAAAGTAAGCAAGATTCACCACATTCCTATTCTAAAATCAAAGAGTCGTAATTACGCTAGGCATTATTCAAGAGTTATATCCCTTGTCCTAAAAATATTAAGTATTTTAAGTCTCTTTACTAGAATTCATGGTTAGTTAGGTAAGTGAATTATATAAACTTTAAATACGTTTTTATGAACTACGAATGCTGCCAATCAATCTTAATAAAGCGTATATGACTCTTTCTTTTTTTATTGTTTACAGTGTTTTAATTGTTTGCATTGTCTTGATTGTTTACATTGTTTTAATTGTTTTAATTGTTTTAATTGTTTAAATGGTTGTAATTGTTTACATTATTTTGATTGTTTTAATCATTTTAATTGTGTTAATTTTTAAATTGTTTTAATTGTTTACATTGTTTTAATTGTTTGCATTGTTTTAATTGTTTTAATCGTTTAAATTGTTTAAATTGTTTTAATTGTTTACATTGTTTTAATGGTTTTTATTGTTTTAATTATTTGAATCGTTCTAATTGTTGCAATTTTTGCATTGTTTTAATTGTTTTCACTGTTTTAATTGTTTACATTGTTTTAATTGCTTTAATCGTTTTAATCGTTTTAATTGTTTACATTGTTTTGGTGGTTTAGATATTTTTAATTGTTTTAATTGTTTTTATCGTTTTATTTTTTAAATCGTTTTAATTGTTTAAATTGTTTGTATGGTTTTAAATGTTTACATCGTTTTAATTGTTTTAATAGTTTTAATTGCTTTAATTGTTGTAATTGTTTACACCGTTTTAATAGCTGTAATAGGTGTAATTGTTTTAATTGTTTTAATAGTTTTAATTGTTTTAATTGTTTAAATTGTTTACATCGTTTTAATTGTTTTAATTGTTTTAACCAAACAGTTGGTGCATACAACTATTGCCAGAGTTTGGTTAAAATTGCCCGAAGAATGTGGACTTTGAATAAAGTCGCAGCTGAAACAAGTAAGTACATATGTAGCCAATAATGTTTGTATAAATAAAAATTATACCATAATTATATATATATATATATATATATATATATATATATATATATATATATATATATATATATATATATATATATATATATATATATATAAAAATATATAAATGTACTTCCCTCTCGTCACGTAAGTAAATATACTTCCCTTCGGTCACACAATTAAAGTTACAATTTAATTTACTTCAATCCCGTTAAGCAAGTATATAGACTTCTATCCTGTCAAGCGAGTACAAAATGTACCGGACGACACCATTTCAAGTGTTTAGGGTAAACTAGAAAGCGCATGTCGCCTAAAAAATAATTCTGAAAAGTCAACTGTTAGTGTTTTTCGTTTCTTTTGATCATCAGAAATGATAATAACAATTTTTATATGTAAAATTAAATGGCTGACGAATTTTATGATTTTGTATGAGTATTACTGTGAACACTGACGAAACATAATTTCTCTCCATCATTTTTAGCGGAGGGTGTAGTAAATTTTAAACAAATACTTTTTCTGGTTGGAAACAGTTGTTGCAGACACCTTTTTCCATTGATCGGAAACAGTTCGTGCATACGACATTTGCCATTGATTAGGGTAGGTGTAGAAGGTGTAGAAGAGAAAAATAAGGCGGTAACGTAAACATCTACGTTTAACATTACAGGAATACATTATATTGAATAAGGCACAAAGAATCGAAGATAAAAAGATACAGGAAACAAAGAAGATCATTCAATATAAGATTCCTGTCACATATTTTTGCTAGCCGAGGGAGGACGATATCATGGTAAACGAACATATATTAACACTGAATCCTAAAGGAGGCGGTAATGACCGACATAATGGTATCATAACAAACGAACCCCCCTCCCAGAAGGAGTTAATGCTTGGGAGGATGATATCATAACAACAGAACATATATTACACTACCCCCCTAAAAATAAATAAAGGAGATGGTAATCCTGGGATGGTGATATCAGGAGGAAAGAACATATACTATACTGCCTAGGAGGTAATGCCTGGGAGGAATATACTATGACGAATCTAAATATATTACACTACTCATCAAAGGAGGGAGTAAAGCCTGCGAGGATTCATATCTCCAAAGAAAAATGGGATGTGGTAATGCATGGGAGGACAATATCATGATGAACGAACATATACTACACTAACCCCAAAGGTTGAGGCAATGTCTGGTAGGATAGCATAACAATAGAACATATACTACACTACCCCCTTCAAAATAAGGGATCCCCCATAAAAGGCGAAGGCAGCGCCTACGAGTATGTTATCATGGCAAAAGAACAGATACTACACTACCCCCTACCCCTAAAAAACAAAAACAAAAACAAAAACGGAGACGATAGTCCTTGGGGAGATGGTTTCATGACAAAAGTACATGTGCTACATTACCTCATCTCCCAAAGGAAGCTATAATACCTGGGAGGATTCTCCTTAAAAACGAAGGAGGTAATTCCTGTGAGAACGGTCGTATGACAACAGGGCCAATACTACACTACGTAGCCCAATTAAGCGATAATACCATAATAGATTAAATCAGTTGTCTTCTTTTTTATTCATTAAAAAAATATCTTGTTATAAAACATTATTTTATATGGTTCCTGGGCCTTTTGGCTACGATGAAAATGTAATATATGTTCTTAGCATCAAATCGACCCCAGACGTTTTACTATCTACAAAACTATTGCGTATATATAAGAAAATATGACGATGGGAATTACAAATGATATGTTACAAATTAGTAATTTAATTATAACCTGTTTCTAAAATAAATAGGAAAATTAAGAATATCCGAAGTTGTTTGTGGGTGTTTGCAGATTGCTGTATATACAGTGTTGCAAAATGTTATGTTGTATTATAAGATTAAATAAGCATAAGCCGTTTTGATGTTAATATAGGTAGACTAGATGGAAATACTTTCGCATTTATTCATTTAGATAAGCTTACGTTGTAATTCTGAAATCGAGAAAGTAGTTGGGATTTTACCATTCCTCCAGTACTACTAATCCGACTTCTGCTTATTCGTGCTTTGTTTACCTTTTACGATATTTTCTATTAAATTTTTCATATTCATGTTGTGACTACGCGCACTCTGAAAAAAATCCTTAAATAACACATAAGTCCCGTGTCTAACTAATAAAACAACACCGTTTAGGCGAAATTCGACTTCATCTCTCAACATAGACTCCTTCTAGGCTGATACACTGATTTCAACGCTTCTCTATTAATTCGGTGACTTTTTTAAGAATGATTTGTCTTTGACCTCAAAATAAGCCTCAGTTTCTGATATCACTTTTACATTGGAGCCAAACCTCTTTCCCTGGAGCATTCTTTTGAGGTTTGTAAACAGCTAGTTGTCACTTGGGCCAGATCTTGAGAATAGTGTTGGCGTGGAAGTAATTCGAAGTGCAATTTATGTAGTTTTACGATTGTTGCGATCGACTTATGACACGGTGCATTGTCTTGGTGATAGACCACCTTTTTTCCTTGAAACGCCCCAATAATGCAATATAATATTTACTATTGATGATTCTTCCTTTCTTAAGGTAACTGATGAACAAAATACATTTCATACCCTAAAATACAGAGACCAAACTCTTGATTTCTGATGTTTAATATATTCTTTTTATGGAAATGTGAGTAGCTTACAAGAACGAAAGATGATCATCGCAAAGACAGGAGATGACTATTAGCCTTAGTCTTGAAAAGACCAAGGCTATAGGTGGTACGAAAAGAGTCATCAGGAAGAGAGTTCCACAAACCTTCAGCTCTTGGAAATAAGCTACTGGAATAGGAAGCTGTATTACAATGAGTTATTAAAACAGCGAATTGATGGAGACCACTTGACCAACAAGTCAAACGAGCTGGAACAAAAGAAGCAGGAAATAAATCAGACAATTCTAAAGAAAACATACCATAATAGTATTTATAGAAAAGACCGAGACTAGCAGTATCACAACAGTGAGAGAGAGAGAGAGAAGGTGCAGAGAAGAAGAAAGAGTGTGGCTAATCAAATTACAGATACGTTTCTGCACTTTATCAAGAACCCTCAAATGGGACAGAGATTCACGAGCCTTAATATGACAACGGTATATCATCATCATTAGGGGCTTCATTTGTGGGTTCGAGATCCACACATCCTATCACAGATCGGCATAGATTATCGTTTAGTAATTGATTTTCGTGGCACATTATTCTTGCTGCTTTCAGTTCTTCAACGTGATGACGCCATTCACTTTCAAATCTTCCCACACCACTCCTTATTCCATTCATCCACTTCACTCTCCCAAGTGCACTCGCTTCCCATGTTGTGTGATCAATTCGACACCTCTTCATATCCTTTTTCAAACAATCCTTGTACCGCTTCTTCTATCCTTCAACCCTCCTAGCTCCTACATTCAGTTCGGAATCAAATATTTTCTTAGGATAGGACTTGTTGCTCATTCTTACAACGTGACCAGCCCATTTCAAACGATTTTTAACAATTAAAGCCTCTATACTAGAGCAACCTCGAAGACTCCTCCAAGACACTTATGTTAGTTCGACGATCTTGCCAGTTAATTAAAAAAATCGTAAAAGACTTTGAAGTAGTTTTTTGAGTGCTATAAGGTGTCGACGGTATCTCGTCCAGGTCTCCGATGCACACAAGAGTGTTGCAAGGACAATGGATCGATACACTAGTATTTTGGTATCAAGCCTTAAATCTTTATCATCAAAGACTCTGAGATGAAGTTTACCGAAAGCAGCACTTGCGCACCTAATACGATATTGGATTTCGTAATCAATGATGGCATTGGAAGAGAGGTGGCTACCCAGGTACACGGAGCGATCTACATTTTCTAGCAATTCGCCGCCTAATTGGATATTAGGGGGGGGGGTGTTGTTATCTTGAGGTGAAGGCTGGAAAAACACCTTAGTTTTTGAACGTTAATTTTTAGTCCTAGTTTAGAATATGCATCAGCAAAAGCATTAATCGAGGTTTGTAAGTCCTCTTAAGTCAGAGCATAAACCGTGTTATCATCTGCATATTGAAATTCAATAAGAGGATAAATATTTGTTCTAGTTCTGGCCTTCAGACGTCTCACGTTGTAAACTCCACCATCCGTTCTGTAGTTTATGGATATACCAGGTGGAAGTTGACCATCTATTATTGCAATACAGCCGAAATAAAGTTGGAAACAAGGTCAGTGCAGCTATACATTCCTGTTTGACCCCAGATTTTACTTTGAATGAATCTGTAGATCTGCCATTTGCGATTACCAGTGCAGTCATAACGTTATGAAGAAGTTTCATTATTTTGATGAACTTCTCTGGACAACCAGCTTTTGATAAGATTTTCCAGAGAAGTTCATGGCTTACACGATCGAAGGCTTTTGTTAGATCAATAAAAGCTATATATAGAGGTTGCTGTCGTTCTCGGCATTTTTGCTGAAACTGCCTTAGACTAAATATCATGTCGTTTGTGCCACAAGCTGGTCGAAAGCCACATTGTGACTCGGGTAAAACAGACTCAGCGAAAGGTGTTAATCTCTTTGTTAAGATACGAGCCAAGACTTGTCCAACTATTGATAGTAGTGTAATCCCTCTATAATTTCCACAGTTCTTTCTCCCTTTTTCTTGAAAATGGTTGTAATTAGACCATCTCTTGAATCACTTGGTATTTCCCCCTGTACCCATATTTTTACAATAAGTTGATGCAGTTGTAAATACATGGGTGGCCCACCCAATTTATAAATTTCGGCAGGGATGTTGCCTCTACCAGCAGCCTTATTATTTTTCAAAGCAAGGACGACAGTCTTGCCCTCTTCATGAGAGGGTCTTCTGCTCAGTGAAGTGGTCACAGGTCGCTGCTGGATTTGATGTATCGCATTGTCGTCGTCGACTGGATATCGGTTTGACAGATCTTGAAAGTATTCCTTCCACCGGGCTAAGATTTCTCTACTACTTTTGAGAATTCGAGAGCCATCCCTACTTCGCAAAGGAGCTAGGCTTTGTGTGATTGGACGATAGAGAATTCTAGTTGCACTAAAGAAATTCTTCATGTCGTTTTTATCAACATAAGTTGTAGTTCTTTAGATTTGTTCGTCCACCAGTTGTTTATAATGGCTGCACTTTGGCTTTTAATTCTCTGGTTTCTCTTTTTGGTTTCCGAGATCGGGTCATTGAGATGTGACGCGATCGCCTTTCTTGTTTGTTCGATTAGATCTTTTATTTCTTTGTCATTTTCGTCAAACCAGTCTTGATTCTTATATTTCTTCAAACCAATCGACTCCTCGCATGCGTCCAAAATGGCAGACTTCAGCTTTTGCCAATGTTCTTCAGCACTGGCGGGATGTTGGCCAAGTAGTTGCTGAAGAAGTGATTGTTATAGCTGAAGCTGCTTAGTCGAATCCCGCAGCAATTCGACGTTGAATTTGAGCCTCTTAGGTGTATTATGTTTTTTCTACGCTGCAGCTTGATTCTCATTATTGAGAGAACTAAACGATGGTCTGCCCAGCAGTCCTTGGTGAGTGGAGCAGCTTTTGTAATTAGAACATCTTTCTTATCACGTGCGCGAATAATAACATAGTCTATAAGATGACAATACTTTGATCGAGAGTGTTGCCAGGTTGTCTTACATTTGTCACTTTGTCTAAAAAGTGTGATAGTGACAATGAGATTGTATTTGGCACACTTTGAAAGTAAAAGTGTTCCATTCGAGTTTATTTTGCCTACACCCTCTTTGCAAATCCCTATCAACCCTCGCATAAAAATCACTAAGCAGAATGATTTCATCTTCAATCGGAACGGCGGAAAGCAGTTTGGCAACGTCATTGTAGAACGCCTTCTTTGTTTGTTCATCGGCATCAAATGTGGAGGCATATGCGTTGATTACTGTGGAATAAGAGTTTTCCCCAGTTTGAACTCTAAGGGTCATAAGGCGTTGGCATTGTCAAACGGATTTCTTCTACTCAACGCTGTTTTCCAGTTACCATGCTGAGAGTAGTTTGCACGACTCGAACCTTTTTCTCTACTTTTCGTAAGGATGTTTTGCCAGCCATTCAAAAGAATTCGGTTGATGATAAATTCCTGTGTCAGTGTGGAGCTGACTACGTTGGCAAGACATCCCAAAGATTAGAAATTAGAATATCCCAACACATACCACGTGATATTCTGTTTACACAAGGTTTCAAGATCATCCACAAACTTTCAAGCACATGAATCAGCCACCGGTAATCACCTGGTTGGTATAAATAGTTGTTCTGACAAGTATTCCGACGGGCGGTTTTCTGTTTTACACAGTGTCAGGTCGAACTACCATCTCAATATTATTGAGGCGTTAGTTATAAACAATTCTCGACCTAGCCTGTGTAGATAAAAGATTTTGAAGCATCAGTTGGAGATCTTTAATGATTCAAATCCACCATAACATTGCGAGATTTACGTTTTTTTTTGTTGTTTTTCTCTCTCACTCGTTTTCTCCAACTTAAACAATTTTCCCCTCATATCTCATTCAATTTCCTTAGTTTTTAATTTATCACTTAGAGGGCCAGACGAAATTTTCTCTTTTTGTCCACCCGCGTGTTTCATTGATTAAAAATGTTTCCTCTGTACGCGAAATTTAAATATTTATAGTATATATATATATATATATATATATATATATATATATATATATATATATATATATATATATATATATATAACCATTTGTGACTTACACATCATCACACCTACCTTCCCTAGCAATACCAAGAAGCAGAATGCAAGATAGCCGAATGTGAATAGCAACATCGACCCAATTATTTATATCTACCTACACAAATAGTAAGGGTAACACAAACGTATACACATGCAAAGAGACGGGTTCATGGCTACACCCCATCCTTTGTTGACCACTGATATATCACGTGTTGATTTAAATTATACGCTAAGATATTTTCATCCGGGTTGCTGAGGAAAGGTTGATGAGTCACAATCAACCATTATTTGTATCGTGAGTCATTTGTGACGTATTATGTTTTTGTATTTTCCCGCCTTTTGTTTACTTTCTTTTTATTCTATTTATATTCAGAAATAGAACTATTTGTCGATAACGTCAAACTACTAGCTAGACCTTTATCAACAGAAATAATACAGCTGGGTTTTAAAAAGTTGCCATTAGTTGGAATATAATTGGTAATTCAAGTTTAGCCTACATAAATGTCAGATACTGCATATTGGACCCAGGAAAATTTGAATATATATGTATATTTTTTATGTGTAACGTAGCTCTGGACAAGAAGTAATATCACATAGTGATATAATAGCAACTAAACAGTGTTCATTGTATAGTTATCTCAGTGAGAAGGAAAACATAAATTTCGATAACAGTATGTTTTCACGCAACGCAGAAATGAGACGCCTAGCCGTTAAACAACACATGAGACGTTCCGCCGTTAAACGACACATGAGACGTTCGGCCGTTAAACGACACATGAGCCGCTCAGCCATAACACCTTTAGTTGTTTCAATTTTATTAAACAGTTTATTTAGTCGACGATTGAAATGCAATTCAGATAAGTTATCATGTATCAGTGCAGAAATGCAGTTGTTGAAGAAATCCGATGAGAACATGGTATTATATGTAGTGGAGGGTAATGGATTGCAATAAAATTCGGGAATGATTCAAAAGCTTGGAATTTATTAAAAAATAGTATATATGTAGTAACATCATGCCACAAATAAAACTTCCTTAGCATGTGAGTCAACAGTTGCACTGATACATTCGCGACTACAATAACTTTCTACTAATTATTGAAACGTTTTTTTTTTAAGATTTGAAACACCTACCATTTGACAAAGAGGTCTTCCTCGAAATATATTATGGAACACGGTCACACAGATTACATCAGTGTTGAAGTCTTGCCTAATCAAGTAAGATTTGCTATATATAAAAAAAAATATTAAAAAAGCTTTTGAAAAATATATAATTAAAATAAATTGTTTTTGTCTTACTTCTCAACGCCGACATATTTCCATTTATTGCATTGTGATAGCCTTCTAATACTCCTCTATATACGTATTACACACAATGCTTCAAGCAAACTACCTCTCCTTATTACCAATTAATTGTTTTTGTTCCTTTTGAGGATAAGAGAAATTCTTTAAAAATCCTTAAATTAAAAGTAATTCCGATATTTTATTATATTCCTTGTTTGATTATAATCGACTTTAAATATGTTAGTTTACATATTTTCATTATTTCAATATTTTCAATATATATATATATATATATATATATATATATATATATATATATATATATATATATATATATATATGAAAATATAAATGAAGAAAGAGAGATAAAGATGTACAAATGACAAATCTATTTCAACTTCGATTGTTCAATGCAATGTGTACTTATAATTGCTGTATCTCGTATATTGAGCTTAAACCATTTAACTATAGTTCTATCCTCTAAAAGTATACTTTTAGTTTCATATTTTATTCTATACTCCTACAAAGTTTAGCTTTTTCTCCTATTTGTGCCATGTTCAACAAGGAATTCCCCCCGCTCTCAGCAAAAAAACATAACCATCTCTTCAAATGAAGCTTACATTTGCAAACTCATACAGTCCGTGTTCCACTGCCAACTTATCCATCTATGTAATTCCTCTGATGATAAGATTTTAATCCTTGAAAAGCCTTGGCTTAAGGAAAGAAAAATATACATATTTTATCGAGTACACCTTGCATTGGACAATCGAAGTTGAAATAGATTTGTCATTCGTACATCTTTATCTCTCTTCTTTCATTTATGTTTATAACTGCTCTATCTCATATATTGAGCTTAAACCATTTCACTATATGTTCTACCCTCTAAAAGTATACTTTTAGTTTCATATATATATATATATATATATATATATATATATATATATATATATACAAAAAATTACGGCAAGGTAAACATCCACAGGATAGAAATCCAGAGAATTTCAACCGGGCTTATATAAAGGGCTCAATATAAAATAGAGCTTTCATATATGATTATTTTTTTATTTACACAGACATGTACAAAATCTACGATACTGGCATGTCGATGTTATCGATCAACAACTGTTATAAACTGATATCTCATAAAGCAGAGTTAAAATCTGATTTTAACTTTCGATCATATTTGGAAAGAAAAGTTATTTCTAAATATGATGTAAGGTCAGTGAAAATAAGAAAATAATCATATATATATATATATATATATATATATATATATATATATATATATATATATATATATATATATATATATATTGTTGTTTACATATAAATAAAACGGACCGTCAAGTATATAGATTATTTGAAATTGAATAAAGAAATGATCACTGGAATCTAGCATTCTATTGTTTATTTATATATGCTTTGGTGTTAAAAAAATATCCATTAAACTTTACCCTTGAAGGTTTTACTACAGATATATATATATATTTTTATTATTAATATAATAATCTCTCTCTCTCTCTCTCTCTCTCTCTCTCTCTCTATATATATATATATATATATATATATATATATATATATATATATATATATATATATGGATAATTAAGTGATGAAGTAGATAACATTTTTTTAGTTATAGATTTATTAATTAATCAAGTGTTCAAGCAAGGAATACACATACAAAACATACAAAAATACCTTTAGCCCATGGCTTTTCAAAGATAATACTTTTATCGTCAGAAGGTCTGACCAATAATAATTGAATATTAATTAATTATTAGAGATAAATATCGTGGAAATGTAAAAGTGAAGAATTTTGAAAAAATATAAAAGGGAAAAATGTGTCGATTTAAGTCCTGCAAAAGATCAAATATGCTTCGAATTATGAACAGAATCTTTTATCAAATTCGAATAGTCCAAAATGTTTAAACAGTTCAAACAAAGAAGTTGAATAATGGTCTATGAGTTTCACAAACCTAGCGTGCTCTATGAAATTGTATTTTAATGTCACAGATAATCTCGGATCTTAGACCCGAATGAATGTTGAAAATTACTCCGAAAATAATAGAGCCGTGTGTAAATCCATGCCTCAAAAACAAAGCCGGCTTCTTGCATGGGACTTCGAATGGTTCATAGGAAATAGATGCTGGAGGTCAAAATTATTCTTGGATGTGTCAATTGATGTTGGATTTTAAATTCAGAATGGGAGTAACATTTGGGAAACATTGGGAGGGCTTTCCTTGAAAGGTCCACACACACACACATACATACATATATATATATATATATATATATATATATATATATATATATATATATATATTCGAGGGGGTTACGTTCCAGACACACCCGTGAATAGCGAAAATCCGCGAATAGATTTTGATACATCAAAGTTAACTAAAAATCAAGGTTTTGTAAATTAGCATGTGTTTTTTTTTTGCATGAAAACCAACAAACTAGCGTAGATTAACCCTTTCTGCTTGCAAGTTGGTGAATTTTTACAAATATTTCAATTTCATATAAAGTTCGCAAAAAATTTGAAATACAAGTGCTTTTGTATGAGCCGCATTTAATATGAATCCTACGGAATAATTAGCGTTTTTTTTATTGCGCTTTTGTCATATTGGCCTTAGTTGGACCAAAATCATTATCATATTTGTAAGTTCTACCGAATTTTTAAAGAAAATATTAAGTCAATGCTTATGCTAAAACCCCGCGAATTTGTAAAACCGCGAATGGTGAGCCCGCGAATAGCGGAGGTTCACTGTATATATATTGTGAGTGTATTTAGGCAGCATATTTTTTATTAAGACACACGTTATTAAATAACACGCAATATGTTTGCTTAGTAAGTTTTTTTTTATGTTTTCAATTTTTCAGATGATCCATCGAGTGCTTTTGTCAAATTGTCGTATGTAGAATCCGTAGAATCCGTAGATTTTGTGTTTCAAATTTTCACGAGTACTTTCGATTGATACATTCAATCATCTTCAAGCGGAGTATTAGTTTGACTTGTTCACATCTGCTGAGTTCGTCGCATTTATGTTTTTTTAATGTACGCATGCGTGATGAGATGTCATATGAGGGACATGATTTCGTGCGAAACGTGTGACTAATTAAAAATAACAATATTTAACAAAGGTTAAAAGTATTTTCTTTGTCAGCTAAGGACTTGTTGAAGTCAAATTATTAAGCTAGTAACTTGAAGATATTGTGGCTAACTCGTAATTGATATTGTTTAATTATAGGGTGTCTAGTCTTTATATACAGAGCTTCATAAATATTTGGTCTTTTTACATGAGGTAATCATGTACACTCTTTGTGTTGTTGACTAAAATGTCTCTAAATTGTGAATGGGGACAGTTATGTTCCTTCAAGTGCTGTCAGATTGAACTGGAGTCAAAGACATGCAATGTAAGCCTTCGAGAAAGTGTAGTAGTGGTTTAGCCAATGTAACAGTTAGTTTTTGTTCTGCTGAAGATACATTCGTTGTTTTATGCTTCAAACACCATACATAATTTTTAAAATACATCTCTAGTAGCATACGTGGAATACCAAACTAATCTCTATTCATTCTCTCTTTTTCGCTCTCTCTGTCTCTCTGTCTCTCTGTCTCTGTCTCTCTCTCTCTCTCTCTCTCTCTCTCTCTCTCTATATATATATATATATATATATATATATATATATATATGATAAATATTTTGAATTTCATTCTTATCTACATACACATGTGTTTCATCCTTTTTCAGGAATCATCAGTGTGGAAGATGACTTTTCTGCTGGTCGCACGATTCAAACCCCAGACCAAAGTCACCTTTAACTTTCCAGTCTAAACTTCTAACACGCAGTTAACCCAACGGCCATGGGTAAAGGGGAGAATTACACTTTATTTATGTCTATAGAAGCCGACATATTTTAGTAGGCTGTTCAACGATTGAGTCGACCGACACGTCACATTACGCATTTAATTGACAGCCTACTATTAATTCTCTTAAAGAGCCCATCCTGTGTTGAAAGGGGTTATAAAAATATTGTGATAAATATTTTTATTTAATTCTTATCCACATACACATGTGTTTCATCCTTTTTCGGGAATCATCAGCGTGGAGGATAACTGTTCTGCCGGTCGCACAATTTGAAGCCTAGACCCAAATCACCTTTAACTTTAGAGAGAGAGAGAGAGAGAGAGAGAGAGAGAGAAAGAGAGAGAGAGAGAGAGAGAGGGGAAACGTGGAGAGAGAGAGCAGGGCTTACCTAACCCACTGACCTCTCTATTTCTTCCAGCCTCGACTTACATATTCACGTGCTTGAGTAATAGCGAATCGATCGAAAATCGAATTCTTACGACAGTCGCTGTTCCATTGTATTTATACATTGACCGGACGCGATGTCTGCAGGCCATACTTTTCAAGAAGAGTTCTGAGAATAAAATAAACATTCCTCACAAATGTTACATCATTAAATGTGGTGATTAAAAAAAACAAAACATGTTAAGGTCGAACGATAACAAACAAGAAGGAATGCGCCCATTAAGATTATGCGTGACAGACAGACTAACATGACATTTAAAAATTAAGCGTGACATACCAACGTAACTTCTATTTCTAACTTAAGTGTGTAAATTAAACGAAATGATATTTCAAATTAAAACGTGACAGAGTGACAAAAATTATTTTACGAACTTAAGCGTGACAGACTGACGGGAATGCTAGACTAATGAACATCTATTTACAACATAAGCGTGACAAATCGAAAGTAATAACATTTCAAACTTAAGCGTGACAGACTAATGAACATCTATTTACAACATAAGCGTGACAAATCGAAAGTAATAACATTTTAAACTTTAGCGTGACAGACTAATGAACATCTATTTACAACATAAGCGTGACAAATCGACAGTAATAACATTTCAAACTTAAGAGTTAAAGATATGTTACGTTACAAACTTATGTGGAACTACCTAAGGACAACCTGAACAGCGAATACACTGTGATAATTTTAACACGTTCTACTTTTTTTAAGGAAGGAACGATGCATTTAAAGCTAGTGACATCATGCTGTGTTAATACTACACTTACAGTGTTCTACTTTTTCTAGGAGCGACAAATAATAATAAATATTTGTTATTGTTTATTATCTATGTGTTATATTATGAGGGGCCCCGTATGCCTAGAAGTGTGTAGGTCCACTTGTTTTTATTATGAGAAGGGGTGAACTTTGTCGAGCTCGATGCAGGTCACACTGACACGCACCGAATGGAACCGCTGTGAGTCAAATCATGTTTTGAAAGACCATAACAAAGTTCCAAAAGTCGACGCCGGCACAGACAACATTGGGTCAGAAAAGGTCAGAAAACATGAGTGAACGAAAATGTTTTGCAGGACTGTCCTACGTGTACATCTGTGACGTCACTCCTTCTTTAGGAGAAACTAAGGTTTGAAAATCAGTCACTATTTTGGGAGCGAGCTGAACAGTCGACCTATCTGGTGGGTCCCGAAAGGAAACAGAAGTGCTCAGGAAGTGGGAGCAGGTAATCGAAAATGTAATTGTTCGTCGTAATGGTTGGATCTCTTGGAGATCCAGCAGTAATTTCCCGTGCATCGTCGCATCCCCCAGCGAGGAAGAATGAATGAGTGAATCGAGGAACGAGTGGAAAGAACCCTTCCACAACGAAGCGGAATAAAAGATAGAATCTCTCTGAGGAAAAATTGTCTTTGCGTTTCTTCTGCCTGTCATAAAGCTTGTATCCACAGATACCGATCACGGCCAAAGAAACACAACGAAACCGACGGCACCAACGGCGATCACGACCAGACGACGAAAGAAACATAAGGTAATTTTTTAGGGCATAACATTTTGGGGTCCTAATCTGTAAAACTGAAAGAACTAAAAGGAAAAGTGCACCATGCTTCATTTGATATGCTTAACGAACAATGTTTAAAGTGGTTAATGTTTAATGTGGAATGGTTAATGAACAATGTTTAATGAGAAATGAATTTAAAAGAGAACTATGTTTGAAGTGCGTAATTTGAAATGTTTAAAGAGCAGATGTTTTAACGAGAATTGTTGAAAATAGGCTGACAGTTTGAAGGCTTAAAATCGCCCTAAGGAAATGTGTATTGAAAATGCCCGTTGAAAATGCCTATAGAAGTGCCTTACGGAAAGTGTAAAAAAAAAAAGGTTGAAAACACTTCATAATCTTTTCGTAAACTTTCGTATTGTTTTCGGTTACGAGAAGATTTAGTTCTAGCGTTATATAACAAATCCCTTTTTGGTGCTATGCAACATATACGTGTTTAGGACTGTGACTAATTGTTTAAGTGGTTTAAGAGAACTGCCGCGGTCAAGTCAGGAGTGGTCGTTATGTAACATATGTACGTAAACGTTCCGTCCTTTTTAATAATCGGGACTAGTAAATATTTACAGTTATCATTAATAAACTTTAGTAAGACGTATGTGTCACAGAGAGAGATAATGCCATTATTACTATTCTTGATCCCACAGCTACCTTTAATACTACTAATAATACATACAAACTTATTAGATAAAATTAAACTTAATTGAACATGAAAAGCCCTTGGTATGCTGGAAGTTTCATGGGCGAGAACAATATTAAAATACAACTTCTACTAGGAATAATAATTATACCCACTTATAGACTCTAAAACTCCTTTTCTAAATTTGGATTAAAAAAAAACTTGCGTTTTAAGAATGCTACTCATGAGATTTAAATAAAACCCCAATAACGTTCCGTAGCCATTTGTATAAATTGCGAATGTTTACTTTGAAAATAAGAAGAGGAAAACTGAAACTGTAAAAAGGTACATAAAAGTAACATTGTTTATCTTAGATTGATGCCATTTGGACAGATGACGTCATTGTTGATTTTTGGAAATGAATTTTCTAGAAAAGTTGAAAGTTGATGGTTGTAGCAAATGTAGTTCACGTTTTGTTTTGATTAAATGAATGAACGAACTTAAAGTTGTAGGAAACCATCGGATGAATAGGCTTGGGGGGAGGGTTAGTGTATTATTTGTACTTTTATTCTGCTCTTTCGGACTGTTAAATCTTTTTAGTTTTAACCCTCTTAGCGCGGCTGTCGCAAAATTGCGACAAGTCTACCACCTCTTATAGCAGACGACACTATATACAAAACTGTTTTTTTATTGCAATATAAGACACAACAGTACAAATACATACAGTATATTCAGCAATTGACTAATATGTGCATGAGAGAATGCCAATTTTCCACGAGCGGAATGGTTAACCTGATTATAAATTCAAGATTGTTGCCAGCATAATAAGCAAATTAGTCAAATGTTACAATTTATTTTGATAGTCCTACTTATATGCTACAAATGGCGTATACATTGTTTTGGGCATACAATGAAACAGTAAGCTTACAGAGTCATTTTAAAAATATAATTTTTCTACACTAAAAAAATCTAGCGCTCAGATGGTTAGTTTTTTTTTCATGAAAGTCGCTCCAGACAAGGTATGAAGCCACTTAATGAACGATGCTAAAAAGAAGGAAAGATGATTAACACAAAGATAGAAGATACCTATTGACCCTAATATGAAAACAAAAAACAAAACAAAAACAAAACAAAACAAAAAAAGGCTATAGATAGAAAGAAAACAGTCAACAGGAAGAGAGTTCCACATGCCTGCAGTTCTTGGAAAGAAGCTACTGGAATAGGAAGATGTACTTTAACAAGGTATCAGAACAGCGAATTTATAAAAACCACTAGACTAAAGAATACAACGATCTGGAACAAAAGAATCAGAAAATAAATCGAACAATTCTGAAGAGCACCTGTTAAAGCGTCAAACGAGATGGAATTCTAATACCTATTATTACGTCACAACTTATCAAGGCCAAGAGCCACTCGAGGATAAGGATTTCTGAGACGGAAATAATTTCTAATGGAATGATGAGGAACACTATGAGAGTACTAACATTGATCAATATTATGAATTGCGTTTGATTACCTATAGTGTCTGTTTATGACAAGAATTTGTTGACATTGGATTTTGTAAAAGACCCCCCCCCCCTTGGCACCCCTCTCCTCGAAGTAGACGGCAATCGCCTGTGCTTTTGATCCGTTCAGTAATTATATTTCGAGACTTTTGTATTACCGTGCAATTCAAAATACGAGTAATACCCTGTTCAAACTTTCACACTACAGATTTGAAGACAGCCAAGTTGTAATCGACAGGGAAGCAGTCCTGTGGTAATGTCTTCCACAGACGGGAAGCCCTTGCAAAGAAGGACTGTCAATTGAAATTTCATTACTCTAGGCACATGAAAAGAGAAAGGAAAGTATGTTTCCGTTTTGATGGACAACGATGTATTGCTGTGAATATTATACAAGTAGGAACCAAAGATTGGAGCTCAGTCGAGCACCTTCCATGGAAATAAAGATAGAGTAGAGAGAGACTAGCAACGTCTCTTATGTGAGAAAACGGTTGTAAGGGAGAGAAGAAATCACTCCCTAATAGATTTCGAAGTCCATTTTGTTCTTTGTCAAGACACAGGGAAGAGTAGTCTGTCTGGCACCTCCTCAGATGTGGCAGCAGTATTCCCCATTTGGATGTATCGTCTTCTTTCTTCTTCTTCTTTCGTTTGCTTCACAGCATCTCACTGTTAGATCACCAGCTCGGTTGAGAAAAAACATGTAAATGTTTTGTTGTCTAGCGCAGCTACGCCGGCTTCGCTGTTGGGTGGTCGATATTTAAGGCATGACTCGATGATGTGGTCTACTGTCTGTTCAGAGTGACCACAGTCGCAGACAGCCGAGTCCCTGAGTCCCCATCCTTTCATGGTCGCGGCGAAACGGCCGACACCTTTCCTGAAGCGATTGAGCATTGTCCACTGCTGGCGAGGGAGGTCCATGCCTTGTAGGTTATCCGGGTCCTCCACAAATCTGTGCAACCTTGATTTATCTGCTGCCTGCCATTCCTCCATCCAGAAACGGTTCAGCCAGATTCGTTTTGTGACGTCACCGTGGATGTATCCGACACTTATATAAGTAGACGATTGCTCTTGCAGTCAGGTACTTTCTGGAGCGGTAGAATAATTCAAATATTTCTCTAGCGAACTTAGCGACAAACTGGATATCTCCCATTTTAGATCTAGGGTGAACGTGAGTCCCAAGAGCTTATCAAAACAAAAGGGTTCCAAAAGGAGATAGCCATTTATTTTTACTGGGGCAAAACAGGGATCCGAGAAGCTTGGTTTTAGAAGTGTTAAAACTAACAAGCCACTTTTCACCAGTGCACCACACGCTGCAGACTCGAAGGGAGAGAATTAGCGAGATCTTGATCACCAGTGCTCAACGAGGTGCAGCTCTTTTGACCTCAGTCAGAGGATTAGAAATCCTTCTCGACTGGGGAAAATGTCTAACTTTGCCCTACTAGAGGGGAGGGGGGGAGAATTGAAATCTGGATTATAATCGAGTATTTTTGGTTAAGGTTATCAGTATATCTCTTTGTTACTTATTATCCCCAAAAGCACTCGTCAGAATAGCACCGGAATTTTATTGGAGCAACTTTGAAAGAAGGGGATGAAATACTACTACTACTACTACTACTACTACTACTACTACTACTACTACTAGGTACACCAACGTATATCAAAATCCTTAAGAGCAATTTGGCGATAATTAATATTTGTGAAATGTTTTGGATACCAATTTGCTCCTTCCTCTTCTTCTTCTTCGACTACTACTACTACTACTACTACTACTACTACTACTACTACTACTACTACTACTACTACTAATATGATTACTAGTAGTAGCAGTACTACTACAAATAATAATATGACACGAAACCAAGAGAATTGAAACTACAAGAGCAGTTAAGAAAAATGTAATAATCTGCCTTCCACCTTATAACTGTAATTTAAATATGTATGAAAATAAAAAAAAAACAAAAAAACTTCCGTTTGAATTATTCTAACTAGCCGCAATTTAGGGATTTTGTCTTTTTATTTTATTTTTTTTATATTTAACTGACTTTGTAAAGTCAATTTATCCTGATTCAAACATCTAATTTAAGCTGAATGGGTGACTCAATGGGATCTATTTTTGTAGTATATATATATATATATATATATATATATATATATATATATATATATATATATATACACTGACGATTGCTGTAAGGATGAAACGTATACGTATGTAAATAAAAACAAATATTTATAATTATTTGTTGCCCCCAAATCTAGGCTGGGCTCTGTTGCGAGTAGTATTAACACAGCTGTCATCATGCTTCAATGCAATATTCCTTTCAATAGTCGAACACTTTACGACAGCTGGCGTTAAATAGGATTACTCTGACTAATTTACCGGATTTTTGACAACGGCTGTGTGAGCTAAGACGTTGGAATATAAGTTTGAAATATAACTCGTGTTCCGGGGTTCGAGTCCGACGACCGGTGTGAATAATTCTTCTCTACACTGAGTATTCTCGTAATGATGAAACGTATACGTATGTAGATAAAAACAAAAATATATATATATATATATATATATATATATATATATATATATATATATATATATATATAAGTTGTAGTTTTTACCTACGTGTTTATATGTTTGTTCACGAAATCCTCTTAGTGTGACAATGTTGAGCGGACCTATGGAAGAGGGAGCCAAAATACACACTAGTATGAATTAGAAGTGAACCTACGAAGGTCGGCGATCAGAGTATCGCGTTAGTGTGAATTAACAGTGAAAGACATCGATATCTTCATAAAAAAAAACCGATAGAGGCCGACGACGGCGTCCGGCTGTCGAGGTTTTCAGCTTAGATTGCCATTGAGAGAACAGATGTAGTCGAAGAGTTGTTGTTTTTGATAAACGAACACTAATATTGTGGAGTTGGAGCCGCTGTGTCTGGTTTCATTGGAAATAATGCAACTCTCCGTGGCCAGGCGAAAGACAGGTGTGATTTGGACCGATAATGCCAACCAAGCTATTCTCCAACCAGTTGATTTTGGTTGACGTAGGTTAAAAGAACTTACGGCTATGGGCGGAATTGCATTTTCTCGGTGATCTACTGACCTGGAAATACAAATACAACAGAGGCAGGGACAGGGTAGGCACATTTCTTTTCTTTTCTTTGTTCTCTGATTAAATTCTATTGGGAGAGAGGGTGGACGTAGGTTAAGAGAACTTATGGCCACTGGTGGAATTACATTTTCTCGGTTATCAGTGAGCGATGATGAATGGCGGGGTCGATTGAGAATATCAATTACCCAAGGAAAGAGAATGATGAAGACATTTCTTTTCTTTGTTCGTTGACTAGGTGCTGTTAGGAAGGGGTGGGAACACGCACAACTGATCTCAATATAAGTCGACGCGTAACAGGTTTCAGAGACTCGTATTTGCTCGCCACCGGTGTCCACGTCGGTGGGAGACGGACCTCCCCTCAATTGGACCTGGTGTTGGGGCTTTGCCGGTCTGAGACACAAAGTTAGAAGAGACTCGTTCTTGCTCGCCCACCGAATCCACGTCGCTCTGAGACAACCCCCTGGACGTAAACAAGCTCGCCAAACTAACTAAAAATCGCTAATTAACAATTAGAGCGCCAGTCCAAAAACACAGCGTTCTTGACTTGAAATTATACAAGTTTTCTTTTGTTTACTATTCTCTTTACCAAATAATTATTCTTTTTCTAAAAAAAACAACTTACGAGTTGTTGAAGACTTTATTTTCTTTCTATTATTTCATTTGTTCTGCTTGAAATGACCCTTTGCTTCGTAGCGGTACTAAGTTGCTGACCCAATCCGGATAATTACCCACTGATCAATCAATCACAACGTGAGAGTGTGGTAATCGCTGGACCAGGCTTTTTGACATCTGCGGCTTTTATCGGAGCGGTAACTTTTCCCGAACAGTACCGGGTGACCAACCCAACTCAGGAACGGTCAAATTGGTGACGTCACTCACTTAGCTGAGAGGTGGGGGTACACTAGGGTTTTTGAGATAGCCCCCCCCCCCCGCCAACCATATATATTCTGAAACTACATTACTAGGCCTACCTGGAAGAAAATAAAAAGAAGTATACAAATATCGTCGGAATGTCCGTATTTTATTTTATTTATAAATTTAAAATGGAGATAGACCATCCTAACCATATATATTCTAGAAGTACATTACCAACACTTTTTAGATAAGCATATTTACTCTTAAACAAAGTGGAAACAAAAAAATTGATGTGACTTGAAAATGGAGATTGACCACAATAACTATATATATTTTAGAGTTACATTAACCAGTGTGTTTGGATAACTATATTTAATTTTGATCAAACGGGTTAAGTGTTCGCAACAGCAGTACATTAAAAGGAACTATAACATTTACTTAATTAAATTTTACTTTATTGATACGGTGTTAAAAATGATAAATTTACCGAAAATTATTTCAATAAATGTTAATTTACTTATACACCTTTCGCCTAATTAATACGAAGTGCATATTCCCCCACCCCCACACCCACAACTATATAAAAAGTGAAAATCAGCATGGTTCGACCTTTCGACCGGCACGATTCTGTACTTGGCATTGTGCTACATAGTAGCGGTCGTGTTAATAGAAAATTGTAGAGGAGGGGGGTGTTCGGACAGTCGAGGAGTTCGGGGAAGGGGGACGGTCAAGAGGTCAAAAGTTATGCAAACCACATGATTTCCGAGCAGGGCCCTCTTTCTTGCACTTAGCCGGTGAGACTTGAAAGAGAAAAGACGTGTTTTACGTGTTGCCCTCAAAACGGAGACAGCACGCGTCATACGACTTGCGTTGTAGAATCTTTCTTTCCCTCCTCCCTTTCTCTCTCTCTCTCTGTTTTTCACACACAAACACGCAGTATGCGAAGTTTCTGTATGTCCTTTGAATAAACATTGTTATACCTTAACAAACAAGTGTCGTCGTGTTCTTGTGTCAGACTTTAATTCCAGTCAGCGAGTATTTAACCCTGAATCGTGGAATTGCTGCCCCATTGCTGTAGTTGAACGTGGGAGACATAAGGTATGTTTTTGAACGTCCATGTATTTTATTTGGTTGTGATGTGTGCGACATTATATTGAGAAGGAATGTAATATAACAATCGGTTACACCGGGTCTTATGTACATACAGCAGGGACTACATCAAGGCTCCCGTCCAGATGTTAATTTTCTCTATTTCTATTTTTCCTAATGTTATAATTAGGAAAAATAGAAGCAGAAAGACTATATCACATTAAATGCGGAAATTACCGGAAATTACCGGAAATTACCGAAGTTTATCGAGAACTATTAAATACTGTAAACATTAAAAATAGAATAAAATTAATGAAAATAAACAGATCATTTCGCCTTCTGATTATCATTCCATAGAAAATTGGATAAGATCACATATTAAAACGCAATAAAATTCGGTAAAAAATAGAGGCAAAAAGAGAATATAGAATTACATAGCAGACATCGCCGGGAATTACCAAAGTTTACGAGATGGGCGCAAAACGACATAGAGTTTCTCAGGCAACGTTGAGACTTCCCCCTAAAAGTAAAGTTAAATAAAATAGTTTAGATATCAGACCTTCTAAACAATAGAGTAAAAGAATGTACGTGTGGATGTCTTTCAAAAGTATAGACGCGTTCCGATCATTAACATCCAACAAGGAAGGAATATATATTCCGATCATTAACACCCAGTGAACAAGGAAATAATGTGAAGCCGCGTTTGCTTGGAAAAGAATAATTGTGAGAATGTAGAAATGTTTACTAACTTGACCAACAAATATGATGAAGTGGTTTTATTTATTTCATAAATTACGATTCATGTTTATGAAATTCCTCAAATTATGGTAAATGGTTGAAATCGGAGATTTGTGATCAGTTGCTATTCATTTAAGTCCCACCTATCTTGATTAAAAGTTTATCTTTATAATAAACAAGAGTAATAACTATATAACATTGGTTTTATATTTTAATGTCTTTTCTTTCGTTGGTGGATATAGTACGGTTTCGGTGGACCCCGGTAAAGTTTACAAAACAATAATGTGCCTACGTTACTCACCCTGTTACCTAAAATACATAATCCATAATTCATAATAATAAGTTCAATAGTTTAGGATTTTGCCGAGAACATACACATTATCGACGCTACGCGCGCACACCGATCCTTTTAAAATGTATTATAACTCAAAATTTTATGTAGAGCAATTCTTTTCTCTAAATTTATTGTATCTAACTTATTTTAAAATTTCACTAACAACTATATATATATATCTAAATGTAGCATATGCGAAGCTTACTTGGCAGCTATTTAGGCCACTTCCTGATGCATGTTTTCGGAAAATATGCGTTCGTTTAGTTTGCTTGCAATAATTTTTACATTTTTTTACGGCTTGACAGGTTCTCCTAACATAATCATCCATGCAGAAAATCGGAGGAATTATCACTCTCACACTCAAATCTATAACCACTGCTACCCACGTAAACCAAGAAGTCTTCTTTATAGGACACCTGTTTGTTCGTAGCACTGTTATTATTTTATTTATTTCGGTCTTGTTATTGTGCGTTAGCTCCCATAAACTTCAATTTTTTTTGGGTTGGGGGGGGGGGAGTTGATTGGCTATTCCAAAGATATTATTTTACATTCTCAATCGATGGAATAACAAATTAGCAGAATAGCCTGATTGTTCGTTCACAGTCGCTTCCATTATTCTCACTTTATAATGTTTATTTACTTTGGATGCATTTGAGATGAACGTTTTCCGAATCATACGATTTCCGTTTAAAACAATAATCCCGGGTAACATTGGGAGGTAATTAAATTAGCTTTCTTATTTCTTATTACAGTACCGGCCATTTGGTATAATAATATCGGGGTTCAATCCTCGGTCGAGTTATACCGAATGGTATTTCATGTATTTTTGCTAAACACTCAGTATTATAAGGTGACAGATCAAGAGTAAGTGGCCTAATCCTGGGGATAAGGTGTAGTAGCTAACGAAAAAGGAACCTTCGATCGCACTTAACTGCAGCATGCATCTATGCATGCCACTAAACATTCAGAATTGAGTATGTTTACAGTATTTCGCTACGAAGCTGCTTGAAGAAACAACCAATTGTTGAAGGGAGCACACATTTATGCGATCCCAATTATGTAAGACAATATGCTAACCCTAACTATATACTTAAAACGACTTTTTATCTGATCTTACTTTACTTCCTATTTCACGTACATTATTTACGGTGAAATTGGTTTGAGAATTAGTCGAAAACTAATAATTATTATGCTCGCTCATACATTACAGCTAGAAACTCTAATCCCGAGAGGCCAAGAGTCTTGATTGTAATGCGAGATCTTTTAGCCCATCGCTTTTCTGGTAGATCTGTCGTGTCGAGATAAATGTCCAGCCAGCGCCAAACGTCGGCGCAAAGCAACTGCAGATAATCGTGGAATGGAACCATACAGCATTTTGTTTGCTTCCTGGTCTCGCCACGATATATTGTAGATGACATGTAGCCTTTTGGTGCATAACCCATCAAGTTTGTTAGATCGAGGAAAAATTAGTGTCCAAGAGTCTGATTCGTAGAATAGGATGGGTTCGACTGATGCCTTGAACACTTTGAGTTTTGTTTCAATCTTAATATCGGATTTTTTTGTTAAGCCCTATTTATCTACTTCCCACGGAGTAAAATGTGACACAAGGTCGGAAAGTGGGAGTTGAGAAGTCAGAACTCTAGATGAAGAGTACTTAGGACCTTAAAAATTGCCTGTGCAGCCCCGTTGGCATTCCCCGGTAGGGTCGCCTCATGCGATTAGCAATAAACTAACCCCTTCTCAAAGGGTGAGAAGGCAAAGCCTGGGAGGGTGGACCCCCTAGAACTGCACAGGACAGACCCATAGACCGGTGTAAATCAAGCCCCGAAGGTCAAGACAATACCAGTCTATGGGGTGCAGTATCCATCGGAACAGATACTACACTTTGATCTTAGCCAAAAGGCCAAGAAAGTATTGATTTACTCCTCTCCAGGAGTTAAGCACAAGGCCAGTTTTTATCTTACTCCCACAAGTAAGATGTGACCCAAGGTCAGGTCGGGAAAGTGGGGTTAAAAATTGCCTGGGCAGCCCCGTCGGCATTCCCCGGTAGGGGCGCCTCAGGCAGTAAGCAATAAACTTACTCCTCCCCAAAGAGGGGAGGCGAAGCCTGGAAGGGTGGACCTCCTAGAACTGCACAGGACAGACCTATAGACAGGCGTAAATCAAGCCCCGAAGGCCAAGACAATACCAGTCTATGGGGTGCAGTATCCATCGGAACAGATACTACACTTTGATCTTAGCCAAACGGCCAAGAAAGTATTGATTTACTCCTCTCCAGGAGTTAGGCACAAGGCCAGTTTTTATCTTACTCCCACAAGTAAGATGTGACCAAAGGTCAGGTCGGGAAAGTGGGGTTAAAAATTGCCTGGGCAGCCCCGTCGGCATTCCCCGGTAGGGGCGCCTCAGGCAGTAAGCAATAAACTTACTCCTCCCCAAAGAGGGGAGGCGAAGCCTGGAAGGGTGGACCTCCTAGAACGGCACAGGACAGACCTATAGACAGGCGTAAATCAAGCCCCGAAGGCCAAGACAATACCAGTCTATGGGGTGCAGTATCCATCGGAACAGATACTACACTTTGATCTTAGCCAAACGGCCAAGAAAGTATTGATTTACTCCTCTCCAGGAGTTAGGCACAAGGCCAGTTTTTATCTTACTCCCACAAGTAAGATGTGACCAAAGGTCAGGTCGGGAAAGTGGGGTTAAAAATTGCCTGGGCAGCCCCGTCGGCATTCCCCGGTAGGGGCGCCTCAGGCAGTAAGCAATAAACTTACTCCTCCCCAAAGAGGGGAGGCGAAGCCTGGAAGGGTGGACCTCCTAGAACGGCACAGGACAGACCTATAGACAGGCGTAAATCAAGCCCCGAAGGCCAAGACAATACCAGTCTATGGGGTGCAGTATCCATCGGAACAGATACTACACTTTGATCTTAGCCAAACGGCCAAGAAAGTATTGATTTACTCCTCTCCAGGAGTTAGGCACAAGGCCAGTTTTTATCTTACTCCCACAAGTAAGATGTGACCAAAGGTCAGGTCGGGAAAGTGGGGTTAAAAATTGCCTGGGCAGCCCCGTCGGCATTCCCCGGTAGGGGCGCCTCAGGCAGTAAGCAATAAACTTACTCCTCCCCAAAGAGGGGAGGCGAAGCCTGGAAGGGTGGACCTCCTAGAACGGCACAGGACAGACCTATAGACAGGCGTAAATCAAGCCCCGAAGGCCAAGACAATACCAGTCTATGGGGTGCAGTATCCATCGGAACAGATACTACACTTTGATCTTAGCCAAACGGCCAAGAAAGTATTGATTTACTCCTCTCCAGGAGTTAGGCACAAGGCCAGTTTTTATCTTACTCCCACAAGTAAGATGTGACCAAAGGTCAGGTCGGGAAAGTGGGGTTAAAAATTGCCTGGGCAGCCCCGTCGGCATTCCCCGGTAGGGGCGCCTCAGGCAGTAAGCAATAAACTTACTCCTCCCCAAAGAGGGGAGGCGAAGCCTGGAAGGGTGGACCTCCTAGAACGGCACAGGACAGACCTATAGACAGGCGTAAATCAAGCCCCGAAGGCCAAGACAATACCAGTCTATGGGGTGCAGTATCCATCGGAACAGATACTACACTTTGATCTTAGCCAAACGGCCAAGAAAGTATTGATTTACTCCTCTCCAGGAGTTAGGCACAAGGCCAGTTTTTATCTTACTCCCACAAGTAAGATGTGACCAAAGGTCAGGTCGGGAAAGTGGGGTTAAAAATTGCCTGGGCAGCCCCGTCGGCATTCCCCGGTAGGGGCGCCTCAGGCAGTAAGCAATAAATTTACTCCTCCCCAAAAGAGGGGAGGCGAAGCCTGGAAGGGTGGACCTCCTAGAACGGCACAGGACAGACCTATAGACAGGCGTAAATCAAGCCCCGAAGGCCAAGACAATACCAGTCTATGGGGTGCAGTATCCATCGGAACAGATACTACACTTTGATCTTAGCCAAACGGCCAAGAAAGTATTGATTTACTCCTCTCCAGGAGTTAGGCACAAGGCCAGTTTTTATCTTACTCCCACAAGTAAGATGTGACCAAAGGTCAGGTCGGGAAAGTGGGGTTAAAAATTGCCTGGGCAGCCCCGTCGGCATTCCCCGGTAGGGGCGCCTCAGGCAGTAAGCAATAAATTTACTCCTCCCCAAAAGAGGGGAGGCGAAGCCTGGAAGGGTGGACCTCCTAGAACGGCACAGGACAGACCTATAGACAGGCGTAAATCAAGCCCCGAAGGTCAAGACAATACCAATCTATGGGGTGCAGTATCCATCGGAACAGATACTACACTTTGATCTTAGCCAAACGGCCAAGAAAGTAAAGTAGGTAAGTCATAGCAACGTCCATTGTACATGTGAAACGCTGAACAGAAAACTCAACCGAAAACCTAGTCGAGGTCGATGCTTAAGAGCAATAAATCAAATGTATAATTGTCAAGTTAAGGACAGGGAACATTTGAAAATTTCGTAAAAAGGGTAAATATAAAAGTAAAAGAAAAATTATTTACCCCCCCCCTCCCCCCCCAAAAAAGATAAAATAATAAAAAGTTCCTTATGTTGAACTCATTTATGTGCACTTATACACGTGCTATGTCTAATATATTCTGCTGAATATATCTAACAAGAACATAAGTCAGTCGTAAGACTGAATGCCTCCGCCTGACAACGTAAGGATAGGCCAACGTTTTATCTGGACCGTGCTTCTCCATATTGTATGAAGTATTCCATGCTATGGAAACGGTAATAACTACAAAAACTATTTATCTGATCTGGCTGAGATTGCACATGGTAGTTACTCTTATCAAAGATCATCAGATGCCATCCATTAAATTTGGAAAAATCGGAAGTTGAAATTGCGTCAAAATTTCGACCATAATCGAACTATTGAAAGCCAAAGTTAAAGGTCAAAATCAATGTCATATAAGATGAGGGACTTCATTGGCTACAATATGGGCCAAGTTGCCAATCTCTACAATGAACAGGATCGAAATTATCGCTGAAAGTGTGACTTTCACATTTGCCGTGATCTTTGACATAGATATCCAAAAATTATATCAGTTCTAAGTTAGTGAATGACGGATATTTTGACCAAGTTTGGTGACCATGGCTCAAACGATGTGGGGGCTAGAGTGTACACAAATATACAAACAAACATAGTTACAAAATCGACATAAAACATAACCTCTTTCCCTGAGCTAACAAGGCTCGTCCGTGTAAATGAATAATAATGGATTACTCTTTCCGGTTTAAAATAGAAAGGAAAATTCAAGTAGTCTGTTAAAAATATGTCTTATTTTTTGTCAAATCTATACAACACACGGGAACGTACGTGTGCCCGGTTCGTTTTAATAATCACGTATGTAAATTTATTTTTATGAGTAAAAAAGAAGGTTTAATCTTAATCTTTAGAATAACTGATAATAATAAAGAAAGTTAAGAATGATCACGTATGCAAAAGAAGAGGAGGCTTAATCTTTATAACTGATGATAAAAAATAAGGGAAATAATTTTTTTGACCTTTAATAGACACAAAAAATGTTCTTAATATTTTTGTGACTAAAATATGAATTGATCTACGGACACAGATGCTTTATTATGGAGATAGGTATATACAGATAAAGAGAGAGAGAGAGAGAGAGAGAGAGAGAGAGAGAGAGAGAGAGAGAGAGAGAGAGAGAGAGACAGACAGACAGACAGACAGACAGACAGAGTATTAATTTTATTTTTATGTAAAACTTATCTCGCATATTGTTTAACCACTTATTTGTTATTTAAGTAAGAATTAATTCACGTATTTGTCGCTTATTTATTTATTTATTTATTTTTTTGGGGGGTATGTTTCACTTCGATTAGTTGTTTCGATTTTCACAGTAAAAATTTCCTCGCGTGTGAAAACAGTAAATGTTATTGATAAAATAAATGACTCACTAAACCCCAGGCAACGCCGGGTTACATTGCTAGTTTAAAACCAGTTCTTCTTTTTGTGACAGCAGAAACTAATGAGTGTCGTGGCTCGTCTGGTTCAAGCTAAACGAACGTCTGTTGGCTGTATCTTATTATATTGATTTAATAAAGAGACAACATCTATAGGCTACTTGTCATATATCATTGTGTATATAAATGCAATAATCCTAAGATGGCAATTTTATATTTTATGTATTTCACAACGAACTCATGTGAAGAAAGAAACAATTGTTGAAGGAAAATCCACTTTATGTCAGCGTATTTATGGAAAGAGATGTCAACTATGTATTCGTTCGTACAGTATTGATACTTTGCTGTCACTGTAAAGAAAACGGAAAGTCAAGCTAAATGGCATTTAAATATTTATGAGTTAAATTATCACTTCCTTTATGAGCACTCTCGTTCACAGGGCCGGTATTCTTTCCCCAATCAACCGCCAGCAAGGTGAAGCCGGGTAGTTGTTCTAGTTTTAAATAATCGTTCAAAGTAAATCCAACCAGAAAAAAATGTAAAATAATGATTAACAAAATCACTTTTACATAGCCAATATCATTGTGCTTCTTTTTAACAAATGAAGCAACGACGTAATTGGATCATGAAAATAGATGATTAACTAATGATAAATACAGTGAAATCGGGAATTTTCTATTACTAAGGGATATAGTGTGTAATTGATGAAATCGATAGGAATTTTCAATGTTTGTTTGCAACTGAGAGAATTGATCATTTATGTTCATAACCGGTTAGTAAGTATCAACCGTCTATTTGGCAGATCCATTGCTATTTAGGTCTTACATACACAATCTTAAATATATATAGTCTGCGTCTCGGCTAAACATAATAGCATTATGGAAAACACAAAAGCATGTAAATTGTAGGTGTTATGATCAATTTTAATTTTAATATTTCGAACGATCTTCGTCTTTTACAAAAATATATTTGATTGATATGAAACTTTTATGAAAAACTGGACATTTTGAACTTGATAAAACACCTATTTCTTCGTGTTAACGTACAAGTTGGTCTGCCTTAAATCGTTTTTGTGAATGACAGAGAGAACCTTGACTTTTGTGTATGCATCAATGTACGCTCGTCCATATTGCTGTTATTACCGTTAAGAATCCTTAATCAATTCTGATACAAACTCCAGTACATGATTTTTATTCTAGAAAATGCTTAAAATTTAAGGCTTAAGCTTAAGGGGTCTTCAGAAGAAATTGAAATTCAGGGAATCTTGCATAATTGGTGTCGAATGGATAAAATTCACCTAAAATCTGAAATACTTGAATTTCCAAAATGAGAATTTGTGCTAATATTTTGCTCCCGAAAACCTTATAAAAATAATTAATATCTAATGACTATTATTAAATTATCATAAAAAGCGGAAGTATCTAAATTTTCACGAACGGCTTCAACCGATTTTTATCTATTTTTCACGAAAGGAAATTCTTATATATATATATATATATATATATATATATATATATATATATATATATATATATATATATATATATTAGTATTTCATGTATCCACATAAAATTTTATAAGGATATATAATTTTTTATGTGTCAATTTTCAATATTTACTTCAATAGTGCTCGATACGTAGTAGAGCTAGGTAGTAAGCTATGAAAATATATTTATGGCAATTAAGCTGCACAGACGCTTCTGCGTTTTATCCCCGGGGGAATCTTCAGGTTAAAATGCATTTTTGCCTGAAGATTCCCTCCGGGGATGAAACGCGGGAGCCTCTGTGTAGCTTAATTGCCATAAATATATTTTCATAGCTTACTATAAATATATATATATATATATATATATATATATATATATATATATATATATATATATATATATATAGACACACACATACAGAGAGAGAGAGAGAGAGGGAGAGAGAGGGAAAGGGAGAAAGAGAGAGAGAGGAAGAGAGAGAGAGAGAGAGAAAATGAGATAAGATAGGTTACACATCTTAAAGAAAACGTTTTATTAAGGTTTTTTATAGAATTTAGAAAAACCAAGAAACGTTATTTTTTCATATATTTATTAAATGAATAAAATAATTTTGGTTATAAATATATGTCGGAGACTTTTGCATTAAAACAGCATTTCCAAAGAGTAATTTCCCGTTTTTTCTTCACCATGCCCCCGGTGTAAAAGTCGCTAGAAACTCTCCTCGTCACCCAGAAAGAACATTCAACGTTCGATTTTATTGACTTCCTTAGAAAACATGAAATCTAATGTGTGTGTACGCGTGGTTTGCACTGAATTGGATATAAGATAGGTTACACATCTTTATAAACACGTTTTGTGCAGGTTTTTTTTATAGAATTTAGATGAATCGAAAAACAATTTTTTTGTGATATATTTATTAAATGAATAAAATCATTAACAAAAATATGTTTGAGATTTTTGCTGTAAATAGGTAAATATTAACCAGTATATGTATAAGATATTATATTGTACAAATCGGTATGAAAAACGATTGTATCCATTATATATATATATATATATATATATATAATTTATTATCTATGTACGTATACGTTTCGTCCTTTATAATCAAGACTTATCAATATAGAGATATGACTATTAACTACTGATCATGCGATTCGAAATCCCGGATTCCGAGTGTTTTCCAATTCAAATCCTGACATCTAGAACCACTGGGCCAACGCTGAATAGAGAATAAACAGTGATTATGTTAAAACTGTATCCGGCAGCTAGTTGTCATAAGAGCGTTCTAACTTAATGAAAGGAACGATGCATTTATAGCTAGCGACGTTATGCTGTGTTAATACTACACTTACAGTGCCCATCTAGACGAGGTTTCTAGGATATATATATATATATATAAATATATATATATATTTGTGTGTGTGTGTGTGTGAGTGTGTGTATGTGTATATGTATATATCTCTCTCTCTCTATATATATGTATATGTATGTATATATGTATATGTATATATATATATATATATATATATATATATATATATATATATATATATATATATATGTGTGTGTGTGTGTTGTGTGTATATGTATATGAAGGTGTGGGTATGTACATATGGATATATTAATATATATATATATATGTCTGCGTATGTATTTAGATATAGGTGTATATATATGTATATGTAGAAGTGTGGGTATGTAGATATCGTTATATTTATATATATGTTTGTGTATGTATGTAGAGATATGTGTCCATGGGCATGTATGCATATAAGTGAGGATTTATATATATCAGCTTTAGAATGACTGAATTCCTTGACCGCCAGAATATTTAGTTTTGATATCAAGAAAGGTCTCAAGCTGGTAATAAAAGAAAAAATATAAAATAAATAGGGTTGTAAATGCTGGATAAACCAAGTAAAAATAGAAACGAAAAGAAAGTGTGAATAAGTAAACATGTAATTAGATACGAGACTTGCCCGTTGAATTATTAACCCATCCCAATCCAGGGAAATATACTTAATAGGGAAGTTCGCAGTCTCTCATTTGAATGTCTCTTTCGGCTTGAAGAAGTTGCTCTCTATTGGAGATGTCAACTGAAATATGTACGCAAATATGTAACCAATAATGTTTGTCTAAATAACAATTTATACTAAAAACAGCTCTAGTTTTTATTGAGCACTTTTTTATAAACACTGGAGTTTCAATGGATTAACATCTAATGAAACATAAACCATATATATAATATATACATATATATAATATATAATATATGTATATATGTGTATATATATATAATATTATAAGATGATATAATATATTGTATATGGATGTTCAGTATTTACTTCACCAATGCTCATTACGTGAGTAGGGTTGGGTAGTAGTAGTATGAAAATATATTTATGGAAATTACTATATATATATATATATATATATATATATATATATATATATATATATATATATATATATATATATATATAACTTTTAAAATGAAATGGACCAAACCGAGAATTAGAATTGTCAATTTGAAGGTGGAAATTATCAACGTCAACTCGCAACAAACCTTGGGATTTCACTTTCTCAGTTAATTGAGTGATCTTCAGTGATGAAAAATAGTAGATACCATCGATGAGAACCCCCTGACAGCAATCTTAGATATTAAGTGAAATAAGGGTGTATACTTAATTTTGTTATATATGTGTATATATACTCGAATTAACGGGAACAATGTTTCATTAGATGCAATTAAGACTATATTTTTGATACAATTGTCTCCACGTTCTCTTCACTGGTTATGGCGACGATCGCCACCAACGAAGAATTTTTACCAGACTGATACTACAACACCCATCTCTATTTATAGACAATAGATTTCCGATTAATACAGTCTTTTTGTTCATTCATTTAAAAATGCCTCATCATAAAAACATTACTTTTTTTTGTTCCGCGGCTTTTTGGATAAAATAAAAGTGTAGTATCTGTTCTCAGAATCACAGCGACATAAGACGTAAATACTAATGCAGCAATTTAATTAAACCGAAAGTTTTCATATAAATTATCTTCCTTGAAAAATAATGGAGGTTGCCAACATCCTAAGTGAACGTGTTTCTGTGGAACGAACTGAATTCGAACTTGGCACACGAAGGCTATCAGCATGTGTTGTTAGCAACTTAGCCATCATCACATCCCCGTACATACATACATACATACATACATACATACACACACACACACACACACACACACACACACACACACACATATATATATATATATATATATATATATATATATATATATATATATAATAAAATTGAAATATAAGCCATATTAGCAATACAAGATTAATTAATTTTTTTTTTTACATTAATCCTATCGATTACGGAATAAAATTCCTTCCTCAGGGGTGACCAGTATTGAGTAATTTTTTTTTTCATCAAAAAACAAGAATAAACAAATATATTTCTTTGTTACTTGATAAACGTCCTTGGTACGACGTCTCCGCAGTGATGTTTTCGGCGGTTATGATTCAAATCCGGTGTCGAACGAAAGAAGCGTTGGCACGCTGTCATGAAAAGTGTGGGTTTGTCGCTCAAATTATATATATATATATATATATATATATATATATATATATAATGTGTGTGTGTGTTTGTGTTTATGTATGTGTGTGTGAAGAGAGAAAATAAAAATAAAGATTATATCTTTAAATCATATCCTATCTTAAATGCTCGATGTGATTTTAAAATATTGCATTTTATCCAAGTTTTATTCACATCACTTATTTACTTATATATATATATATATATATATATATATATATATATATATATATATATATATATATATATATATAACTGTAAAAAAAAGTATTCGTCACGCAAACTAGATCATTATAGTTCACCTCAGTTGGCGGCACCGTTAAACACGACAGACAGCTGAACAAACGAACGCGTGTGTTCAAAAGATTAGAAAAAATATTTATTTGCAGACATTTTATTTTTTTGGCAATTTATCCATGTATATTTATACGTTTGTTTAGCCAGTCTAATCAATGCACTATTGAATCAAGTACGTACTTGTATAAATTGTTCTCAATCTAACGGATCTTCATGAGAGCTCAACCGACTTCGGTCCGATATAATCGCAACATTGGAAAGCTCAAAGATGTTTAGTCAATAGAGCTTGATTAGTACTACTTTTACTGGACTATAGAAGGCAATGTCGGTCATGGACTAGACACGAACTTACTAGTTTAGTTCGTCGTTTTAAATCCTTTGTGACCGGCAAGGATTGTAAAAAACAAAATGGTGAAAGGGTGGAGTTGTAGCAGATATATAATTATGACTTATTTCCTTTTACGCTAGCATGTTCTCACTCGCGGAGTGATTGATACGTTGTCCGCTCAGAAGACTTTTTTTGCGTGGAAAGTACTTCCGCCTAAACCCTTTTCTCACTCTTTTCTCAACAGTCATTAAAAAACTTCATCGTGCCAAGACGTGATATTTCTTTTCTGACCCATAGCTACGCCCAGGCTAGAAACCTCTACTGAGTCAACATACTTATGTATTCTTGTCTAGGTAACGCTTTCCCGACCATGTCTGTTAAAGGTGTGTATAGGATGATTTACGAGTGTTAAAATATACGTTATTTTAGTTCACAGGTCATGTTTTAAACATATATCCCTAACATATCCATCATTAGAACAAAAAGCTAAGACCACAAGTACGGTTAGCATATTTATTACAGTTGACAATTATGAAAGAAAAGCAACTTACATTATACAAAACAATAAAATATATTTAGTTTTTACTCTACTGTTAAGATAGGAACATTGATTACCAGCAAAAGGGAGGTCTAGATCCTTCATTTTTGTGGGAGCGGTGAATTCTTAATACGGGAACAATCAAGGAGGCCCAATCAGTCGTGCTCAGAACCGATGCACCACCAGAATCGGTTCCCTACACAAGTAACACTGAATTTGTCTTCTCATATCTAGCTTCTGTCGTTCTGCCTTGCGTACATAAATATTAAATATTTTTGTTAAAATCACTATGTATCATTGTTGATTATGACATACAGAGCACGTACCGTAAGGGGTGTCGATACACACTTAATAACCAGTGTGGTTGAACACACTCATTTAGACTATAAAACGTCGTTTCTGCTGTATGTACGTAGCAAGTATTGGTTTTCCGGTAGAACGGTTATATTCATTTTATAATAGAAATATAATAGCGAGATAAAGTCCCCCCCCTCGACGTATTAAAATATTTTTTCTGAACGTGATAATCTGACGTGTATCTGAAATTCCCTCTTTTTAATACCCCCCTCCAAATAAAAATACGATGCATATTCTATTTCTAATGACCGCGGCATATTTTTATGGAACAGACATGATCACACATAGGGTGATTTGGGGGTGTTATCTCCTGATGTGTTACTCATCCGAAAAGCAGCTGTTCCTTCCCCAACTCACCGGACTCGTTTTTTTTTTTTAGCTTTTTTCAAACTTTTCTGACACACACGACAATCAGAGAAGCCGAACTTGGCACAAGGACATTTCCCGAAGTTGATAAAGATCTCTTTTTATGCTTCCATGGTAATAAATTCTGAATACATTGTGATTAAAAAATACCAATCACACCCTAGAGATATTAGATAATCAAATTGAACCTACGTAATAATTCAATTCCCAAAAGTCATTTAGTTGTTAATATTTTAATCGACTTAAAATCATACTTAATTGCTAGCCTGTGTTATGACGCATGCATGTGCGTTGTTTTCCTCCGAGGACTAGGGCTAATTTCATTGACTGGGATAAAAGCTCGTTTATGTACTTATTGTAGTAATAATCATGCAGTTAATTCTAAAAACACCTTCTTAGAAATATAATGAGTTTTATTCATACCAACTGCACATGATCGTCCAGTGGCTGAAAGGTCAAAAAAGGAGCAGAGGAAGAGAGGAATAATCAATCGGTGTCAAAGTCCATTTTACATGATTCAACGTTGATAAATATCTCTTTTTATCTTTCTATGATAAGGAATTCTGAATATCGTGTGATTCAAAAATGCCAAGACTCTTATCTTCTCGCAGAAATCCTGTCAAACTGAGAACAGATGACGTCATGTCCGCCCTCTTCATCATCTTCCAGTTCTCGCGATCCCTTGTCTGAAACGTTTCTTGTTTTCCATTACGTATTATCTAATAGCTACTAGGAGACCTACTCTCACCAATATTTAATAGTAAGATGTGATAAAATTCAGTTTAATTTATTGAGGCTCAGCGTTTTTGACAATTGAAACCATTTTAACAAAAAATTCCTTGCAATTTGGAGTCTTCAGAGATATCGAACACAATAACTGTCGACAACAAAATATTTTAGATGACTGGCTAATAGCTTGTCAAACAACCTGAAATTGAAGTTTATAGGGATATCAAATTAATAAGCGCTCCCTAGCCGCATGTATATCCCTGAAGATGACATACAGCGCCTAACATTCCTAAGTAGTCACCCATCCGGTACTGGCTAGGCTCCAAGTAGCTTAACTTCGGTGATCTCACGAGAACCGGTGTGTCAACGCGATTATGTCATAGAAGTGTCTTTAACACGCATCGCGCAGGATCTCTTTTGGTGATCAACTGGAAAACAATTTTTGGTAACCTATATTTTCTCTACATTATATTCCATGATAAATGCCAGTATACTGAAATCATATGCCCTTAATAGGGTTAAGAAGAAAATTCATATACACTAAATGTACAAAAGCAAGGAGATTCCCAAATTTTTACACTTTTATTGTCATTAAGGGTATGCGAGCACAACAGGGCTATGTATTTTACTGGTAGGATTTTTTCTTCAGCGCACCTCACACACTTCATCCACTCATGCATAAAGATTTATACTGTAGTGATTTGATAATGAAATGGTTTGGTTAATATGTAGTAATATCCTTAATGACAATAAAAGTGTAAAAATTTGGTAATTTCCTTGCTTTTGTACATTTAGTGTATATGAATTTTCATCTCAACCCTATTAAGGGCATATGATTTCAGTATACTTGAATTTTTTATGGAATGTCACTACTTTTGTAAACGCTATGCCTCAATACAATGCCTTCTCATAAGTTTTTTTTGAATTTTCTGGAAAACTAAGGTATATGGTAAACTGAAATTAAAATGCCATCAACTAGACAATAGAACTTCAATCTCTGCCAAAAATCAGCTGAATCCATCAAATAGTTGATGAGATACAGGGTGGCACATACATACGTACGTACGTACACACAGATAACATGATTTCATGATTGAACTTTCTGGATCTCTGGGTTGTCTTGACTAATGATGCTGAAATTCTACACACTTATAGAACCTATCAAATAAAAGATTTGTGCAAAGTTTTAACTAATTTGGTTTATTGGTTTTTGAGTTATGATTGATCAAATAAATGAGATTTCCAGTATAGGCCATTCGTGAATTCTATTAAGAGATAGAGCGCTCTCGCGCCTCCCTTGATTAAGTTTGATAAATGTGTCTTTTGAGCCTTCCTTACTTTTCTTCAATAATGATAATAGTTCAGCTAGTAATCATTTTAAGGATTTATGTTCGCCGAGAGATTGTTATTAAGTTAAGAATACAGACCAAGCCGTTGACCTTTGAGGCCAATGTCTCCTGTGAAATAAAAATAGGCAGAAGTAATGACGTCAGACCAGATAGGATAGGCGCAGAAAAGCCGCGAGTCTGACTTGGAAACCTGACGTGATCAGACGCAAAGAAATTTCTTAAGAATCAACGGTAAACGAAAAGAAAGTTTCGAGGTCTCAAATCTGCAGCTCCCAATATTTCTTCTTCTCGCTGCTAGCAAAGATGGAAATGACGCCAATATTATCATTTTGGATGGAGTTTCCTCAGTCTCGAAGTACTGCTGTGGTGGAGCCTGAAAACAAAAAAGTATGATTGGATTGTACTGTCTATGACCTGTTTATCCGCATTACAATAATATACATTGATTTGAAAGTGACATTCGGATAGTGACTCTATCCCTCGGAGAAGGAGGTAATGCAACACTTTTCAAATATCATTATTACAATTTACCTACCTGTTGCATATCGATCGAGAAGGCGGCCTTGCTAATTGCACTAAGAATAAACTAAACAGGAAATGCATCTGGTGACCCAAACTAAACCAAATTGCAGCTGCATGCAGCTGTAACAAACACACACTAGCTAAAACATAAAACAAAACATAACTGCTTCAATGGAAAAACACCCTAACAATAAGTTGCATAGGCGACATACCCACGGTAAAGGTGTCGGAAACAGCTTGAAAACGTGAGGCTGGGTAAGTGTTATAGTATTATTTAGCCGGTTCAATTCATGATCTGAGATAGTGATTGGCTAGAGATCAACCGAGTTTTCATCTCCACTCAATTCTTGTTTGTGCACTACAAACCCCGACGACCCATTTTACGCATTCGTTACAATTCAAATAATAAAGATATATGATTATCTATATCCATATAAAGTTAGGTATGTTGATATGTTTATATGTTATATGTACAGGATTTATTCCTAAACTAATTAATCGATCATTATGAATTTTGGAAAACCGCTGCTTTGCGTAAAGGGTACAAATGTGGGCTATATTTAGCTGAGTATACTTTAGTTTTATGCAAAGAATAACAAGGAGGTGGGAGTTATTCGTGAAAATTCAGATATCACCGATTTTTGTGAAATTTGAACAATAGCTATTAGATACCAATTAATAAATATTTTTTGAATTTCAGTTTCTTTAGGGTATTTTAAAGGGATTTAGGAGGCATAATATGGGGACAGCCTCCCCTTTGAAAATATATCTATATCAGAATTGCAATAAATGTGATACATTGTCATTAGACACCAATTAAGCAAATTCCCTGCATTTTTATTTTTTCTGAAGACCCCTTAAGCTTAAGTGTTAAATTAAAGAAATTTTCTCGAATCAAAATCATATTATGCATTGTGATCAAAATTGGAATAAGGAGACTAGACATAAGGTTTACCATCATTATATCTTCATTTTAATCTTCGCAAGGGAACATAGAAATAGTGCAAAATTGGTCTGTTCGGCGAATTAATTTTACCCGTCCTGGGATGGGTATTCTTCCAGTATTTTTATATGCAAGTGTTCGTCGCCCTTCTTAAAATAAATAATATGCAGCACTAAGTGCAAACACGAATTCGACCAATGTTAAAGCCAGCAAAGTCTATTTTAAGTTCTTTTCAGAGGAAGAGAAGACAACTCTACTTTTTCACAACGAACCCCAGACGTGAATGTGATGCAAAGTAATTTTCTAATGTATTAGTGTGCATTACTAAACAAAAATAGGCTCAATATAGTAAATCTTGTATCCTTGTGAGGTAGTGCCGGTGGCGATAGGTACGTATATAGTATGCGCACCGGTGCGGCGATGGGTACGTATATAGTATGCGCGCTGGGGCGGAGATAAGTACATATATAGAAGGCGCAGACAGAGGCGGAGCTTTTTATAGAAATATGTCATACTTTTGCCCTGGGCAACGGATAAAGAATGGTGGGTAAGAAACAACTTTCGCAAAAGGCAAAATGAGAAAGTAGCGGTGCAATGGGGCGACCAGGGAAGAGAATAATAGAAAGATAAAGAGACGGCTATAGAGAGAGGGAGAGAAATAGACGTTTGAATATAAAGATGTTACACACACGATTTTTCTTCTATTTTATGTTTTCATGATCCCGAGCAACGCCGGCTAGCCCTGCTAGTCGTTAATAAAATACACTTTTTTTCTGCAATCCAACCATATTTGGTACCAATAAATAACTTCGGTCTATGCTTGAAGTGCCCACCAACGTTCGGCCATGAATGTCCAACAGTCTTTGTTTTATCATTGTTCCATGATAAGCACACATGGAGCCAACGTGCAAAATAATTAACTCCCTTGACACTGTCCTAATTTTGGTTATGACGACTCTTCTTCGATTAAGGAATAGTATGGCGATTGTTCTGATAGACATTTTTCAAATAACCCCACAGATAAAAAATCTGGATGTTTATGGTCGGGTGAGTGTAAAGGTCATTCAGAATCACACCTCTTACTGATGCGATGATCACCAAAGTGTCCCCGTACAGGCGATAAAGCAAAGACTGTCAGACATTTATAACTGAAACTATTCCATGGGTGGCATTTCTGATGGTCACTCTGTAAAATAAGACTACAATGTTCCAAACACTCTTCGAGAATATGATGCAATATGTATTATTTGGATTATTCGGACTACTGTTCTCATTTTGATTTTATTCTCTCGACGTTTCATCCGATGTAAACCCCAACCTTCTTCTTGTCGAACTCGGGAATCTTTATGCCGGACTCTGGAATTTGTACAGAATTTCGAACGGAACCCTTTATTTAAATACACGAGGGTAGCTTGCTCTCGTTCCGTCAGCCATGACCAGGTAGAAGTCATAAGTAATTAAAACTTAATTGTATTCTAAGTATCGCCGTATTGGGGATTGAACCTTCAACCTCAAGAAGACTGTCACTTAGAACTGATTATTACTTATCTCGTGTATCCGATGCGGCACGGGTGCATGTGGACATACAGATTCCCGAGTTCGCAGAAAGTCGGATGTTACATCGGCGGAAACGTTGTGAGGATAACATGTGAATAGTAGTCCGAATAGTCCAAATAATCCAAATTATCGATCTCCATCTAAAATATTCTGAAACATGATGCAATATCTTTCAGAAATCTGCCGTAGTTGTGGTTACAGACATACAAAACACCTCGAACGCAATTAGTTCTGTCTTTTATTGCGAGTTGCTGAGCTTTCTGAAGCGATCGTGTAAGTTAATGATAAAAATAAAATATAGTGCGAATGTCGAAACATGTGACGACGTGAGGAAAGCGTATTTCCTATAACGCCTGTAAGTCGGGCAGCTTTTGACGAACAAAAGTTCGACAGAAAATGACCGATGTTAATTAGTCGATATGTTATTTATCCGATGAGAACAGACTGGAGGTCGCCAAAGACGTTGGAAATAAATGAATAGACATCGTTTAGACGATGATAAAGAAGTAATTTAACAAATAAAAAAAAAGGAGGAGGGGAAATAAAAGATCACGTGCAGTCGCAAAATTTTACAAGAACCTATTTCTTAAAGTTACATTTTTTTTCTTTAGATATGTCTACGTCTCTGTATTAGAGACTCTGTCAGTTGGTCGTTCGGGTGCAAATTTGGTCCGTTCAGAATTTGAAATTGCTGCTTGGAGCAAATAGCTGAAAAGAATCTGTTTTTTTAAATGTTTTTTTTTAAAACACGTTAATTAAAGTCACGAAAATAATAGCTGAAAAGAATCTGGTCGTCTTAATATGACAAAGGCCTAGAATTCTGATGCGAATGTGGATACAGATGAGGATGTAGATGTTGAAGTTGATTTTGCTTCTTATGCGAATACGAATGCTGAAATGGATGCTAATACGGATGCTGATTTCCATGTGGATGCTCATGCTGATCCTTATGTTTATGCTTATACGTATGAAGATGCTGATGAGGATTCTGACCCTGATGGTGACACTATGCTGATGCTTATAGGGATGCTAACACACACACACACACACACACACATATATATATATATATATATATATATATATATATATATATATATATATATATATATATATATATATATATATATATATAGTAATCCAGGTGGAGTAAAAATCCACAGGGTTGAAATCCAAAGGGAATCAAACCGGGCTTACAAAAGAGTGCTCAATAAAGATATAGAGCTGTATTGTGAATTCTTTTATTCGAACATGTACAAGGTCTGCTGCACGTCTGCTATATGTAGATCGATAACATCGACATGCCAGTGTAGCAGACCTTGTACATGTTCGAATAAAAGCATTCACTATATATATATATATATATATATATATATATATATATATATATAAATGTAAGTTCGTAATCCGAGGCAGGAGCAATGCGATATAGGTACCGGATGATAGAACAGATGAACAAAAATTAATGAGAAGAGAAAATATGAATGGAATCTTAAATCAATTTATTAATATTTCACGGTTTAAATACCAGAACAGTAATAGGAAAAAAGTTTACTGTCAAGCAATTTAAAAGGTCTGGAAAAGAGGTAAACTTTAATTTTCGAGAGTGGAACAACTCATCATCAAAAGAAACAAATAAAAAATATGACCGAGTGGTCGAAAAGGCGAGATGGGCATTTCATCAACAGTTGTGTCTATCTCGCCTTTTCGACCACTCGGTCATATTTCTGATCTGTTTCTTAATTTTAGCTTAAAAAAGTGAAAATAAATCATTTTACTCTGAATAATTTACGTGACTGAGATAAGAATTAACCTATAAATATTGCCACAGTCGAAAAGGATTTCTCCTATTCTGACCAAGGACCGGTCTGATACTTTGATCCCAGTCTGAGACCATGCACCTTATGTCAACGCCCCACCCCCCAAATGAGATTCTATATTTTTTCTATATTTTTTCAGTCGGTAGGCGGTAGCACTTTTTATACCAGCCGGAGGCGCCAGCAACGCCAGAGGCACCAGCAGTCGTGACTCGAATGAACATTTACGCAAATGCAAATTGGGTGATCAGTTTTGCATACAATTTTAACATCAAATGATCCACCATTTCCGGGTCATTTTAACTTTTTAGGACAGACAATTTTCTTTTGTGATGTGAGATAAATTCGATGCATTGTTTTCGGTCGGGCTGGGTTGGTTCCACTTTTTAAAGCGATTATATGTGGTTTTATGACTTAGGCTAGTAGTAAAACAAAATAGTAACCTGCTCTAAAAGGTTAGAATGGTCCGAAAAGATGAGGAAGAGTCGTGGCAGCCTCGCAAAAATGTGACCGACAGGGAGCATTTATTTGCTAGTATGTATAATGTATTTTATTTTTCGTTAATATATATATATATATATATATATATATATATATATATATATATATATATATATATATATATATATATATATATTATTATTAATTTTATACGTACAGAAAAGTAATCCATGGAAACGTGTTTCCGCCTCACAGCCGTCATCAGCATGTGGATGTCTATGGTCTGGCGTCTTACCTCCGGACCATGACGCCTTGCCTAGAAATATGTATGTTTTTTATCACCTAAATATTGAATGTATTTTATGTAATTGTTTTTATTGGTGATTGAAACGTTTGTTACGCTTCTATTATGATTGATCACTTCCTAAGTGATACAAATTAATGCAGAAGATTGCATTAGTAGTCGCACTAAATTTTATAAGACGTATTTTATTAATTTTATGCGTAAATAAAAGTATTTGGCTACATATGTGTACGTTTCATCATTTCGGGAATCGTCAGTGTAAAGAAGATTATGTATACCGGTCATCGGACACGAACCCCGGAACACAAGTCATGTTTCAAACTCAAATTACGACGTTTTTGCCCACACGGTCGTCATCAACAACACGGTAAATCATCGAGAGATTAATCCTATTTTAAGGCAGCCGTCGTCAGAGTGTTCTTCTACTGAAAATACCATATATATATAAATATATATATATATATATAAATTTATTTTAATTTATACGGTCATGTACAAAAATCCGCTACACTGGCTTGTTCATGTTATCGATCATTAGTTATTAGAAACTAAGATCGCATCAGGCGGATGTAAGGAGCTAAAAAACAAAAGCTTTTTCCAATATGAACATCTGAGTGAAAGATCAGGATTTTTCTAATAACTATTGATCGATAACATCGACATATCAGTGTAGCGGCTTTTTTGTACATGTCTGTATTAATAAAACTAATTATATAAATTGCTCTATTTACTATTGAGCGGTTTCATCGAGATGGCCTGTTCTTTTATTCTTTAAAAGGCCGTTATAGTCTATTCAAAGCATCAGCGACGCACGAAATGAAAACAACACGAAGAATGGAGTTCAAAGATCACTGTTAATCGTGTTGTTTTCATTTCGTGAGTTGCTGATGATTTGAATAGACAATAACGGCCTTTTAAATAATAAAAGGTCAGTCCATCTCGATGAAACCGCGGTACGTCTCTGAAATACGTAACATGGTTTTTAAATATATATATATATATATATATATATATATATATATATATATATATATATATATATATATATATATATATATATATATATATGTCTGGTTGTATCGCTGGTGAGAGAAGATTACTTATTTTTCGTTCTGCTAGCAAGATGAGATTGGGATTCAGTCTTTTTTTGCTCAATTCCGATTTAACGGGTTTTCTAATTAAACAACGAACTTTGATTTGACTTGGGTTGCACATTTCGGGATTTTGGAACTTTGATTGGACTTTCTATATTATTTGATTTATTTATCATTAACATTGAATATTGACACATTTCGGGACTGGATAACTTTGTCGGCACCTTCAATTACACGTATTTGGACTGCTGTTTGTAACTTGGAGTAATGTCTTTCCTGATTATGCTTCTCAACTTGTATGACCTGGATGGACTATATGGATTCAACAAAAAGTATGTTTTTGGATTGATATGTTTGATGTTATGTATTTTTATGTATTTGTGTATATAATTTTATATATTTTCAAAGCGTAATTTTATTACCTGTAGTAGTATAACTGCGGTAATGGTCCTCTGAAGAGAAGAATTATCTTTGAAAATTCATGAGCTAAGGACTTAAGGATACTTTGCTTGAACGTTGAATTCTAATAAAATTTGATTGTCACCTTATTTTATTACTTCATTTTATATTATAATATATATATATATATATATATATATATATATATATATATAAAGAGAGAGAAAGAGAGAGAGGGAAAGAGAGAGAAAGAGAAAGAGAGATGGGCATATTTTAATGTTATTCAAACCACATCAAATGCAGAGAAAACATTCTTACCAATTCTACTAAAAATTAATTTTTTTTATTTGCAGCATACAATTGATTCGGCCTAACGCGAAGATGTTCTAAATGTTCAAAGCATTTATTTCTTATGGAGGATATCCCCAGTGCTCGAAAAACAGGAGATCATCCTTCAGGCAGAAAGTGGACCTTGGGTTTACTTTCGGCATCCTCGTAACTCTGGCTTCCTTTATTTTGTTCAGTGGTCCCTACATCCATGAACGATGTTTCTGACAAAGGGGGAACACTTGCTGTTTTCTGGTTCGAAATATATCCACCGAACAGTTATAATTGGCTAGTTTTTTTTTGACCTTGAACTAGTATTTTTCTCTTTAAGCTCCTTACATCAAGTTGCTTCATACATTGTCTGGAGCGATTTACATAAAAAAATGAAAATTAAACTTGTTTGTATACCTATACAGTTTTAGCAAAGCCCCGATCCACCATTTTGATTTTTCCATTCGCCCCGCCAGTCAACCAAACATGGCCGATGTAGACATTATCGGAATGAAACTCCCCCGAGCGAGAAATCTGACGCCATCAGAAATCTTTTCTGGAATATTTCTGGCAATAAACCAAATAGGTTAATTAAGTCTGACATTTTTGTTTTCTTCTTTATTCTATGTCTTCGCTTTTTCTTTTCTGTCTCTAAACAAAATCTCCTTTCATATATATATATATATATATATATATATATATATATATATATATATATATATATATATATATATATATTAAAACTAATCCTATATCTATTTCGTATACACGTCCTAGGACAGATATTTTACTAGTATATATATATATATATATATATATATATATATATATATATATATATATATATATATATATATATATATAGTAATCCAGGTAAAGTAAACATGCACAAAATTTCAACCGGTCTTATAAAGATTGCGCAATATCAAATAGAGCTTTTATATATAATAATTAAAAAAAAATGTATGCAGACATGTACATAACTCGCGACACTGGCATGTCGATGTTATCGATCAACAGCTGTTAGGAACTGAGGTCACATCAGGCGAAATGAAAATCTGATTTTTCCTACAGATCATATTTGGAAAGAATGAAGTAGAAAAAGAAGATAAAAAGGAACGAAATTCAAAATTTAAGATTGGAGGGTCACGCGGTCAGATTTGAAACGGTCGAAAGTTTGAAATAAACATTTGTAAACTCATGTTAAAAATAAAAGGGGTCAATTACCCGTGGCACACTTTCAAATGTAAAGTATGTCTGGATAATACGAGAGGGCGTTCAATAAGTGATGTCCCTGACCCATTTCACACAGCAGTAGATTAATAAAACTTGGTACAGTTAATAGTCTTTCTCTACATAGGAACTACCCAGAGTTATGCATTTCTCCCATCCTTTGATGCAGCTCTGGACACCGTTTTCGTAGGACACCACAGGTTGGTCCTCCAACCACGTCGTAACTTCAGAAATCAAGGCTGCATCATCTCGGAAACGCTTTCCTTTCAAAAACAACTTCATGGGTGGGAAGAGATGAAAGTCAGAGGGTGCAAAATCAGGAGAGTAAGGGGAGGGGAAGATTTCATAGCCACACGCTCGTGCTTCTGATCTAGCGACATGTGAGTAGTGGACCGGTGCGTTGTCCTGCAGGAGGAGGATAACTTTGCTGATCTGGCCCAGCCTCTTGATTTTGATAGCTTCTCTTAATTTTATCAAAAGTGGAGCATAATAGGCTCCTGTAATTGTGGTACCTTTTGCCAGGAAATTTGTCATCACTACTCCGTCCTGGTCCCAGAAGACTGTGAGCATGACCTTGCCAACGGAGGGCTGCACCATTGCCTTCTTTGGAGGTGGTCAGTCCAAGTGCTTCCACTGCATTAGCTGGGCTTTGGTCTCTGTATCATAGTGATGGACTTAAGTTTCATCCTGTGCAATCAGTCTTTTGAAAAACTTTGACTCATCTTCTTGGCACATCTCCAAATTCATCCTCGAGCACTCTGGGAATCCATCTAGCAAACACCTTATGCATATGCAAATGGTCATGGATGATAGTTTCCACAGACCCTGTACTAATCTTGACCTCTTGGGCTATTTGGCGAATAGTAATGCAGCGATCTTCCAAAATGGCAGCCTCAACTTGCCGGACAGATGCCTCATCAATGGCAGAAGAGGGACGACCAGGTCTGGGAGCTGTTTCTACAGACTTCCGGTCATGTTTGAATTCAAAATGCCTGCGTTTTACAAGGTCATATGATGGGGCATCATCACCATAAGTTTCTCTCATTTCATCAAAACTCTCCTTTGGTGTGCGTTTTTTCAAATACAAAAACCGGATCAGTGTACGACACTCAACTGGCTCCATTTCACACCTGACTCAGTTAAAACACCTGTAAATCAGAAACCACAATTAGTTCAGAGCTGTTTTTTGGAACATAACTCATACAGATATAACTCATTACACATCCAAAATTTCATCTAAATCAGACAACCGAAAGTGGGTCAGGGGCATTACTTATTGAACGCCCCTCGTATGCGTCGAGTCGTCGATATGTATTAAAAGTTAATTTAACAGCATCAATTTTATGCGAGGTGTATGAATAAGAAAGACGAAGAACTGTCTCGCATCTTGCTTTTTTCGAGGTGAACGGCAGGAGGGGGATTTAACCATTACACCTAATTAAGTTGATTTTTCACTTTTTATGTTTTTAATTTATAATAATCGAATAGAATAAAAGAATAAGGATATTACAGTAGTAGTAGTAGTAGTAGTAGTAGTAGTAGTAATAATTATAATAATAATAATAATAATAATAATGATAATAATAATAATAATGATGGACAATAATAATACTAAAGAAATGATGGCAGAATAAAAATACAAAAGAGAAGGTGATAATATTAATAATAATAGTGACGGCTCTGTTAATAGTAATAATAATAATAATATTAATGCTCCTCATTAATAATGATATTAATGGTATTAATAACCACAGTAATAAGGTATCATAATTAAAAATGTAATAATAATAGACAATTTAATGTAACAATCAGATCGACAATAAAATAATATATGATATGATGATATATAATATATGGATAACTATGTTATCTATTTTTAGTTAATGGGTAGATATATTCTCTATTTCTATCTATAACAGAGGCCCTTGTGTTGGTGTGTTTTAGGGGGTCAGTATTGAATTTAGGAGATTATTAATTTTAGGGAATTAGGTAGAGACTATAAAATGATGGTTTGGTTAGGGTTAATAGTTTGAAGTTTTTATTTTATTTTCTAATGCTAATATTAGTTTAGGAGGTTATATGTATATTACTAAGAAGGTGTGATCTATTGTGCCTACAATAAATTGAGGTTTCTTGTTTTTTTGTTTAGAAGTTTACCTCTGTCAATAAATCTAACTATCTCAAGTTTTTCACTTAGGCATAGGTAACAGGATGAATTTAGGGAACCACAGGAACCGTTTTTTCTGATAGTGTTCCATTTAACTATTGGTGATTGATTTTTATTGGTTAATTCTAAATATATATATATATATATATATATATATATATATATATATATATATATATATAGCATAATATAAAATGAAATAATAAAATAAGGTGCGAATCAAATTTTATTAGAATTCAAAGTTCAGACAAAGTATCTTAAAGTCCTTAACTCATGAGTTTTCAAAGATAATTCTTCTCCTCATATATATATATATATATATATATATATATATATATATAGTAGGCCGCACTATTTGCGGGGGTTACATTCCAGATACACCTGCGAATAGCGAAAATCCGCGAATAGATTTTGATACCCCAAAGTACATCATCATGTGGGTTTATTTCGCATCAAAGCCACACAATTAGCATAGATAATCCATTGTTGCTTGCAAGTTGGTTAAATTTGTTTTAAATGTTTAAGTTTCGTATAAAGTGCACTAAAATATAGAATATAATGCTTTTGTCTGAACCGCATTTAATATGAATTCTTCGAGAATAATTAGCGATTTAAATTCCGTTTTTTTGTCATTTGGACTTAAATGATTATCATATTTGTATGTCCTACTGAATTTATGAAGAAAATGTTAATCAATGCTTATGCTGACAACCCGCGAATTTGTCAAACCGCGAATGGTGAGCCAGCTGTTATTATATATATATATATATATATATATATATATATATATATATATATATATATACATGTATATATATGTGTATGTGTATATATATGTATATATATATACATATATACGGACACACACACACACATACACATACACACACACACACACACACACATATATATATATATATATATATATATATATATATATATATATATATATATATATATATATATATATATATATATACACACGTTCTTCCTTTTCCTATGTTTTTACAGTTATCAAATAAATTTAAAATCTTTACTTTTTCTGAAGACGTTCATTGATCCGAACGGAACCGGTAAAATCTGTTGTTTCTTGAAATTTTTGTTGGGTGGGATTTATTAAGTGTTTTATTATATTTATTTTTTAAATTTATTTATTTATAGTTATTTTATTATAGACTCATAATCATTATTAGATAAAGACAACAGAATTAACTAAATACAAATCCAGTAATCTCCAACAAATACCCAATGAACTTAAAATAGAGGAACATAATCCAATAGTAACATATGAACTAGGTAAAACTATACGAATAAGGTTTTCAACTCTAAAGAAACAGTAGAGAATATAAATATAAATTATTATGATGAAATTATTATTTCAGAATGTGAATGTCAATCCTCCCCTTTATGTAATACTGACACAGAGCATATTATTACCGGTAATCTAGCGATAGTTGAAAATTCTAAATTAAGAAAACTCTTTAGTAAAGATCCAAACTATAGAGAACCAAAATGTTTAAATTATATGAAATGTGTTAACGAAAATAAGTACAGCATTAGATAATTTCAAAAATGCATAAATTATTACATTTTACATTTGAAGCATGGAAAAATAATTAGATTCGTAAATTTGACGCATGGAATATTTAAGATTCGTAAATAAAATGATTGAACGTTTAAAAGATTTAAACACCATAAAAAAGACGAATCCCCTCATTAGAAATTCACAAATAATTATGGAGCTTAAAATGCATCAAAATAGGTTTGTAATAGTTCCTATTGATAAGGCAGCAACTAATATAGCTTTTATCTGTAAAAGATATTATATACAGCGCTTATTGTTAGAAGTAGGAATTATATGTGGGGTTTCAGATACTTATAAATTAAGTAATAGTTAAACAGATAGTATTATTTTAAAGAACATTGTTATTTGGGAAAAATTAGGACTAAAATTGGAGGAAAAATACAAAAAACTTCCATGTATGTTTTGGATACCAAAAATGCATAAAAAAACAGTTGGCGCCTGTTTTTTTTTTGTTGCCTCAAAGATGTGCATCACAAAACCCTTAAGTAAAGGTATATCTAAAGTTTTTAAATTAATTATGAATCAAATAAATAATTTTCACAAAAAAGTAAATTCTATAGTAATATAAACCTATTTTGGGTGATAAATGATTGCGATTTATTAAAAGAAAAATGAGATCATATAAATTCTCGTAAACAGGCTAAATCAATCTAAACATACGAATTCAGTCGCAGAAATTAGGAACTTGCGATTTCTGGAAAATCTATAATAATAGGGGTTATAATAGGCAATACATAATTCCTTCGCTATCCAACCACCATAATGTCGTTTGCTCGGCAACTGATAAGGCTAAACTACTTGCCCAGCGGTTCGCGTTAAACTCCACCTTAGGCTCCATAAACCACTCCCTCCCAAATTTCCCATTGTGGTCTGATCATCACCCCTTCCCATGTACGGGATATCATAAAAAGCTTGACCCATTCAAACCATGTGGCCTGATCTGATCACTGCTATAGTACTAAATAAATGATCTGCTGAGCTGGCCCTGTCCTCTCCAAACTTTACAATTAATGCCCTGCCGAATCTTGCTTCCTTGATAGCTGGAAAATTGCCTCTGTGGTACTAGTGTCAAAAATTCTGGTGAAAGAATTGACCCGCAAAATTACTGTCTCATCAGTGTACCCCCTCTTTTCCCTAAAATGTTTAAGTCATGAATAAATCTAGCGTTAGATGATGCTAAACTTCTTTCTGATCATCAGTATCGATTTAGGTAATCACGTTCTACTGTGGATATCCTAACGGTCATCTCTGAACACATATACCATACACTGAACAAGGCAGATGAAGCTATGGCGGTAGAGCTTTATATATCAAAAGCTTTTGACAAGGTATGGCATGAAGGCCTTTTCATAAAACTTAATTCATATAGTATTACTGGACGAATATTTAATATAATCAGATCCTTCCTAACTAAAATAAAGATCCAGGTTGTTCTCAATGATCATGCATCCAAACAACATGGCATTAATGCGGGTGTACCCACCCCAAATGTCGATTCTTGGACCATTATTATTCCCGATCTTCATAAACGACCTCTCTGATCTAATTGTGTCCTGAATAGATATATTTACCGATGACACCCACGCTCTATTCTCGACATCTGGATAAAACAAATGTGCACATATCTAAGGCAATTGCTGATTCCTTAAAAGAGCATCTCCAGTCCGTAGTCGAATGGGGACACAAATGGATGGTAACATTTACTAAGACAAATCACCTTCCTTTAGCAATTATAAGAAACCATTTCGATCACCAATTGCAATGACTGATAACACCCTACCGAGGGTCCAACATTCACGCTCATCGACCTAACATTCACCGGTAATATAAATTAGAATAAGAAAGTGGGCTCCTTATCACCCCTGCCAGTATCCTATATCTCTACAAAGCCACAAGGAATACATAGAGTTTTGTTGTCACATGTGAGATGATGCACCAGCCACTAGTCTCTCAATCTAAGAGAGGGTACGAAAACGAATATCTAATTTCATAGGTTCCACACTGTCCATTAAGCTCTAATCCCTGTCCCATCGCCGCAATGTTGCATTCCTGTGGTTGTTGTACAAGTACTTTAATGGAGTGTGATCTGATGAACTTGCTGCACTGGTGCCCCCCATCGACGTAAATATTCACAACCAACCGGACAATCAGCTAAATCTCACCCCATCACTGTTGAATTCCCAAAATACAGAAGAGTTTTCTACCCTAATAGCTTCTTTCCTCGAACTTCTAGCGTTTGGAATTCTTACCCTGCTTCCTGTTTCCCTGACTGTATCAACATGCAGAAGTTTAAATCTAATGTAAACAAACGTTTCACTGCACAACTCTCCACTTAGGATGCCCCTATGGATATGGATCTAAATCAACAGTTGCCCGTTACGTCTCATTGTCAATTTGACGAGTGAATTTAAATAAACAAAGAAAATAATAATTGATGTCTAATAACTATTATAAAAATTTCACAAAACTCAGAGTATCTGAATTTTCACAAAAGGTTTCTACCCTCTTTAAAGCTATTTCTATGAGACTGAATTAAACTAAATATAGCCCATATTTTCGTTCCCTATGCTCAGCAACTGAGTTCCAAAATTAATAATGATCGATTAACTAGTTTAGGAGTGAATGCTGTACATGCAAATATATAAACATATAAAAATTAAGCTAACTTTATATATATATATATATATATATATATATATATATATATATATATATATATATATATATGAAACAACACTCTTTCAAATCGAAAGACATTTCTCAAATGGATTTACATATCTGATGAGAGCGGATCACTGCTCAAAACGCGTTATATAAAATTATAAAATGATAAAATAACAAAATAATAAATAAATGTTGACAAAAACTTTTTACAGATGTTGGTAGCCTTACTCCTGTACATATCTATATGTACTTTTCTATCGTTGGAACTACACTAATACTGCACTACCCTCTTTTCTCTCCCTCTCTCTCTTTCTCTCTCTCTCTCTCTCTCTCTCTCTCTCTCTATATATATATATATATATATATATATACATATATATATTCCTTCTTTCTTTCTTTCCTTCTTTCCTTCAATCCTCTTTTTCCTTTCTTTCTTTCTTTCTTTCTTTTACTTTTCTATCTTTCTTTTTCGAACAATTTATATTTCTTCTGGCCGCAATGAGTGAGCGAGCATCATGGCGCACAAACTTCGTAAACGTTTCACCATCCATTGATGGATGACTCAAGAAAATCTCCTTTTTCTTTCTTCTCTAAATGATTTATATTTTCACGTTATTTGTTTTGCTTTCCATACGCATGCGCCTTTCTTTCTTTCTCTCTTTCTTTCTTTCAGATTTTCTTTCTTTCTTTCAGACTTTCTTTCTTTCACACATTTTTTTTCGTTCTTTCTATCTTTTGACGTTTCTGTCTTTCAATGGTTGGTTTGGCTTTTTCTTTATTTGGTTATTACAGCGTTGCAAATTCTTTCTTTTCTTCTCTCACATAATTCTTTCTTACTTTCTCTTTTTCTTTCTTAGAATATATCGATTATTTGTTTCTCATTTCTTCTTATAGTTGTTTTTTTTTACTTTTCCCTCATTGTTTTTTCCCGTTTATTTTTATTTTCTTTCTGTATTCTTTAAATAATTTATTTTTCTCGCAATACTCTTTCGTATAAATGCACCTCTGCCTGCCTGCCTGCCTTCATTATTTCTTTCTTTTTTTCTTTCTTTGTACTTTTCTCTCTTTCTTTGCCGAACAATTTATGTTCTTCTGCAGCATTCTTTTATATAAATAATTTCCTTCATTCTACGTCTTCTAACTTTCTTTCTACTGTTCTTTCTTTCTTTCTTTTTTTCTGTCTTTCTTCCTTCCTTCCTTACCCGCTCTTTACCAATGTCTCATCATTTCATTCGTTCTCTCCTTCTTTCTCTTTTCGACGTCATTTATTTACCTCTTTATAAGGATTACATGAACTGTTCATTGCCGCGCTGTTATGGCAATCACAAAAACAGTTAACCAATCAAAAAGAACCTAATGAACGCCATTCATCACCCGCCGCGCGATAAAACCCGAATCCGCTGTCATTTAAGCGGTCCTTATTTCCTTGTTGATTCAATAAATCATCCGACGAGAAAGGAAATTAATCCTTTTATTTATTTATCATCCGTTCATAAAACCTTTCTCTATTCACTGAATGCGGATGGAGTCACGCTGCGGATGTTTAAGTGAAGATGTCATTCTTTAGAAACATTATCGCCACCATTCAAATCCACTGCATTCATTATCGAATGTTATATTGCGCATTTGGGCGGGAACAGCAAGTGGGAAGTTGATATTTGACCTTTGCAAATCACGTCGATTGACCTTAGGAAATCACTTCTGGAGAAAGTATTCGATGCGAGGGGTCTTTGCAAACACGTGATCATGCGTGGGTGTACTAATGACATAACATCGAGTGACACGGGGTCGACAGGCCCCCTTCTTTTCTTTTACTCTTTTAAAAAAAAAATCTTTTTACACTTAATTGCTTTGGGCCGTTTCTTTCCTTCTCTTTTTCGATTTGTTTCGTATAATTTTCTCTGTTCTTTTCTCTCTCTATTATTTCTTTCTTTCATTGTCTTTCTTTTTTCTTTCTTTCTTTCGCCCTTTATCTTTCTTACTTTCTGCGCGTGGTTGATATGCTTTCTTTTTATTTTTGTTTAACACATTTATTTATTTATTAATTAATTCATTTATTTCATTCTTTCTTTTTTTCTCCTTCTTTCTTTCTCTACTTAATTGGTGTGGCCGTTTCTTTCTTTCTCTTTCATTTTTGTTTCATATGATTTCTTTTTAAAATTCGTCCTTTCCTTTTTCTTTCTTTCTTTTTTCTTTCTTTCTTTGCTTCCAACAATATCATTCTTATTTCCCATTTCTGTCTTACTTTCTCTATATGGTAGTTTCTCTGTTTCTTCCTTTCCTTTTCTTTTTGTTGAATATAATTTCCTGCTTACTTTCTTTCTTTTTTTCTTTTATTCTTTATTTCTTTATTTCCATATTATTGTTGTTTTAATTATTTGTTAATTGTTTCCGGAGGTCTGTCTTTATTTAGTTATTTAATTTATTTCATTAATTTTAAAAATTCTTTCTTACTTTTTTCTTAAATTCTTTTCTTCTTTATTTTGTATTTATTATTTTTTTCTTTCTTTTTTCTTTGCTTCTTACTTTATTCTTCTTTTCTTTCCAACTATTTCATTCTTTCTGTCTTTTTGGTTTGGTTTAATCAACCAAACAGTAACTAAACTAACCCAACATCTTTATTTTTGTCTAGTTTGTCTAGTTGGGTGGTGAGAGATAAAACTACTAAACCATGATTGGCCGAAAAGGTTAAAGAAAATGTGTTTTGAGATAGTCAGGTCAGTTAAAGCAATTGGCAAACGACAAAACAAGCGAATATATGGGGCCCCATTTCACAAGTTATATATCGGTCTGTAGTATTGCATCTATTAGGTACCCAGAACATAATTCATGGTATGATCAACACCCACACATACACATATTGGTGAACGACGTCAATATATTCAATAAGTAAAAGCAGGTTTTGCACGCCAAGTTTTTTTTTTCCTTAGACGGTTTAGAGTTTTTCTATTCCAACCATTTTAATGATGCACTAAAAGTTTCTAAGCTTATAGTAAGTCTTAACTATCGGGAGGAGGTTCCTGACTTGTGATGCAATCATCTACCTGTATAAATGTCAGATTGGGTCCAATAATAGAGTACTGCTGTCACATCTTGGGAGATGCCGCTCAGAGCATTCTTTCTTGCCTTGAAAGAGTACAAAACCGACTGACTTTTTTTAAATAGAAATCGCTCCAGACAAGGCATGAAACCACTTGATTAAGGAGCTATAAATACTACTTCAAGGTCAAAAACTAGCCAACAGTAAGGGTTAGATACTGTAAGGTGGAATAAACCAAATCGAATTTCTACGCCTGTTTTTCTTCTTGACAGTATTACTACCAGTTGGTTGAAGTAGGGTCCGCTTAGGTCCTGAGTTGCTCCTATGCGTATCATTTGTATTGGTTTTATTTATTTTAGATTTAAATGTGTCTATAGCAATGTTATATAATATAATACGGTATGGTCTCCTATTTCGAAGTTTACCCACCCACTGGTTATCCGATTTATCCTTAACATAATTTATCTCTTTGCTATATCCATACCTAGCTAATATCTCATTGTAATATTGTTTGCTTTTATTATTGAATCATTTGAAGATTGCTTAGATACTCTTTTAGGAACTAAGAGCTTTTTTCATTCATTTTTATTGATCATTGATTGGTGGTGATATAATGTGTGATTGAGTTTATGGTAGGGTTACTAAGTATTAGCATTTAAGTTCAGAGTAATGTTTAGAAAATCACAACTTTATGGTTTGTATCTATGATTATCCTAAGATCCAAATTACTAAAGAATTGATGGATACTTTTGTTGCTTTCCTCTAAATTTCTGTAACTAGAGTTCATAAAAATAGAGCATAATCCCTATCCTTCATACCTGATAGCTTCTTATAGAGCTCTTTCAAAATTAAAGACCCACTAGATCAGTTACGTTAGTAGAGTCCGGTGACCCCCTATATTAATACCAAAGTAAAGTTCCCTATTTTTTAATAGTCCATAATTCATTGTCGTATTTAATTAATGTTCTTCTATCTAATTTTATGATGTTTATTTCCAGTCTAGTTATGTTTTTTTAAAATAAAATTGCCCCAGACAAGGCATGAAGCCACTTGATGTAAGGAGATAAAATAATTACCACTTCAAGGTCAGAAACTATCGTAGGTATGAGTGGCATTATTATTATTATTGTTATTTTAATTGATTTTATTAATACTAAAAATAGTAACACCATTAAACTTCGTTTATATAATGATTTCACTAGTATTAATTTTGGTATAATATAATCACAATTAAAAAATATTATCACAACAAAACTCACTACCGTTACTGAGCAAGCCATAAATAATTATATTAAAATAGAATGAAAAGTAGCAATTAATACCCTAAATTAAAATTATCAAACATTTTTATCTACACGATAATCATCTATTACAACAGAAATGAGAGTTATAACTTTATCATTATAATTCTATTCTCATTATTAAATTAAACCCACCCTGCCCCCCGCCCTGGTTGGAATTGAGGTCACGATGGCCCAGACACTAGAGTTCATCCCACTCAACTTTCTGAAATATCACTTGTTGGGGTCTCCCCGTCTCCCCCTCCCCTTTCACGTCCTCGCTATAGGCTGAGCCCCATCTCCGTCCCCCTCCCTCTTATGCATCTTCAATTTCCGGTTGGGGTTGAATTTAAAATCTTAAGCATTTGGATTCCATTGTCGCAATTAATGGAATAATAAAATCACCAACAAAAAATATATTTTGCTCTGAATTTTCATTGAGCACTCTCATAAACCCGGTTTCAACTTCCTTCGGATTTATACTCCCTGGATATTTGTAACAAGTTAATTATATATATATATATATATATATATATATATATATATATATATATATATATATATATATATATATATATATATATATATGGAATGGACAAAGTATGCTTAATTAAGAAGATAACTCGGCAAGTATCTGTTTAGTCAACCATGTTGTAATGTGTAGGAAAGGAGTACAGTAAGAATGTGTTATAGGAAAACGGGTTATGCCGTAAATGTTTTACAGGGAGGAAGCAGAGATTGAAGCTCAGTTGAGCACTTACCATGAAAATAACGATAGAGTAGGGAAAAACTAGCAACGTCTCAGATCAAACGTAGTATCTGTTCTGATACTAAACTTCATCTGTTGTGTCCTCGGTCAGTGAATGATAAATCCTTCTAAACTGAGACAATTTTAATTTTTGTCCCAATCCAGAGTGTCACTTTTGGGAGAGCTGGATTTTCCTCACATTAAAACCGACCTTGTGTCGAACTTTGTCTTCGTGGGGAGGCAAGTAAATAGAGGTAGCAACGTCTCTTCTAGGCGAAAGGGGGTGTAGGGAAGAGAAGGGAAAGGATCATAGCCCACTAGATTGCGCAGTCGATTTTGTATTCTAGCAAGACAAGAAAGAGTGCTCTGAGTGGCACCTCCCCAGATGTGTCACCAGTACGTCCTATTAGAACGTATCTGACTCTTACACAGGTAGAGGATTACTTCAGGTGGCAGGCACTTTGCTGTCTGTTCATTCGTCGGCCTGTCACACTTAAGTTTTAAATAGCATTTTCTTTTACCTGTCACACTTAAATTCGAAATATTTTCACCGTTAAACGCGTAGATTGAATGGACGCATCTTAAAATACACATTCGTGTCAGCATTATTTACTCGCTTCCTTCTGGAGCCAATTTAGACATGAAGTCAGTTTAATGTAGGAGAACCCCAGATTCCCTGAGTGGACATTCTGGAAGTATACAAAAATAGCCGAGAACGAACTCATGAACATTCCCCGATAGGGAGCCTCAAGTGACCGCAAATAAACACCCCCCCACGAAAGATTGGGTAATGCCTGAGAGGGTGCACCTCATAGAAGCAAGCAGGACCATACCTCATCTAGACAAAAAACTGTCTGATGACTCAGCGTAATTCCTAGGTTACGAAAAGAATGCCAAGGCTAACCTCGTTTTTATTACCGTACGTTTTGAGTTCATTTTAAGTCGAGGTTTACTGCAGTAAAACGTGGCACAAGGCCGGAAAGTTGGGAAATTCTAGTCGGGCACACTGGAAAAGTTAAAATATAGCCAAGAAGGGACCCATTGACATTCTCCAATAGGGGCGCCTCAGACGACCGGCAATAACCTCCATACCCAACCCCCCGAAAAGGAAGTAAGGCCTGGAAGAATGCACCCCCTAGGAACCTCGTCACAACAAAAAGGATTCTGATGGTTCAGGAAAGCGCATATATTACCAGAATGATGCCACGGCAACCTTCACTCTTGTTACCTCCGACTTGACAGAGGTTATGATTTCGGTCGAGTTTGTTTCTGTACAGTCTCGCGTCTATATCGCTTGCCCAATCGTAACCAAATATGGTCAAAATATCGGGCATAGTCTTACTTAGAAATGATTTAATTTAAAGATATCTAGGTCAACGGTCAAGATCGAAATCACAGGTGAAAGTCACACTTTTCGCGATCACTTCGGTTCTATTGATCATTGAGACTCGCTACTTGGCCAACATTGTAGCCAATGAAGTCCCGCATCTTATATCTCATTAACCTTTGACATTGATCTTGAAATGTTCGGTCAGGAATTTCAACTTCTTATTTTTTAAATTTAATCCATCGATCTGATGCTTATTGATAACAGTAACCGCCATGCTTAATTTTAGCTTGATCAGATGAATAGGTTTTGAGTTATGAACTTTTCCATGGCATAACTTCGGAAATAATTTATACAATTTAGAGAAGTAAAGCCCGGATAAGTCTTTAGCCCATTCTCACGTTGTCAGGCGGAGATATGAATTCCAACGACTGACTTATGTTCTTGTTACCGTATATTTTTAATTGATTTTCAGTAAAAATAAATGCTTATCGGGTTCTGTATTTAACTTAGTGTTAGAAACAGAGACGCCGACACACGGAGCTTCTCATCTTCTGATCTCACGTCGCAGCATTTGAGCTAATTTGAATAGCGTTGGATCAGCCGGGCAAATCCACCAATCAAAATCGACTTATGGTCGAGATAGGCATCTGTACACGTCTGACAGTTGTACAAACGACGCGCTTTCTCCGACCATCTGCCCCATCTTCTCTTTGTCTAGCAGAACGGGAAGTCAAAGAAGACTCCTAACAAAGAAAGCAGAAGGTCGGCTTTTGCAGCAGCGGGTTAGATGATTACATGACGGAATCCTTCCGTTTCTACCGCAAGAGATTTTCTATTTCTATGACACGTCTACCATTTATTTTAAATTGATACCATAATTAAGAAATTTTTGGCTGTTTAAACATTGCATATGGACTGTCAAACTACTCGATAGAATTACACCAAATATGGAACAAATAATACTTGAAATTCTTCTGCTACTACTACTACTACTACTACTACTAATAATAATAATACTGATTTTTCTAGTATGATTTTCAGTTTATATATATTCTTAATAATGAAGTAAAGTCAGTCGGATTCTCGATTTTTGAAATCAAAACCTTCTTTCTAAGAAAATAAATATTTTATTCTGAATAGCCATATTATTTTGTAGAACTTTGGTCCATGTTGTTACGAACAATAAAATGTAATTCGAGTTAATTCCTTCGAGACGATAATTGATGTGGTCGGATTTATTTTCGTATAGCTGCCATGGAGGTAACTATATATATATATATATATATATATATATATATATATATATATATATATATATATATATATATATATATATATATATAAGGGAGTAAATATGAAGTAAAAAATTCAGATAAAATGGAAAAATAATTTCTGGAATATTAAAGCTGAAGCAAGATATTTCGGTCGATCTGTTCGACTATATTTTGGTAAAAAAAACTTATTTTTACCAAATTACTATGGTCGAACGAATCGACTGAAATATTTTGGTTAATTTCTAATGATTTGTTAGTGTGCATATTTATACGAGCATGTTGCCTGTTTATCTTCTATTCCATCAACTAATCTTTCATGTATATATTTCGCATTTATATATATATATACTCGTGCTGGTCAAAAAATAGAACATATGTATAAAACTGTAAAAATCATTGCGTTTGAGATTATTTTCGGCTTTTAAATTGTGTAGGCGAAATATTCTATATGTAAATAACAATTACAACTATTTTTAATCATTTGTCATATTTGCATATGTCAGACTTTATTGTCACAGAGTAGTTTATTGTCACATTGGGAAATTCAACGTTTCAATTTAATAGAACATTATTCGTTGAGTAATCTTAAACTCAAAAAATTTCTGTGTTTAAAAAGATTTTGCAAGTAGATTAAATAATCATAATCTCTCATTCTTATATGTGAGATGTAATTGGTGCTAAAATATTCCTATCATGCTAAACTAACTGAAATAGTTGTTTTACGATAGAAACTTTTTTTTCATATCAATTGCAACGTCAGTTTTTCAATATTTCGCGTTTCAAAATAATAGAACAAGACAGCTAAGAAAACAAAATAGTTTTTTTTATTAACTTAAATACAAATAAAAATTAATCAATATTTAGTAGCAGCACCTTTTGCCTTGATAACAGCATCAATTCGCCGGGGCATGGAAACAACAAGCTCTTGCAATTCTGTGTAGACACCGAATCCATGTGTTCTGTATTGCAATCTTCATGGCTGCAAGGGTAGTAGGTTTTTTTTTGCAAAGCTTCCTCTTCATCTGATCCTACAAGGCTTCAATAACGTTCAAATCTGGCGAGTTCGCCGACCATTCAAGAACAGGCATCGATCGTTCTCGGAGCCAGGAAGTTGTGGACTTGGCAGAGTGTGCCGGTGCCAAGTCATGTTGAAAAATGATGTCTGTGGCGTCACTGTCAAACTGATTATCCAGCACTTGCAGTAAATTAGCTTCCAGGATATCTTGGTACACTGTTGCGTTTACATTTCCTTTGATGAAGCAAAAATTACCAACACCCTTAGCATTCATACAGCTCCAAACCATGCAAGACTGCGGGAACTTCACAGACTTCTTGACGCATTCTTGGTTATACCGTTCCGTGGATCTTCGCCAAACACGTGGCCCTTGGTCGCCGAAGGAGATACAAAATCGAGACTCATCTGAAAAGATCACACGCCGCCATTCGTCTGTAGTCCAGGTTTGATGAGCAGTTGCCCATCGTAGCCTCTTCAACATCTATTTTTTGTTAAGGAGCGGTTTGGTGGCAGCTATACGATTTTGGTATCCCAGTTGCCGGAGCCTTCGGTAGGTAGTGCTTCTTGAAACGTCGGCACCAGAAGCCTGTTTCCACTCTTTAGTAATGTGGCTTGTTGACTGGAATCGACTTTTCTTTGCCACCTTGTCAAGTGCCCGGTCTTGTCTTTCAGTGGTGCTTTTCTTTCGTCCACATTTCTTGCGATTGCTGTTGGAAACACCCTTAAACTCTTTCTGGAGCACTTTGGTCACTACCGATTTTGAACATCCGACCTTGGTTGCGATTTCCATGTGCGTCTTTCCTACTTCCCGCAAATCGAAGATTCGCTGCTTCTCAGGCAAAGATATGTCTTTAGAGCGACCCATAATAAGAGATTATGATTAAATTACTTGCAAAATCTTTTTAAACACAGAAATTTTTTGAGTTTAAGATTACTCAACGAATAATGTTCTATTAAATTGAAACGTTGAATTTCCCAATGTGACAATAAACTACTCTGTGACAATAAAGTCTGACATATGCAAATATGACAAATGATTAAAAATAGTTGTAATTGTTATTTACATATAGAATATTTCGCCTACACAATTTAAAAGCCGAAAATTATCTCAAACGCAATGATTTTTACAGTTTTATACATATGTTCTATTTTTTTGACCAGCACGAGTATATATATATATATATATATATATATATATATATATATATATATATATATATAAATTAATAAATACTTAGTTATTTAGATGTATGGATAAATGCAACGGTTTTTTTTTATTTATCATAATTATATTACAATCAAAACAAGTTGTGATTATTTAATTCTTTGATACGACATTTTATTTATCTACCTCCCACAAGTTAAGATGTGACACAAGGTCGGGAAAGTGGTATTAGATAAGCCAGCGCTCGAGAGGTGAGCACTTTAGCCATTTAAAAATTGCCTGGGAAGCCCCGTCGGCATTCCCCGGTAGAGGCGCCTCAGACAGCAAGCAATAAACTTACTCCTCCCCAAAGAGGGGAGGCAAAGCCTGGGAGGGTGAACCTCCTAGAACTGCACAGGACAGACCCATAGACCGGCGTAAATTAAGCCTCGAAGGCCAAGACAATACCAGTCTATGGGGTGCAGTATCCATCGGAACAGATACTACACTTTGATCTTAGCCAAAAGGCCAAGAAACCATTAAAAAAATGTGCTTATAGCGGGGCATTTAAACTGAATAAAAAATGATTTAAACTATTAATGTATTATCTTTTAATGGGGTGGGTACGTTAGTATCGGTTCTTTTGTCATGAAACTGTCCTCCCAGGAATTACCTTCTCCTTTTTAAGAAGATGGGGATAATCCTCCCTGGTATTACATACTCCTTTGGGGGAGGAGATAATGTAATATCTGTTCTGTTGTCATGAGACCATTTTCCCAGGTACTATCTTCTTTTTTTAAGGGGGTACTATAATATCTGTTCTGTTGCCATGATACTGTACTAACAGGCATAACCTTTTCTTTTTATAGGGGAGATCATCCCAGGTATTACCTCCTCTTTTTAGAGAGCTGTATAGGATATGTTCGTTTCTAGCGATACCACCCTTCCATGATTATCTTCTCCGTTTTAGGGTAGGGGTTAGTGTACTATCTGGTCTGTTGTTATGATATCATCATCCCAGACATTATATTCTCTTTTATCTGAGGGGAGAATTCGTCATGATATCATCCTCTACATTTATTACGTCTTACTTTGTGGATCAGTGTAGTATATGTTCGTTCACCATATCATCCTCCTAGGCTAGCAAAAATATGCGACCAGAGTAAGCATATATTTGCTAGTATAATATATATATATATATATATATATATATATATATATATATATATATATATATATAACAGATATATACGCATATATCCCCCCCCCCCACACACACACATATATATATATATATATATATATATATATATATATATATATATATATATATATATATATATATGTATGAATGTTTCTTCCGGTATGTGTGTGTGTTAATGTGTATGTGTATGCATATATATATATATATATATATATATATATATATATATATATATATATATATGTGTGTGTGTGTGCGTGCGTGTGTGTGTGTGCGTATATGTGTATCGCTTTATATATGTATATATATGTGTATTCAGCTGTGTACCTGTGTATCTATTAATTTATACACGCGTGTGTATTTTATATAAGGATTAGAAATGTATATATGTGTATATATGTGTATATCCGTGTATGGATATATTCGTATATATCTGTGTTTGTTTATGTATGTACTTGTGTATCTATTAATTTGTTCGCACGTGTGTATTTTATATAAAGACCAAATATCTGTGCTTGAGAGTGTATATATGTGTATATATGTGTATATATGTGTATATCCATGTATGGATATTTGCTATATATTTGTGTAGGTTATGTTTTATTTTATATATATATATATTTATATGTGTGTTCTTGTGTATCTATTCATTTGTGCTCACGTGTGTATTTCATATGGATATCAGATATTTAAGACTGATAGATAGATTAAAACTTTAAAGTGTTAAATTGAAAAGAAAGGAGTCCAAGCTAAGGGGTAATAAAAAATAGAAAATGGAAATAAATAGAAGGAACGGTTGGTAATAAAAACGATAAAAATAAGGAAACTAATTGAAAGAGTTTAACAAGTAAAGAATGTAACCCGATACTTATATCTCATCCCCAAAAAAGATTTACTTAAAGTGAAAGTTTAAATTCATTTTAATTCATCTCACTTCTCTGTCTTCTTTGTTCTGAAGAAGTTGACTCTGTTTGTATAAATAAAACATTTATACTAAAGAACAGCTCTACTTGTTATTGAGCAATTTTATAAACACTGGAGTTTCAACGGATTTACATCTACAGAAACTAATACAATACATGTGCCATAATATATATATATATATATATATATATATATATATATATATATATATATATATATATATATTGTGAGGTTCTCAGCTTGTATTAGAAGACACTATTAATAATAAACAAAAACAAAACAAACTCAGCCACACTCGCACACGTAGTAATCAAATCTATTTCTCCCTTCTCTATGCAACCCCTACTCCCTCACTTAGCGTACGTTCGATTTACTCTCCCTAGAACCATCGCCATCTCACTAAATACGAGTCAACACGCTCTATTCGCTTGTCCCCCTCTCAATATAAACACTGGACGGACACATTTTTAAATAGACAATTGTTGTGTCTACGAAAGGAAAAAAACTGCTAACATGCCAAATATAAGGAACGCTTTGACCAACCGTCTGAATCTGAATCACGTTAAACATAGGAACCCGTAAAAAAAAAGCATCAGCGTCGTTAGTTCCAGGGGATCATCTCGTTAGGTAAACACACCTTTAATAAAATATACCGAAAAATACAGCTTTGCCATAACTGATGTAGCCCGAAACTAACTCTAGGATATAGAAATACCGAGCCTTTTTACTCTTGACAAAATTTCAACCAATCCGAAAACTGTAAGTAAAAATAACCTAACCATTCCGGAACAAGGTAAAGGAAACACTCTGGCTTATGGGTCCCGGAAAAATTCATATATCAGAAAAAGCTTTGCATCTACTTAATCCACGCCTCGCCAGAAGAGCGCCAGAAGGAAGAATTGACCGTCACTGAGAAGTTATTTAGTTTCATAAGATTAAATACAGACGCGATTTTAAGAGAAGAAATACTTACTATATGTGCTAATTCAAGTCAGTAAACGAAATGGCTCTATGTGAAACAGAAATAACAAAATAGAAGACAAAGGCGACGCTAACAGAACAGACAAAAAAGAGAGAGGGGGGGGGTGGGCGAAGAGAAGAAAGACTCTGAGTTGAAGAAACTTTACGCCCGAATAGGAAAAGGCGAAGAATCAAAAGAGGCCTCAATAATTTACTACGTCAAAGACGAAGTGTTGATGAGAAGATGGAAACCATCTCAAATCACCGATTCGCAAGACTGGACAGTAAAAGATCGGATAGCAATCCCAGGGATGTATCGCTTTGATATATATACCTAGGACAGCTCACGAACTCCTTTTAGCTGGTTAATTAAGCAAGAAAATTCTGAGGCATTTTTTACTGGTCCAGACCCCGAAGGGATGTGATACAATTCCGACAAAACTGTCATATCTGCCAAATGGCGGGAAAGCAAAACTAGACGATCCAACGCGCATCTCCTCGCCCGATTCCGGTATTTGAGGAACCTTAAAAACAAGGAGAATATGTGAAGTAGAGATAACTTAAAAAGACTAGCGACGCTTACACAGCAGAAAAAAGATAGAGGGGTGGGAGAGAACATAAATATAAAAGCAAAGGGACAAAAAGAAATAAAAAAGAAAAAAGAAAAGAGATACACTCTCCATTTTGCTTCTGTTTTAAGTTGACATCAGCCCAGACACTTTCCATAAAATCCTGTTTATTTTCATGATATTATCTCTTTCATCTGTTATTAAATATTTTTTTTCTAATACTTTGTATTTGTCGTGTGCCGCTAGTTTTGTTGCCACATACGTAAATATTCAGACTTGAGAGAAGATATTATTTTTAACGTGATTAAATTATTGGTCCCATTTGCACTGCGCTGATTTTACGATGCAGTTATCGCATTTAGAGTTTTATATTTATATTGTTACGAATAAAATTCGTAACAATATATATATATACAATTCTAAATTTTTTCATTTTTAAAATTTTTAATTGTCTTTCTTTCTCTTTTTATTTTCCTGGTTCATTCTAAATTTTAAATATTTTAAATATTTAATTTGCTTTTTCTAATGTATTTCCATTGCTATTATCATTTTTGAACTGACTGATGGAGTAATATATGGTTGCAGAATGGGAGATAATGTCTCACATATTGTCTGAATATATGGTTTTTGAAATAATACTGAAATCTGATGTTTTTCTTAAATGTCTTCTGTATGTGATGTTGTAAAGCGCTGACGAAGATACGGTTTGGGATCTTTAAAAGTATAGTACAAAATAATTTTTTTCAAAATTCTCTTGCTAACGATCGTACGCCAAATAATCGTTGTGTTTGAATTCTTTGAACTGATACAAATAATGTTCCCATTATATATATATATATATATATATATATATATATATATATATATATATATATATATATATATATATATATATATATATAAGACTTGTAGTAAGAAGTTTTATTTCTACAAACAGCATGGCTACACATTCAGCGCATGTTTCAGTCGTAGCTTTAATAAGTTCGACATCCTTAAACTAAAAAGTCCGTTTACTATATGAAAACATACAGAACGGACTTTTGTGCCTGGGGATGTCGAGCTTATTAAATCTATGACTGAAACGTGTTCTGAATGTATAGCCATGCTATGTTTGTACAAATAAAACTTTTCACTTTCAGTAAATAGCTTAATTTATTATTAAGCACTATTATAAAAACGCAGTAAAGATTGTCCAGATTTTTACCCTGTGCATACAAACCTTGCCTGGATTACTATATATATATATATATATATATATATATATATATATATATATATATATATATATATATATATATATATATATGTATGTGTGTGTGTGTGTGTGTTTAAACAAGTGTTGTTGAATGACACAGAATTGTCACGCTTGTTTAATTTTTTAGTGGTATTCTCGATGCGTCGAGCAAGTTTTCTGGTCTCTGGTGGATGTTGGTATAGTATGTTTCCGAGTGTTCTTTGTTTGGCTATCACTCGAGCGCTTTCGACTTTCGTGGTCGTCATCAGGAGTAAGTTTATTTTTTTACTTTTGAGAAGATTTGAGTAATTGTGTTTTTTAAAATACTTTTCTTGTATGTTTTGGTAGGAGGGGAGGGAGAGTTTAAGATAAGAAATGGGGTGTAGTTGAGTCTATTATTTATTTTCTTCATTTGTGTATTCATTACTTTTGTTTATTTTTATATATTTTATTTTATTTATTTATATTTGTATATTCATCACTTTATTATTTTTAATTATGGAATACGTTTAATATGTTAGTACCGGTATCAAAAGCTATTTTATTAATATTGTGTTGTTACTTTTTAATAAATATTGCTTCTAGTATCTTTAGTCGATGTATGCAATTATTTTTGGTCCCCCGATTTTATAAATCGGGGGACTTATGTTTTGAGGCATGTCCGTCCGTCCGTCCGGATTTTTCTCCGCAACCATCCATTGAATTTCTCTGAAATTTTGCATAGAGTTGTAACTTTGGTCAGGTTAGAAAGTGACATTCTCCAATTTTTGAAAAAAAATCTGGTCAAAAGGCCCCGAAATGGCAAAAAATGACATTTTTTGCCCCATAACTTTTCATCCATCCATTCAATTTCTCTGACCAAAAATGTGGAGGCAATTGTTCCTAATAGAAAATAAGTATCGCTGACCTTGGAAAACATCTGGTTCGCACCCCCAGGGGCTCAAAAGCCTCTAAAACGGCAAAAAATGACCCATTTCTCCCATAACGTTTGATCCATCTATTCAATTTTTCTGAAACTTGGCCAAAATGTAGAGGCAATTGTTCTGGATAGAAAATGAGCATCCTTGACCTCAGAAAAATTCAGGTGGTCAAAGGGGGGTCAAAAATGCCCCAAATTGCTCAAATTTATTGCATTTTACACTCGCCACATCGAGTCACATACAGAGGGGGGCCACGCACGCGCGGCTTGTTATGTATGATTTTGGTGTTAGTATTGTTCGTATATCGGCCGACTGTAGCGTTTTGTTATGTGATATTATGTAGCGTTGAATGGAGCTGGTGTCGGATAGATGATAGGTAAGACGTCGGGAAATAGTTGTTGTTGTGTGGCCAATATAGGTACTATACATTTGTTCTGTTTGGTTCGTGTGAAGACAATTATCAAAGGGTCATATAAACTTGTTTATTACGTTAGTTTGGCTTATAGTTGAGTTTATGGTGTTAATATTTTTTGTTATTAAATTAGATGTTTTGAATTTTGTGTAATAGATTATTAGTTTGATTTTTTTACGCTGTTCGATAAGTTTGTTGCATCGTTGTATTAGGTTAATTATTGCCTTTTCGTCAAGTTTGTAATTAGAATACATTTGGTTTTATATTATAGGTTGAAAGTGTCATTTTTGTTATGGGGTTTGTTTTTGTTTTTATCGTGTATGGATTTTATATATAAGTTTATTTTTTGATCAACTATTCTATTGGAGAAAGTGTTATTAATTAGTGTTTGTTTTATGCTGGTTAGTTCTTTACAAAATGTTTTTAGAGTATAGTATATGCGCGATGACACAGGGATTTTATAAGGAATATTTTATATTTTTGTGGAATTCACGACGGAAGGTGGGGTTGTTTTTTGTGTTTTTTATATGTTGATGTCGTGTATTGCGTAGGGTTACTGGAGTCTATTAGTACATCTAGGAAGGGGATTTTATTTTTAATGTTTAATTCGTGTGTAAATGTAAGAACTGAGTGGGATTCGATGGTTTGCTGGAGTTTGTTAAAAATATTTTCGTAAGATTCGGTGGCAATGGAGATATCATCTACGTATCTATATAAATGAATAAAATGAACTAAAATATTAAATTAAATAAATAAATAAATAAACTAATGAATACACAAATAAAAATAAATAAATAATAGATTCAACCACGTCTTTCCTTTCTTTAACTTTCCCTTTTTCTACTAAGACCTATAAGAAAAGTATAAAAACACAATTACTCAAGTCTTCTAAAAAAAAACCTACCCCTAATGACGAGTACGAAGGTCGAAAGCGCTCGAGTGATGGTCGAATCAAGAACACTCGGAAACATACTATACCAGCTACTATCGGAGACCAAAAGCTTGCTTGACGCATCGAGAATACCACTAAAAAATTCCGTGTCATTTAACAACGCCTACTTTAATAATGACTTGATGCCTATATATATATATATATATATATATATATATATATATATATATATATATATATATATATATATATACATGGAGTTATAGGTGACCGTTTGAGGAGTAGTTTCAAATCGGAAGCCGATTCTTTGGGGGGAGGTCCTGGCTTCTTGTCACCATTCTTCATGTTACTTTTTTATGTATTTCGGCAGTCCGTTATTTTCTGTTAAGACTTAAACTTTTCACAACTTCTTTTTGTTCTGTCTTTGCCATTAAATGGACTATTACTCTGATGATCAGCAATGTTAAGTAAAGACTATATATTTCTCATGACTTTGCTGTGAAATGCGCGTAATATATAGAAAAATACTAAATATGGAAAAAATAAATGAATAAATATTTGTTTGTGAGACGACGAAAAAATACAGGTATTCACCGAAATATGAAAATAAAGAAAATGTAAGAATAAATGTAAATTATGGTTTGGCATTGATTTTTCATATGGTTACCGGAATACAACAGTATATATAGATATATTCCATGCAAGGGAACAATAGGACCAGCGGATTTCCAAGATATAGCCGCCTCCCTCCAAATCATGACCGATCCACCTCCATGTTTAACAGTTGAGAAAAAGGCAGTCTATATTTAATGCCTCTTTCGGCTGTCTCTAATCATATTCATGGACAGAGGTTTAGAATAGAGTAAAGGATGATTTATCGGAGAAAATTACATACTTCCACTGCTCTGTGACCGATTCTTGTCGTTTCTACACACTTCTACACGTTTTTCAACATTTGTGTTCGAAAGCAGTGGTTTTCTGATGGCAGATCTATCAAATACAGCCTAGTTAAGCTCTCAGCGAACAACTTTTGTTGGAACGGGATTATACAGATGATTGTTAAGCTCTGCTGTAATTTTGGGTACCGTGGTGTGTGCTCTGTGTTCACAATCCTTACAAGGGCTTTCTTTCAGAATTTTGTTTAGAGGAGGATGTTTTCCATTCTTTTTCATCAGTTGTCATCATCTTTGAGAAAGTTTCTCTCTGATAGATCTGGCATTAAAGTGTTTCTTACTAATATGCACTATCTGAAACAAAAAAATTATGTAACCAATTAATTCAGGACAAGAATAGCAATAAATAAAACTTTATATATATATATATATATATATATATATATATATATATATATATATATATATATATATGATTATTTTTATTTACACAGACATGTACAAAGCAGATTTTGTACATGTCTGTGTAAATAAAAATAAAAATAATCATATATAAAAGCTCTATTTGATATTGAACACTTTTTATAATCCCGGTGGAATTTTTTTTGATTACTACCCTGTGGATGTTTTACCTGGATTATTTTTATTATTTTTATCATATATATATATATAGTGTTGATCACTTTCAACTGCTCGTGTAAATTAGCCGTCGACTCGCTAGTTACAAAGTTAAATTCCTCCTTATATATATATATATATATATATATATATATATATATATATATATATATATATATATATATATATATATATATTCTCCACAAACAAACTGTTTCGCAGAAGTCGCTTTATACAATCGGGCGTCAGTCACCAGATGTGAGTAAGGGAAATCACAATGCTTATATAATCTCTATCAATTATCAATTGCCAAAGAAGTGCTCCATTTCTTTACATGAAGTAATTTGCATTTTCGCTGATGGAAGTTAGCGATATTACTTAGAATAGTGTTTAACCAAAGAGTGTTGGGCTATTTGTAGTTATTCATGTACAGACTGTTTCGAATTATCTGCAGACAGCTGTTGAAGAGGAGGGGGAAAGGGAGTATATGCGCGAGAAGGAGAGAGGGGAAGAGGAAGAGAATGGACAATCAGTAATGACTGTGTGGAAATAAAATACATTTAACCACGGAAATATGAAAGATGTATTTGTAAAATGGACATGTCCCAAGGAAATATATTTTTTGATGCTTGAGATAATCTTGTGAGAGAGAAAAACTCGATAAAAAAGAACGAGCGAGAGACGCCAGAAATAACAACTCGATATAGCATCCCACGTGCCGATAATAATAATAATAATAATAATAATAATAATAATAATAATAATAATAATAATAATAAGAAGAAGAAGAAGAAGAAGAAGAAGAAGATGAAGAAGAAAAAGGAGGACGAGGAGGAGAAGAAGAATTTTTTGAATGCGGGAACCAAACCACGTTACCAGGTAATGGCGGTCAACGACAGATAAACTGAAACACGCATAGAAACACAGAAAGACAATTGCACAAAACCGAAGAGACTGAAACAACTAGAGCCGATTAGAAAATACATAATCTGACCCCCTCCCTTAAAAAAATGCGGTAGCACCAGCATATGTAGCTTTCACAGAAAATGGTCATAAAGAGTCGAATAGACGATTGTTTATAGGTTAATACCGCTAATTAAGTTATACTTAATTTTATTGTGACAGGAGAGGGGGATAAGAGAGAGAGAGAGAGAGAGAGAGAGAGAGAGAGAGAGAGAGAGAGGGAGAGAGAGTCATTTATTGTTATATTATAAACTCTTCAGACCATTTTTTCACAGCTTACGCGCTCCTGTTAAGGGTAAATGAGGAGCTTTCGCCTATCACTCTCTATCGTTCATATCTGACGTCATATCTGCCTAAATGATCTTTGCTGAGCGTTTCATCTACAGCACATCCTGCCTAATCGCTAATATGTACTAGTCAACATATCTACTAGCCAACCTGCCCACTCTAATATTTAATACGGCCTCATAATTTTATGTATTCATACTTTCCAATTTCTTAAAGCATAACGCATGAATAACTTTCGCATCCGCACTTTACTTCTAAGTGAATACCTTGACGGAACTTTATCAAACTCTTTTGCAGATAATGTGCATTGGAAAAGCGGATCGATTTCAACATCCTTCGTATTGTCATCAGCTGGAGAGATCTTTCATAGAAACCTATTTTTGTTGGATTTGTCATCAACATTGCTGTTCCGTAACGAGGAAATATTAGTTTGTGATCTAATTCTATCTCGGGATTAAAAAACGTCTGGGACATGTTAACTGTCCCATTCCCTTCACATATATCTTTCTCTTCGGCAATTTCCCCTTCAAACTTTCTTTCGGCACAAAGTCGAATCACTGGACATGAACAGATGGTAGAGAGAAAGACGGTGAATACATTAGCTGATATTAGTTATTTTTATTGTCTTAATCAACTTTTATAGATGAACAGCACTTGTCTTACCACCTAATATACAAATATATAAATAGGTGTCCTTATTAATGTGTATGGCATATATGTTTTATAAAGATATGTTGGCTCTCATCTACAGGGTGACCTCAACCCTCCAAAAAATGTGGCGTATAGAATCGGTAATAAAATTCATAAACCTTTTTGCAATCCAACCATTTTTTATATAAATTAAGTTCAGTCTATGACTGACTTGTCCACCAATATTCAATCTTCAACCGTATTTGTTCTATCGTTGTTCAATGATAAGCACACCTTTCTTGGAACTACCCTTATTCATGAAGTGATGGACCTTTTCACTACTTTTATTCATGCAGTGATGGACCTTCTCATGTCAGGAATAATCTGCGGATTGTTTTAGTAAGCATCATTTTTTAGATAAAAATCTGGCGATTTGTGGTCCGATGAGTGTAAAGCACATTCAGGGTCATGCCTCCTACTGATGAGACGATCGACCAATTGTCCCTGCATATCATTGAAACAAAGACTGTTAGGCATTCATGACGTAAACTGAGTGGACAAATCAGACATTGATTTAGGTTTATTTCTACCGAATATGGTCGGATTGCAGAATGGTTTGCAAATTTTATAACCTATTCCATCGGTAGCATTTGCTTTTTTGGGTTGTTTTTTTAGTTTCGATTGAAAAGAGTTCTACAGAAAAATCCTTTATAAAATGCGAATTTTACTGGTGTGTATGGATACAGAAGAACGCGCAAGAATGAATGAGTCGACCGAACTGTGTTTAACATTTTACGTCACTGAATTTCGGACTGCTGCTACGGTGACGCCAACGGCCTACGTCGCTTGAAGAAATGTAAAATGCCAACGACCGAGGTCAGATATATTAACGTTGTAACATCGAATGTTCAAGGAATCATTGAGATGAAACAAATAGAAAAAAATGAAACCCGTGGAGCGTAGATGTCAATAAAAGACGTTCATCGTTCAGATTCTTAGATTTCATCACAAACAGCGACACAACAAGTACTAAAATAACTACATAAAAAAGATAAAAAGATCTTACACGCGCCAAAACGATATGTGTTAATCGAACTATTTGACTTACTGTACATAAACAATGACGACATCGAATTGGTTTATAAAAAATATTATATTAATATGTATATATATATATATAATTATATAAAGATTAGAAACAGTCTACGCGAATCAACCAACGTTTCGACGCTAACACGTCTCCTCTGGACTCTAAAGAAGAAAAATTTTATTTATAAAAGCTGGTACTTATCCAGATTAGAACCCGAGCTAAAATCGACTTGGTGTTGGTTAGCGTTAGGGTTAGCGCTAAGGTTAGGTTAGGGTTAGCGTTAGGGTTAGCCTGTGTCCTAATCTAGATAAGTACCTAAAGGCTCTACTCACGTATTGAGCACTTTGAAAAAATATTGGCTTTAAGTGCAATAAATTTAAACTAAATTAACTAATTAATATATATATATATATATATATATATATATATATATATTTATGTCTACTATTTAAGGACTTTTTTCTTAAAAGGGGGGTTTCTGCGGGATTATGTTTCATTTGGCCCTTTGTGTGTTTATCTCGAAAGGGAGCCAGTCCGCCCTGGAAAAAAGGCTCACACGACCACATGCATTCCGGACGGACATTTATGTTGCCTTTCCTTTTGATGGAATAGATGTGGAATGCCCATACTATCAGTAGCTTGGAATGGTAACTTGTGAACGGTGTTTTCACTGTTTGGTTTTTGTTTGGGGGGATACTTTTCATCGATGTGCCGCCCGACGAGAAGGTGTATTCTCGCACATTGTTCCTGGTTCTGTTGAATG
>OY744519.1:161107291-161157291 GCA_963556195.1 Sepiola atlantica
ATCACATATAAATGCTCTGTACTCTGTAATCGAGTATCATCGAGCTTGTTTTTATTGGAACAACCCCGGTCTTCACTGAATGATCTATTTTATAAGTGAAAAATCTAAATCTATATATATATATATATATATATATATTGACTCTCATTTGAATATAATAGAGAAAATAAACAAATTAGTATGAATAATATTTTTTGTTTGTCACTTATATATTATATATATATTCCACAACTTTAATATATATATATATTATAGTTGTGGAATATATATATAATATATAAGAGACAAACAAAAAATATTATTCATACTAATTTGTTTATTTTCTCTATTATATTCAAATGAGAGTCAATTATCATTTAAATCAGGACTTTTCAAAAACAAGACTTTTCTCGTCAGAGGCAAACACATCTTGTCATATAATAAACACTTGCTTGAATACTATTTGAATGTTTTTTAAAGTTTGAAAGAGTTTGAAAAATATTTTATTTTAACCTTTTACAACAAAATTTGATAACTCAAAAGCTAATTATCTGCATTTGCCTTGTGGTTACTATTATCAAAGGACATTAGATCCATACATAAAATTGGTGAAAATCGAGCCTTTACGATGAACAGAAACGATGTTATCGTTAAAAGTGTGATTTTAACTATTTACACGACCTTGACATTTTACCTAGATAGCCCCAAATTAAATAATTTCCAAGTTAGACAATCACCGATCATTTGACCAACTTTGATGTGGACGCTAGGTTGTACACAAGTAAACAAACTCGACCGAAAACATAACCTCCCCCATGGCGGAGGTAATAAAAGAGTCTACCGTAATGCTTTCTTGGCGATAGCAATGCAAGACTTGTACGAAAAGCAAAACACTGCACCTAAAGAGTTATCACACTCAAATTACTATAACATAATTAGTATAATATCAAAAATATATGAGAACAGCCATTTTATGTCTATATTTACCACGCTAATATATAAACGGGCTTAATTCACTTATAAAACCATCCGACGTTCAGACGGATGTGACGTCATAGCACCGTATGATATGTAACACTATTAGGATTTTACAAGATGGCGCCTAACGTTAAAAACAAAATTAAAACAAGTTTAATCACAAATTAAATTAGTTTAAGCTAAAAACGAATGCTACTTTACGCAGATTCCTTCAGGTTAACATTTAAAAGAAGACAAAGTGAAAATAGAACGACTAAAATGATTTTAAGAAGACGAACATTTATTAAAACATGCTATATACATTTTATTGTAAAAAAACAATTCATTTTTCAAAATGTCCACTTATTTTATTTTGAAGTTTTGAGAGTAAATGACGGGATATGTTCGCATTGGTTAATCTTTGGTGACGTCAGTTTCATTAAAAAAACATTTCCGATACATTTTTAGAGGACTGAATTTCCTTGTATGCAATTTTATGTTAAAAAGTCGTTACTAAATGTCTTCGACTTTACGAAACATATAACAGAAGAAAACGAGCGAACGATCGTGTACGAGAGAGAGAGAGAGAGAGAGAGAGAGAGAGAGAGAGAGAGAGAGAGAGAGAGAGAGAGAGAGAATACAGCTCTGTATGTCTTCGAGTTTCAAGAAACGTTCAGATTCTGACGCAAAAGCGTCTAAAAAAAGAATCGTTTAGATTCTTAGTTGTTCAAATTCTGTGATGTTTGAGATCTTTTGTATAAAGTAGTTCGGAAAATAATGACCGATTTTAGAAACAAGCATTTATTCAGGAACCGATTTAAATTACATCGAAGGCTTAAAACCCGTTCAGATACTGACATAAAGAACCTCATACATTTCGCTGGCACGTCTACGTGCGTTTTGTTAACAACAAAAAAAACTCGAAAGCGTTCATTGCCAAATAGTATATGTGAGTCCTCTACGACATTCATCTTCAAGGCTCACAGTACTAAATTAATGATCCGACTTTCGTAATATGGAATCACTATATATATATATATATATATATATATATATATATATATATATATATATATATATATATATATATATATATATATATATATATGTATGTATATATATACGCACGCACACACACATATATGCTGCTACTGATTACAGCTGATTTGAGAATATGCTGTTTGCCCAGATTGAAGAAAAACTCTCGACATTTTTTTGACACGTTCTATTGCATGTACATCCCTTTCTCTACTTCTGTCTGGATCGCAGACGATTTCATTTTTCTATCTATCTATCTATCTATCTATCTATCTATCTATCTATCTATCTATCTATCTATCTATCTATCTATCTATCGTTTTATTCTACCCTTTTTATTATATTTCTTTCTTTTCACTTTATTTTCTTTACTTTTATTTTCTTTTATATTTTATATTATCTTATATATATTATCTTTTATATTAATATTTTTTATTATTTTTTTATTTGGATTTTGATTTTAACATTTTGATTCTTAACGGTCCCAACCACGTGACTTCCCAAATTTTGAAATTTTAAATTTCTTTTCTTTTTTTCTCCATTTCATTCTTTCCAAATATGATCTAAGGTTAAGATCGGATTCTAACTCTGCCTGATGAGATCTAAGCTTATAATAGCTGTTGATGAATAACATCGACATACCAGTGTCACAGATTTTGTACATGTCTGTGTAAATAAAAATGATCATATATATATGTATATATATATATATATATATATATATATATATATATATATAATGTTAGTTCAGATCAATATAATTTGAACATCGTTCCAAGAATTAAAAAAAAACAACTACCATTCGGCGTACGATCGTTTCCAAGACTTTTGGGAAATATTTTATTGTTCATTATCTTTTATTATTTTTTGATAATACCAAAACGTCTTCGTCGGCACCTTTTATAACATCACATACAGAAGCTTCATGAAAAAAGCATTAGATTTAAGTATCAAAATTCAGCACGACTGATAGGAATTTCGAAGCGGAAGATGGACAGCGAATTAATTAATTAATAAAAACATTCACAACATTCAGAGCATTCACCATACAGGTTGAATTGAGTGGGAGAAATAACATAAGAGAAAAAACTAAATAAGTGAAAAATTCTTCAATAAAAAAAATAAGCTAGAAATGTAAACAATGGCGGCAATGAATATTAGGAGCGATAAGAGAATTTTTTACAATGATAAACAATGTTATGATATTATAAAATGCGATAGAATAAAATGGAGTGTGGTTCAATATGGTATACGAAATAGTAAAAATTGGGAAATAAAGTAGTTAAATACTAATGACTAGTTTGAAATAATAGAAAATGATAAAGAAAAAAATTGATAAAAGATAAAAAAGAAAAAGGAGGAATAAATAAATGAATAAAACAAGATTTAATTTTTGTTTTTATATATAAAAGGTAGAGTGTATTATTTTAGATCAATAGAAATTGAAATAATTAGAAGATAAAAGGTTTACAAGAGAATAAGTATGGATATACTTAGAAGTAACGGTATAGCTTTAAAATATAATTCTATTCTTAAGAGGAGCACGTATCATAATTAGGTATATTTAAAACTGGAAACTATTTTGATGGGTGGATTAATTTAATTTACATATATAGAATACCGATGACCCCCTAAAAGTTACACTTTATTTCTCAGTAGCCCCTTACGTCAGTAGCCCCTTACGTCTTAAGCTGAATATCGATAGACTTCGCGGTGGAAGAGACATTCGTGAACTTGCTTTACTTCAATTTGCTCTTAATTATGATAACGTCCTTATTGGATACTGCACAGTAGATGTGAACTGTTGTGAGCAAGTTGTCAGAAAAATATCATAAAAGCTTGCATTTTGCCCAGCAGCATCTGGTACGCGTGTGGGCTTGTCAACAATTTGAGTCAGCTTACATGCAAAGGAAAAGTCGTGACAAAACCTTTCTTCATTATCAGTCTTTTTTTAGTGGACTAGCTACTCAACATTTTGAACATTAATGTCACCATAGACATGAATGCTAGCACGCCCTAAATGGTAAAGTTTACAAAAAAGAATAATGTGCCCATGTTACTTACCGGGTTGCCGAGAATACATATTCCTACATGCATAATGATTGGTTCATAAAAACAATTAAAAGAAACTTCATATACATGCACCTCTTAAAAGTTAACATTTACAAAAATAAAATAAAGTGTCGATGTTACTCACCGTGTTGCCTAGAATATATATTCCAAAATTCATCATGATCCGTTCATTAGTTTAAGAGATTGTTCTCTCTCTCCTTCTCCCTCTCTCTCTCTCTCTCTCTCTCTCTCTCTCTCTCTCTCTCTCTCTATATATATATATATATATATATATATATATATATATATATATATATATATATATATATATATAACACGTGTCCATGAATTATTTTATTAACGTCCTATAAAGTTAAAGGCGACTAATAATGAAATCTTCTGCATTAACCTGTATCATTTAGGAAGTGAAGAATCGAAATATTAGTAAGCAATATAACAAACGTTACAATCACTAATAAAAACGATTACATCAAATAGATTAAATATTTAGGTGATTAAAAATTTCCGGACAAGGCGTCATGTTCCGGATGTAAAACGCCAAACTATAGACATCAATATCGAAGGTTCGATCTTTGTCTAAGTTAGCCATGCTGGTGACGGCTGTGAGCCAGAAACACGTTTCCATCGATTACTTTTATGTACGCATAAAATAAATAAAAAAATTGAACTTGAGTGAGCACAGTTCTGAAGAAAAAAGAGTTCCCGAAATATTATATCATACGGAGTTTCCACCAAACAATCTTGATACAGGTATTACATAACATTGTAACATTGTGTAGATAGACATCTATATGCGTGTTTGTGAAAAAAATAAAAATAAATATATATATATATATATATATATATATATATATATATATATATGTGTGTGTGTACATTGTATTAAGGGTGAAACTATTTAACTTTTTCCACCATTATATGTCTTATTTGCTCCAACTTGTGTCTATCCGTCACACCTCTGCATTGTATTGCCTTCTAAGTATCACATATATATATATATATATATATATATGGTCGTTAAAGATATAGTATATTTTTAAATTCCTTTTTAGCGGATATTTTTCAGGCTGTAAAAGAAGTGAAATCTTATTTTTATTTTTTGCTTAAATACGATTGACGTGATAATAAAAAATTAACGTTTTTTTTTATTAGTTGAGGATATTCAGCTCCCCCGAAAAAAGACTCTGGATGGGACAAAAAATAAAAATTGATTCGATCGAGAAATATATCCCATCCTCTCACTGAGGACAGAATACATTGATAAACTAACTCAATCGCCTTCAGAATCTTTCAGTAGTAAGGGTGTGAGATGTTAGTCATTGCTCTTCCTCATTGTTGGAGTTCCGGATGTGTTGTTTCCCAGAAAAGTGTGATTTTGAGGCGATGAGCAGAGATCTCTATAATACTTTATTAGACGACTTCATGTATGTGTGTCTCTCGTATCAACGTAACTTTGGTAAATACTACAAATCGAATATTTATTAAAATAAAACATACAATAGCGTATAATAAAACATTTTTTAAATAATTTAATTACGAAATTAAATCTATCAGAATGCATTTCGGTTTCTTAAATTCTCTTATCCTCTTCGCTCGCAATCCTTCCGACAGCTAGTTTCCCTTCCTTGCATTTATCACGTAAATCGTCACCCACTCCCTGCACGAGTCTGCCTACTGATATTGTAAGCAACTTTGTTTTCGCTTCGCTTATCTGTCTTTCTATACCAGAAAAAACTACATTTTTCCTCTCTTAATGACCTAAAACAAGGCAACTTGCTACTGAGACGTAACGGGCTACCGTGATTAGCGGTCAGATTTATTGGGAGCATTCTAATTGGGGAGTGTGCAGCAATATATTTGTTTACGTTACATTTGAATTTGTGCATGTTGGTACAGTTGGGGAAACAGAGAGCTGGGATACGGCCTACGTAAACAAACTAAAGCCTGCTAACTGATTCGAGTTTTTTCTGGTGATGTCATTGATAGTGGGAGTAAGAACTACTATCAATCAGGAAAGGAAGTGCCAGAAGGCAGTTCGGGCTTTTTTCTTCTGTCATTTCAGGAAGATGAAGATGACTTCTTCTTTTGTCGTTCCATATTGCGAGGGGGATTGTAAAAATGGCCACAACATTAATGTTTTTGCTTTTCCGAAAGATAAGGAACTATTTCGGGCTTGGATACATTTTATTAACCAAGATAATTTAGCAAACTTTGTGAAATTATGTTTTTAAAACTTAATTAACTAGTCGCATATTCATTACGTTTAAAAAATGTGACTGATGGACGGAATAAAACTGTATTTATATAAAAACTTTTCAAAGAGTTTTTTTATAAATAAAATGAAAGTAAAGTAACTTATTTATGGATGTCAAGCGCGAACCAACACACCACAATATTTTTATAAATAAAATAAAGTAAACTCTATTTCCATTTTATAAATGTGAAAATAAACGCGGACACCACAATTTTTGTACGAATAAAATTATGTCAAACATATTTCCTTTTTATGGATGTCAAGCGCGAAAGAAAATAATACGAAATTGCAACATGGCCGTCAGCGATTATGGCATTGCATAAAAGTTTGATTTTTCGGGATAAAAAATGCAATGTAAGATTAATTGATAAATTCCATCCAAAATGTGTGCGAAAATCAAACGAAATAAGCGAGATATAAAAATGTTACTGTATTGTAAATAAACTGTTCGTTTTGCAAAAAGAAAAACACATTTTAATTTATTTCAATAAATGTTCTATTAATTAACTATTTCGAATTCTTGATTTTGTAATTTTATAACCTTAATTGATAACATGGGTTAAATTAGCGAAATACTGGAAGAACAGTACATTTTCGCACGATTGGTGACATTTATTGGATGTGTTTCTACCAGTATTTTGTTTAAATTTCGAGTTTTGAACTTATTTAATATTGTAGATGTTTGTTTACTATCTTTTCTTGGTTTTTAACAATAGTTTAAATTATGGTATTTTGTAAACTAACTTATCGTTTGTTTTTATTTAAATTTATTGTTTGTTTACATTTAAAAACTTATTCATAATTCGTTTGTTTATTGAATTGTTTGTTCCCTAAATTCATAAACAATTAACTATTTATGGTCAATTATTTTTTTAATTGATATTGAATAAAGATCAGTTTCAGTATAAATCGAACTGTGTTCCTTTCTTTTTTCTTTTTTAAATGCAATTTTTAAAGTTTTCTAATGCATTTTTTTAAAAAGCTCTCATTCATTAGATATGTGCAAATATTAGAAAACCGTGTCGTATTATTTCTGCAATGTTATTATTTAATTCGAGAATTTGATTTTTATTCGAGTTATATTGATTTTATTAATACGGACCTTGTTTTTTTTTCGTAATATATGAGAACTATATTTTGAAAGATTTTTTTATTGTTAATATCTACGATGCTTTAGTTTCATAAAAAATACATTAATGCGTTTTTTTAGTACCCTGTGATATAACCTGAGTAAAGGTGTTATTGGTTTACACGAAATAATCCATTTGCACTGGGATTTCTAATAAAGTAATGGGTTAATCAATCATATTCCGTGATCGTTAATTAATAAACACTGAAAATTTCATTAAAATTGTTTGATTTCCTGAATTTTAATGATTTTTTACGTGAAGGGAGGGGTTAAAATGCTCATAGTCTGACTGTTCAACATATCTCGTTTGTTACTTTATAGCATGACGTCATTTTTCAGTTAACAGATTTTAGCTTACGATAGCCGTGGCTGAAAGCGAATTCTAAAGACAAGCGATCCGAGGAAATAAGCTATTAGATTATAAAGTTTGCCGCCATCTGAGGATTTCAACAATGAAGGGGTGGGATTTTGCTGCTAGATGATCGAGGGTATTTACTGTGAGGAGGTACAAGTGCAGTAAGTTTGTCAGAGTACATTCCGTGGAAGTACTTGTAAAGCAAATACTGGGATGAAACATTGCGGCGATTGGACAGAGGCTGGAGCTTGGCAGACAGTGTGGGACCTATTAGGTTAGGGACTCTTTTTTGTCCCCTGTCCAAGAGGGAGAGGGGAATGGTGGCTTTATAGAGATATAGGATATTGGCAAGTGTGATAAGTTTTCTAGACCGGTAGGGAGAAACCACCGTTTTTAGTTTAGTTATAGTTCCATAACAAAAGCCTATTAAAAATAATTTGGCAAAAAGAACAACAAAAACAAACAAAAAAAAAACGAAAGTATTTATATGATTTAAAGATTTAATATAAACAACGATATGTTTTAAAATAACCTATATTTGCAGCAACGTGGACAATAGCTTCGCTAAAGTGTTGACTTTTGTTACGACTTAGAAAAGCTGCTAAGATCCACGCTGCCAATTAAAATGTTAGAAAATGGATGGAAACAGATAAAAACATAAATGTTGCATGAAAGAAGAAAAGATTGTTTAACAAACACAAGATATTTATATATTTACAAAATTACAAGTTTATTTTATGTGAGTAATTGTTCATTTGAAGTTCAGTTCTCATTATAGAAATTTCAGAATGGAAAAAGTTACGAGTGTTAAAAGTGAATGTATGTACACGTTTGTTTTCTGTCAGTGTGTATATGCGTGTGACAGACAGTGTGAGTGAAAAAGGCATTGTGTGCGTGTCGCGTTTTAGCAGTGTGCGTATGCGCATGATAGTGTGCGTCGAAAAGTGCGATTTACTCCCCTTAGCCCCAAAGGGCCAAGAGAAGATGAGCGTAATATCGTGTTAGCACTGTCCTGACTCAACTGTTTGACTGATGAAAATTCTGGTCTTTAAATATTTAGTCAAGTGTAATTTTTACTTTGGGCGCCAAAAGTGGTTTCGAGCGCACGAGGTGATTTTATTGCGGGTCACGTGATCACTATGTTTTGCATTTTTGTAAATAATACTATGGAGGCCGGTATGCACGAACAATGGGATTTTTTTTTTTTCAGATATAATTTTTGGGCGTGTCTTGTGTTTTAGAACCTGTGGTTGTTCAATTAATATGTGTCGGATTTGGTTTACATGTCAATCTTATTCAGAGAAAAGACAGAAATAGTGAATCAACAATGAAAAAAAAAAAAAAACAACAACTCCCGGATAACACCGGGTAGGACAACTATTAAATATATAAAAATATCAACAAGTTTGGCTGAGAGAAAAGTGGATTCCGTTTTGGCTTTTTATCTACAAGGGAAAAATATCTACATCGTACGAATGTCTATTTTGCTTGTTTTTTTGTGGGGGAAGGTATTGTAGTATCTGTTCTGTTGTCATGATACAATCCTCCCAAGGATTACCATCTCCTATTTTCGGGAGGTAGTTTAGTAGCCATTCTGTTGACATAATACTAGCCTACCAGGCATTACTTTCTCCTTTTTGGGGGAGGGGGTAATATAGTATATGTTCTGTTTAATAAGACTATCCTCCAAGGCATTACCTCTTCCTTTGGGGTGTAGAGTGTTAACTGTCCGCGTGCCATGAGACCATTCTCCAAGGGATTACCCTCTATTTTTTCTTTGGATGAGGGGGTAGTATCTGTTCTGTTTTCATACCATCACCCCAGGCATTACCTCCTCCATTATTTTGACGGGGGTAGTATTGTAGTATCTGCCTTGTTGTCGTGAGACCATCCCCCAGGCATAACCTCCTCCTTTGGTAGCGCTATTTTCGTATTATTCCTCTTTTTTTGTGGTGGGATGGGGGTAGTGTAGTGTCTGCTCTGTTTTTATGAGACCATATTGTATAGTATTGATTGTAATATTAGGTGCAGATCGCATAACAAAGTAGATTCATGAGATCTAGATTGAATGTAAGTGTAGATATCATACCAAAGTAGATTCATTATATGTATTTAACAAGCCAAAGCGGCACCGAAAAGTGTAGGATCAAAGTGTAGTATCTGTTCTGATAGTTCACTTCATCTTTTTTCTGTCCTCAGTCAGTGAAGAAGTGCTTATCGACCGAAGCATTTTTTTTCCAATCCAGAGTGCTACTTTTTAGAAGCATAATTTTTCCCCACATTAAAAACCGAACCCGTGTCGAACTCTGCCAAAGTAAATAGGAACAAGAGAGAGAGAGAGAGAGAGAGAGAGAGAGAGAGAGAGAGAGAGAGAGAGAGAGAGAGAGAGAGAGAGAGAGAGAGGGAAGAAAGAAAGAAAGAGAGAGGGGTTTTACTATAGAGATAGGAAATAAATCAGACGGTAAAAAGGAAGGAAGAAAGAAAGACACAACGAAAGAATGGAAGAAATTAAGAAAGAAGGAGAAAGAAAGATAAAGAAAACGGAAAATAAAAAGCGAAGGAGGAGGAGGAGGAGGAGGAGGAGGAGGAGGAGGAGGAGGAGGCAGAGGGGGAAGCTTTGTGAAATTACGCGTTATATATTAGCGACGAACTTTCAGATCTGTTGCCATGGCAACGCTCTATGCATTCAGCGCTTAGCGACAACATCACGTGCTTTGTTTAGCTAACATCCGGGTAATTCGGAGGTTGGCACGTGAACGAGGTTTTTGACTTTCTCTTCTCATTGGCTAGTTTCTAGGTCAGCAGCCGATACATTTGCAGGCGAGGCTGACGATTTGAAATCCTTTACTACGGAAGAGCAGAAGTGATATCTTTTAGCTAAATTTGTTGTTTTGTTTTGGTACTGAGAGATAACGTGTACTTTTTTGTTTCTCTCTCTCTCTCCCTCTCTCTCTCTCTCTCGCTCTCTCTCTCTCTTTATATATATATATATATATATATATATATATATATATATATATATATATATATATATATATATATATAATTTAGTTTAATTTAGTCTCATACAAAAGAGGAAACGGGGAGGTGGAAGGCTTTCATGAAAAATTCACATACCTCTGATTTTTGTTGAATGTTAACAATAGTTTTTAATAAATATTCTCCAAAATTCAGTTTCTTTGGAGTATTTTAAAGGATTTCAGGGGGCATGATATGAGTACCACCCCACATTTCAAAATTCAAATATTTCAGATTTGCATTAAACGTTATCTATAGTCTTTAAAAACCACTTAAGAAAGATTCCCTGAATTTCAATTTTTTAATATATTTTCTAGAATCAAAATTACGTAATGGATTTAGATAAAAATTGGAATTGGGATTCAAAACATAGGGTTAAGTAGTATTATTGTTTATTTTAATCTTCATGAAGTGATATAAAAGTGGTGTAAAACCATTTTGTTCTGGGAATTAATTTTACCCGTCATGGGACGGGTATTCTTCTAGTATATATTCATTTTCTTTTTTCTCTCTCCTTTCCGTCATTGTTTGTTTCTTTCTTTTTAGACTTTTTAAATATTCTTTATTTTATTTCTCCCTCTATTTTGTTTCTGTTCTTCTTTCTTTCCTTCCTTCCTTCTTTCTTTTTTTCTTTCTTTCTTTTTTTCTTTCTTTCCTCTTTTTTCTTTTTAAGACATTTAATCTCTTTTTTTCTTACTTTCTTTATTTCCTTTTTGTATTCTTTCGATCTATATTTGCCTTTTCTGTTCTCTCTCATTTTTCCATTTTTTATTCTATTGTACTATAAAACGGTTTATTTATTTGTCTATGATTTTTTAAAAAACATTTTTTTTTATTGTTTTTTCCTTTCTTTCATTTCTTTCTTTGTTTTTTTTTTCATCCTTACATTTTGTCAATCTTTTCCCTTTTTTCTGTCTGTTTTAGAGTGTCCTTCTTCTTTCATTTATTTTGTTTCAGTTTTTCATTCTTTCTTCAGTTTTTCTTTCTGTCTATCTTTCTTTTCTTTTTTTTCTTTTTTCTTCATTTTTTGAAATTTCTTTTCTTTCGTTTCTTCATTCAATTGTGATTCCAATTTTGAAAACATCTTTCAGCCACGTTCTTATGTATTGTCATCTTTTTCCATTGTTTTGGCAATCATAGTTTGTAGCCGAGAAATTTATATATATATATATATATATATATAGTAAATTAGTCGTTTCGATGAAACGCGGAAGCCTCTGTGTAGCTTAATTGCCATAAATATATTTTCAGAACCTAGCTCTGCTCACGTATTGAGCACTGCTGAATTAAATGCTGAAAATTGATACATAAAAGATTATCTCTTTATAACATTTTATGTGGATACATGAAATAATAATAATAATAATAATAATATATATATATATATATATATATATATATATATACTAGACCACCCGTGACCCGTTGGGTCAGTTTGTTATATTAGCTATGGAATTCATGTATGTGCGTGACACTTGTGGAGAAAACAAAAAAACTATTTGATGAAATTAAATGTAATTGTTGAAAAAAGAATATAGATAGATTTCTATGCGTCGTTCTGTTTATTATAATTGTTTTTTTTTAAATTACAGTTACTGAATTATAAGTGGTTGGCCATACTTATAGGTAAATATGCACTGAACAGGTACCATAATACTTATTATAGTTAAATTCAAATTTTTATATATAATCTGTTAAATGAAATTGTTAGTTTCAACTAACAATTTCATTTAAAAGATTAAAAAAAATGTATTATTTCTTCCCCTTCCGCTCGAAATGTAGAAGAAAAAATATTAGCGGCTGGTTGGGATCGAACTATAAACCAGTCGGGCCAAAGACAAAAATACTACGTCGCTTACCGTTGCGCTAAAGGGAAATAATTAAAATACTATGCAGAAATTAGGCTAATTAAATGTTATTAATAATCTAGGTGCGTCACGCATGCGCAGAGCGTTTGCCGGAAGCGTGACACACGTACGTACACCTTAGCGTATTAATATATAGATTGTTGTTGTTTTGTTTGTTTGTTTTTGTTTTTTAAAAGGGTTTGAAACTGCGACAGACTTTACGAAGTGCTCCCGTTGTATGTTTTTAGTCGTCAAGTAAACAAAAAAACTATTTGATGAAATTAAATGAAATTGTTTATATTAAAAGCGATATAAAAATTTCCAGAATGAAAAATTGCATGCGTTCGTTAATCGTAAGAGATTAACGGAATCGGATTAACAGATTTAAGACGATGCTATTTACGCATGCGCAACCGGATGTTGAAAACCGGAAAGCTGAAAGCTGATTGCAAACATACAAGACCCATAGACTTTTAGTAGTATATAGATATATATATATACGAGGCCTGTCTAAAAGGTATCCGACTTTAGGCCAGAAAAAATATTTCAAATACGTAACGTATTCGTCACGTATTTGAAATATTTTTTCTGGACTTAGGTCCGATACTTTTTAGACAGGCATCGTATATATATATATATATATATATATATATATATATATATATATATATATATATATATATATATATATAATACAAGTAACTTTTAGCAAACGCATTAAAATTGAATTTCATACCGAACTGTAGAGTTCTGAAACTGTTTGTAAGTTGTTATTTCAACATTCGTTTCGTTACTTTCATTTAGGCGAACACGAGTCAATAAATAAATGGAGATTGATGTTGTTTTTGCGATGTCCGCTAATTTCAGGCTTAAAAGAAGGTAAAAAAGAGGTTTACGGTTTCACTAACCCTAACTTCGGGGGTACTTGCCAGTCAGATAAGGATACGCTTTATTTACTACCTTTTAAGACTGAAATTAGCGACGACCCTGAAACAAAATCTACCGCCATATTTGATTGACTCGTGTTTAGCTAAGAGAAAGTAATGTAACAAATTTTATAAAATAAAATAAAAAAGCAGGATAACAGTTTCAGAACCTTAAAATAATACAGACCGGTAAAATATTACATTTTATTACGTTTGGTAAAAATTATTTGTTGTATATATATATATATATATATATATATATATATATATATATATATATATATATATATATATATATATATATATAAGGAAAGATGTGGGGTCTGTGACATAATAATAAAGGGGAACTCATACACATTTAAACACCCAACACAAACATTCACAATAAAAAAGACCTTAACTGCACCTCCAAGAACGTTGTCTATGTGCTAGAATGTACAACATGCAATGAAGCTTATATAGGTGCGACCAAAACATTTAATAATAGAGTATCTTTACATAAAAGCAACATTAAAATCAAAGAAAACCGTAGATTATTCGTCTCACAACATGTGCACTCCTGCAGCGGAGGAAAATTTAAAATAATGCCAATTTTCCAAAGCCAAGATTACACTTACTTACTAACACAAGAAAAAACTTCATATTCAAATTCAATCCAACATTAAACAGATCATAACTCTAACAACAGACACTTTTATCAAACTTTATTCACCTCTAGTTAAGTAAAAACATAAATAACTATTTATAGTTATCTATAGACTGGAAAATTCTTATTCAAGGAAGATAATCTTAGTACATAACTTCTTATTACGCACTTCTACACAGCTATGAGTCAAATAGCAACTTTTGTTAAATGAATCGTTTACAATAGATATTAGATTTGCACATTAAATACCGGACTATGAAATCGGCCAAACAAAGTTCGAATCTAGTTGGACCGATTGCATTAACTTATCTTTTATAAGTATGTGTGTGTATGTGTGTGTATGTGTGTGTGTATATATGTATATATGTGTGTATGTATGTATATATATATATATATTGACCATTATCGACCTTTCTATCACTGTCTAACCACAAGCCTATGTGTATGTGCGCGCGTGTGTGTGTGTGCGTGTGTGTGTGTGTCGCTCACCTACGTGCAGGACTCAGGACGGGCCAGACGCATGCGGGCACGCGCGCGCGCAGGCACGGCGTACTTCTTGGAGACGACGGGGGCAATAAAAAGTATTACATTTCAAAAGAAAATCTAAGCACCCTGAGAAGCTGGGATGACCGATGGAATGAGGGTCAAAATGGCACGTACTTGACCAAGAGAAGCAGAAAAAATGGCAAATAAAAAATAAAAGATATCAAATTATCAAAACACGTACTCACCCACGCATGCGCAAAAGCGTCAAACAATAACAACTTTCCTCAAATCGAAAGACATTTTTTCAAATGGATTTACATATCTGATGAAAGCGGACCACCGCTTGAAACGCGTTATATAAAAATGATAAAATGATAAAACAACAAAATAATAAATAAATGTTGAAAAAAACACATTTTACAAATGTTGGTAGCCTTACCCCTTTATATATATATATATATATATATATATATATATATATATATATATATATATATATATATGATGAGCAGCAGTAACGGCGAAACACGTATCTATGATTAATTATTTTATCTATAAATAAATATATATAAATATATTTCTATTTCTCGGCTGTTGAATATACTGCATGATTGCCCAATTTTGTTTCTTTTTTTTCAATAATTACTTCTTCCCGTCTTTATATTTTGTTTCCTATATTTTCACAGTGTTATCCCCTTTTTCTTTCTTTCTTTCTTTATTTTTCTATTCATTATTTTCCTCTCGTTTTTTTAATCTCTTTCTTTTATTAAATGTTTTCTATTTCTTTATTTTTTTTCTTCTTTCTTTCAAATTTTAGTATTTTACCCAACTTTTATTCTTTCTTTTTATTTTCAATCTTTTTCCATTTGATTTTTTTCTTTCCTTTTTTCTTTTCATTTTTTTTCGTTTATTTGATTCTTTCTACCAATTTTTTCCTACTTTGTTTATTACTACTTTCTTTCTTTCATTTATTCATTCTTACTTTCTTATTACGTCACTTCCTTCTTTCTTTTAATTTTCTTTCGTTTATTTGGTTCTTTCTGCCAATTTTTTCCTACTTTGTTTATTACTACTTTCTTTCTTTCATTTATTCATTCTTACTTTCTTATTACGTCACTCCCTTCTTTCTTTTCATTTTCTTTCGTTTATTTGGTTCTTTCATACCAATTTTTCCTACTTTGTTTATTACTACTTTCTTTCTTTCATTTATTCATTCTTACTTTCTTATTACGTCACTTCCTTCTTTCTTTTCATTTTCTTTCGTTTATTTGGTTCTTTCTGCCAATTTTTTCCTACTTTGTTTATTACTACTTTCTTTCTTTCATTTATTCATTCTTACTTTCTTATTACGTCACTTCCTTCTTTCTTTTCATTTTCTTTCGTTTATTTGGTTCTTTCTACCAATTTTTCCTACTTTGTTTATTACTACTTTCTTTCTTTCATTTATTCATTCTTACTTTCTTATTACGTCACTTCCTTCTTTCTTTTCATTTTCTTTCGTTTATTTGGTTCTTTCTTACTAATTTCAGCCATTTTCTTTGACGTCAAGTCTCTTACCTTTTTTAGTTTTCTTTTCTTCGTCTATTTTCGCTGATTTCTTTCTACCAATTTTTTTCCTACTTATGTTGTTTCTAATTTCGATATCCCCTCTCCATCCTTATTACTACTTTCTTTCTTTCATTTATTCATTTTTTCTTTCTTATTTCAGTCACTTCCTTCTTTCTTTTCTTTCATTCATACGTTTTTCCTGTTTTTTATTTCTTTATTACTTATTTTCGTCAATTCTCTCTTGTCTTTCTGTTCTTTCTTTCTTTATTTCTTTTTTCTTTTCTTTTCTTTTTCTAACCCCTTGAAAATAAATTGATCCCTTCTCAAAAACTTAAAACGTTTCCCTATAAATCTGCCTTTATACAATTTCCATTTTTCCCCAAATCTTCTTCAGTTACCAAAATCTTAATATTTTTTAATTCTTCAAAAATTGATCAAATTATTCCGTTAAATTAATTCTATCGGATTTCTCGCTTCCAACACGACGAGAAATCCCTGCAAAACAAATGCAACTGCGCAATTCATAAAACCACATCGACGAAGTGCATAAATCATCGCGTACAGTTAGCTTGACCCAATCGCCTAGGATCTCGAATCTTCCCACCTTAAAGAGCATGGTGACCTATGCGTATTTAAAGGGCGTCGATTTGGCACTTTCTTTTCTTGTAAATTAGTTTTCGACAAAGCGATACAGCTGGGGTTTAAAAACAATAAAAGAATAAGCCATTTTCTTTATATATATATATATATATATATATATATATATATATATATATATATATATATATATATATATATATATATATGGGGTAAGGTACACGATAAATAATGAAAATGAAATGCCGTGGTAGACAAAATGTGTGCAAAAAAAAGGACAAACGGAAAACAGGTTAAAATGCAGGAGAAAAACAAAAACAAGAGATTTTCTGAAGACGTTCGCTAATACGAACGAAACCGGTCAAATCTTTTGTTTTTGTTTTTCTCCTGCATTTTAACCTGTTTTCCCTTTGTCTTTTTCACACACACACACACGTATATATATATATATATATATATATATATATATATATATATATATATATATATATATATATATATATATATAGTAATCCAGGCAAGGTTTGTATGCACAGGGTAAAAATCTGGACAATCTTTACTGCGTTTTTATAATAGTGCTTAATAATAAATTAAGCTATTTACTGAAAGTAAAACGTTTTATTTGTACAAACATAGCATGGCTATACATTCAGAACACGTTTCAGTCATAGATTTAATAAACTCGACATCCCCAGGCCCAAAAGTCCGTTCTGTATGTTTTCATATAGTAAACGGACTTTTTAGTTTGACGATGTCGAACATATCAAAGCTACGACTGAAACATGCGCTGAATGTGTAGCCATGCTGTTTGTAGACATAAAACCTCTTACTACAAGTCTTATATATATATATATATATATATATATATATATATATATATATATATATATATATATATATATATATATATATATATAATTATTATTTAAAATAACCGACAACTCGTGTCTGGATATTTTTGTATGGATCCCTTCCATTTTCCAGATTAAAGTCCTAATCTCGGATGAGAATTGGCTGATGAATCTGCCGTAATTTTCTTTTAGGTCCAAAGTACTTTCTGACCCATTTGGGTCCATCTTCAGTGGGAATAATGTCAATCAGGTAAAGACCTGGAGTGAGTTTATAGTTAATTTTGGCGGGAAAATTTAAATACGAAACTATATTTATTTTGTATTATAAACATGTAATTTATTATTAAAAACAAAAAAACTCGGTTATTAACAGGATTAATTTTAACACTAGTACTAATATACTTAAATGTTTATAATACTAAATAAATATAGTTTCGTATTTAAATGTTCCCGCCAAAACTAACTAAAAACTCACTCCAGGTCTTTAGTTAGTATATGCATACTTTAGTTAGTCATCGGATTATTTTATTTCATAGTCGTCTACTTTAATTTTGCCATGGTGTACTTTAATTTAGTATAGTCATACTTTGATTTAGTATAGTCATACTTTGATTTAGTATAGTTATACTTTGATTTAGTATAGTCATACTTTAATTTAGTATAGTCATACTTTGATTTAGTATAGTCATACTTTGATTTAGTATAGTCATACTTTAATTTAGTATAGTCATACTTTGATTTAGTATAGTCATACTTTAATTTAGTATAGTCATACTTTAATTTAGTATAGTCATACTTTGATTTAGTATAGTCATACTTTAATTTAGTATAGTTATACTTTGATTTAGTATAGTCATACTTTGATTTAGTATAGCCATACTTTAATTTAGTATAGTCATACTTTGATTTAGTATAGTCATACTTTAATTTAGTATAGTCATACTTTGATTTAGTATAGTCATACCTTAATTCAGTATAGTCATACTTTGATTTAGTATAGTCATACATTGATTTAGTATAGTCATACTTTAATTTAGTATAGTCATACTTTAATTTAGTATAGTCATACTTTAATTTAGTATAGCCATACTTTAATTTAGTATAGTCATACTTTGATTTAGTATAGCCATACTTTAATTTAGTATAGTCATACTTTGATTTTGTATAGTCATACTTTGATTTAGTATAGTCATACTTTGATTTAGTGTCCGAATCGTATTATTTTATAGTTGTGTACTTTTATTTTGCCCTCGAGTACTTTTATTTAGTATATGCACACTTTTATTTAGTACTCCTGTCATGTCACAATTGTGTCCTATTATTTTGCACCCGTGTACCATTGATTTAGTATGTGCACGCTTTTATTTAGTGCTCGTATCCTATTGTTTCATACCTGTGCACTTTTATTTTGTCTTCCTGTACTTTCATTTAGCATATGCATACTTTTTATAATTGCTCGTATTCTATTATTTCATAGTTGTGCACTTTTATTTTGTACTCGTGTTCTTCTATTTAGTATATTTATATTTTCATTTAGTGCTCGTTTTCTTTTTATTTCATAGTTGTGCACTTTTATTTTGTACTCGTGTTCTTCTATTTAGTATATTTATATTTTCATTTAGTGCTCGTTTTCTTTTTATTTCATAGTTGTGCACTTTTATTTTGTACTCGTGTTCTTCTATTTAGTATATTTATATTTTCATTTAGTGCTCGTTTTCTTTTTGCTTCATAGTTGTGCACTTTTATTTTGTACTCGTGTTCTTCTATTTAGTATATTTATATTTTCATTTAGTGCTCGTTTTCTTTTTACTTCATAGTTGTGCACTTTTATTTTGTACTCGTGTTCTTCTATTTAGTATATTTATATTTTCATTTAGTGCTCGTTTTCTTTTTATTTCATAGTTGTGCACTTTTATTTTGTACTGGTGTTCTTCTATTTAGTATATTCATATTTTCATTTAGTGCTCGTTTTCTTTTTACTTCATAGTTGTGCACTTTTATTTTGTACTCGTGTTCTTCTATTTAGTATATTTATATTTTCATTTAGTGCTCGTTTTCTTTTTACTTCATAGTTGTGCACTTTTATTTTGTACTCGTGTTCTTCTATTTAGTATATTTATATTTTCATTTAGTGCTCGTTTTCTTTTTACTTCATAGTTGTGCACTTTTATTTTGTACTCGTGTTCTTCTATTTAGTATATTTATATTTTCATTTAGTGCTCGTTTTCTTTTTACTTCATAGTTTTGCACTTTTATTTTGTACTCGTGTTCTTCTATTTACTATATTCATATTTTCATTTAGTGCTCGTTTTCTTTTTACTTCATAGTTTTGCACTTTTATTTTGTACTCGTGTTCTTCTATTTACTATATTCATATTTTCATTTAGTGCTCGTTTTCTTTTTACTTCATAGTTGTGCACTTTTATTTTGTACTCGTGTTCTTCTATTTAGTATATTTATATTTTCATTTAGTGCTCGTTTTCTTTTTACTTCATAGTTGTGCACTTTTATTTTGTACTCGTGTTCTTCTATTTAGTATATTCATATTTTCATTTAGTGCTCGTTTTCTTTTTACTTCATAGTTGTGCACTTTTATTTTGTACTCGTGTTCTTCTATTTAGTATATTTATATTTTCATTTAGTGCTCGTTTTCTTTTTATTTCATAGTTGTGCACTTTTATTTTGTACTGGTGTTCTTCTATTTAGTATATTCATATTTTCATTTAGTGCTCGTTTTCTTTTTACTTCATAGTTGTGCACTTTTATTTTGTACTCGTGTTCTTCTATTTAGTATATTTATATTTTCATTTAGTGCTCGTTTTCTTTTTACTTCATAGTTGTGCACTTTTATTTTGTACTCGTGTTCTTCTATTTAGTATATTTATATTTTCATTTAGTGCTCGTTTTCTTTTTACTTCATAGTTGTGCACTTTTATTTTGTACTCGTGTTCTTCTATTTAGTATATTTATATTTTCATTTAGTGCTCGTTTTCTTTTTACTTCATAGTTTTGCACTTTTATTTTGTACTCGTGTTCTTCTATTTACTATATTCATATTTTCATTTAGTGCTCGTTTTCTTTTTACTTCATAGTTTTGCACTTTTATTTTGTACTCGTGTTCTTCTATTTACTATATTCATATTTTCATTTAGTGCTCGTTTTCTTTTTACTTCATAGTTGTGCACTTTTATTTTGTACTCGTGTTCTTCTATTTAGTATATTTATATTTTCATTTAGTGCTCGTTTTCTTTTTACTTCATAGTTGTGCACTTTTATTTTGTACTCGTGTTCTTCTATTTAGTATATTTATATTTTCATTTAGTGCTCGTTTTCTTTTTACTTCATAGTTGTGCACTTTTATTTTGTACTCGTGTTCTTCTATTTAGTATATTTATATTTTCATTTAGTGCTCGTTTTCTTTTTACTTCATAGTTTTGCACTTTTATTTTGTACTCGTGTTCTTCTATTTAGTATATTTATATTTTCATTTAGTGCTCGTTTTCTTTTTACTTCATAGTTGTGCACTTTTATTTTGTACTCGTGTTCTTCTATTTAGTATATTTATATTTTCATTTAGTGCTCGTTTTCTTTTTACTTCATAGTTGTGCACTTTTATTTTGTACTCGTGTTCTTCTATTTAGTATATTTATATTTTCATTTAGTGCTCGTTTTCTTTTTACTTCATAGTTGTGCACTTTTATTTTGTACTCGTGTTCTTCTATTTAGTATATTTATATTTTCATTTAGTGCTCGTTTTCTTTTTACTTCATAGTTTTGCACTTTTATTTTGTACTCGTGTTCTTCTATTTACTATATTCATATTTTCATTTAGTGCTCGTTTTCTTTTTACTTCATAGTTGTGCACTTTTATTTTGTACTGGTGTTCTTCTATTTAGTATATTTATATTTTCATTTAGTGCTCGTTTTCTTTTTACTTCATAGTTGTGCACTTTTATTTTGTACTCGTGTTCTTCTATTTAGTATATTTATATTTTCATTTAGTGCTCGTTTTCTTTTTACTTCATAGTTTTGCACTTTTATTTTGTACTCGTGTTCTTCTATTTACTATATTCATATTTTCATTTAGTGCTCGTTTTCTTTTTACTTCATAGTTGTGCACTTTTATTTTGTACTCGTGTTCTTCTATTTAGTATATTTATATTTTCATTTAGTGCTCGTTTTCTTTTTATTTCATAGTTGTGCACTTTTATTTTGTACTGGTGTTCTTCTATTTAGTATATTTATATTTTCATTTAGTGCTCGTTTTCTTTTTACTTCATAGTTTTGCACTTTTATTTTGTACTCGTGTTCTTCTATTTAGTATATTCATATTTTCATTTAGTGCTCGTTTTCTTTTTACTTCATAGTTTTGCACTTTTATTTTGTACTCGTGTTCTTCTATTTACTATATTCATATTTTCATTTAGTGCTCGTTTTCTTTTTACTTCATAGTTGTGCACTTTTATTTTGTACTCGTGTTCTTCTATTTAGTATATTTATATTTTCATTTAGTGCTCGTTTTCTTTTTACTTCATAGTTTTGCACTTTTATTTTGTACTCGTGTTCTTCTATTTAGTATATTCATATTTTCATTTAGTGCTCGTTTTCTTTTTACTTCATAGTTTTGCACTTTTATTTTGTACTCGTGTTCTTCTATTTACTATATTCATATTTTCATTTAGTGCTCGTTTTCTTTTTACTTCATAGTTGTGCACTTTTATTTTGTACTCGTGTTCTTCTATTTAGTATATTTATATTTTCATTTAGTGCTCGTTTTCTTTTTACTTCATAGTTGTGCACTTTTATTTTGTACTCGTGTTCTTCTATTTAGTATATTTATATTTTCATTTAGTGCTCGTTTTCTTTTTACTTCATAGTTGTGCACTTTTATTTTGTACTCGTGTTCTTCTATTTAGTATATTTATATTTTCATTTAGTGCTCGTTTTCTTTTTACTTCATAGTTGTGCACTTTTATTTTGTACTCGTGTTCTTCTATTTAGTATATTTATATTTTCATTTAGTGCTCGTTTTCTTTTTACTTCATAGTTGTGCACTTTTATTTTGTACTCGTGTTCTTCTATTTACTATATTCATATTTTCATTTAGTGCTCGTTTTCTTTTTACTTCATAGTTGTGCACTTTTATTTTGTCCTTGTGTAATTTTATTTAATACATGCATACGTTCATTTAGTACTCGTATCCTTTTATTCAGAGGTGTGTACTTTGAGTTTGTCTGAATATACTTTCTTGAGTATATGCATACGTTTATTTAGTGCGCGTATACTATTATTTAAGAGTTTTGTACTTTTATTTCGTCCTCGTGTACTTTATTTAGTATACGCATACTTTTATGAAGTGCCTGCCATTTTCTTTTTATAGTTGTGGACTTTTATTGTGCCTACGTGTATACTTATTTAGAAAATGCATAGTTTTATTTAGTACCCGTATCGTATTATTTAATAGTTGTGTACTTTTTGTGTACTCGTTTATTTATATTCAGTATAATCATGCTTTTCTTTAGTGTATATATACTTTTGTCACAGTGTGTACTGTTATTTTGCCCTCGCGTACGTGTATTTATTACATCATTACGTTTGACATGTGCACGTATCATTTTATTTCATAGTAGTGTCATTTTATTTCGTCCTCATGTATTCCTATTTACTATATATACTTTTATTGCTCGTATACTGTTATTTCATAGTTGGGTACTTTTTATTTGCCCTCGTGTACTTTTGTTTACTATTTGCATAATCTTTTTCAGTGCGCATATTTATTTAGTTCATAGTTTGTACGTTTTCCTATGCATACTTTTATTTAGTGCCCGTATCCTATTATTTAGGAGTTTTGTACTTTTATTTTGTCGTTGCGTATCTATATTTTGTATATGCTTTCTTTTATTTAGTGCTTGTGTCCGATTTTTCAAATATGTGTACTTTTATTTTGTCATCGTGTAATTTTATTTAGTATATGCATACTTTTATTTATTCCCCGTGACCTATTATTTCATTATTGTGTACTTTTATTTCGCTCTCGTGTACCTTTATTTAGTATAGGCGCACTTTGCTCCAGTGCCCGTATCCTATTTTTTTTTAATATTTGTGTACTTTTATTTTGTACTCGTGTACTTTTATTTATTATATGCACACTTTTGTTTAGTGCTTTTACCCTGTTATTTTATGGTTGTGTACCTATATTTTCCCCTCGTGTACCTTTTTTAGTATATACATACTTTCATTTAGTGCGCGTATCCTATTATTATATAGTTATGATTTTTTTTGCCCTCGTGTACTTTTATTAAGTATATGCACACTTTTATCTAGTGCTCGTATCCTATTTTTGAATAGTTGTGTACTTTATTTTTTCCACGTGTACCTTAAGTATATGCACAATGTTATCTAGGGCTCGTATCCTATTATTGAATAGTTGTGTACTTTATTTTTTTCCACGTGTACCTTTATTAAGTATATGCACACTTTTATCTAGTGCTCGTACCATAGTATTGAATAGTTGTGTACTTTATTTTTTCCACGTGTACCTTAAGTATATGCACAATGTTATCTAGGGCTCGTATCCTATTATTGAATAGTTGTGTACTTTATTTTTTTCCACGTGTACCTTTATTAAGTATATGCACACTTTTATCTAGTGCTCGTACCATAGTATTGAATAGTTGTGTACTTTATTTTTTCCACGTGTACCTTTATTAAGTATATGCACAATGTTATCTAGTGCTCGTATCCTATTATTAAATAGTTGTGTACTTTATTTTTTCCACGTGTACTTTTATTTAGTATATGCACACTTTTATCTAGTGCCCGTATCTTATTATTAAATAGTTGTGTACTTTATTTTTTCCACGTGTACCTTTATTTAGTATAAACGTACTTCCATTTAGTGCCCGTATCCTATTTTTTTTTTTTTATATATTAGTGTACTTTTATTTTTTACTCGTGTAATTTTATTAGTATATGCACACTTTTATTTAGTGCGTTTACCCTGTTATTTTATGGTTGTGTACCTATATTTTCCCCTCGTGTAACATTTTTTAGTATATACATACTTTCATAAAGTGCTTGTATTTTATTATTATATAGTTATGATTTTTTTTTTGCCCTCGTGTACTTTTATTTAGTATATGCACACTTTAATCTAGTGCTCGTATCCTATTATAAAATAGTGGTGAAACATATTTTTTTTACACGTGTATCTTTATTAAGTATATGCACAATGTTATCTAGTGCTCGTATTCTATTATTGAATAGTTCTGTACCTTATTTTTTCGACGTGTACCTTTATTTAGTATATGCACAATGTTATCTAGTGCTACAATCCTATTATTGAATAGTTCTGTACCTTATTTTTTCGACGTGTACCTTTATTTAGTATATGCACAATTTTATCTAGTGCTGGTATCCTATTATTGAATAGTTGTGTACTTTATTTTTTCCACGTGAACCTTTATTAAGTATATGCACACTTTTATCTAGTGCCAGTATCCTATTATTAAATTGTTGTGTACTTATTTTTTCCTACGTATACCTTTATTTTATATATGCACACTTTTATCTAGTGCCCGTATCCTATTATTAAATTGTTGTGTACTTTATTTTTTCCACGTGTACCTTCATTTAGTATATGTACACTTTTATCTAGTGCTCGTATCCTATTATTAAAGTTGTGTACTTTTATTTTGTCTTCGTGTACTTTTAGTTAGTATATGCACACTTTTATCTAGTGCTCGTATCCTATTATTGAATAGTTGTGTACTTTATTTTTTCCACGTGTACCTTCATTTAGTATATGCACACTTTTATCTAGTTCTCGTATCCTATTATTTAAGTTGTGTACTTTTATTTTGTCTTCGTGTACTTTTAGTTAGTATATGCACACTTTTATCTAGTGCTCGTATCCTATTATTGAATAGTTGTGTACTTTATTTTTTCTACGTGTACCTTTATTTAGTATATGCACACTTTTATCTAGCGCCCGTATCCTATTATTAAATAGTTGTGTACTTATTTTTTCCACGTGTACCTTTATTTTATATATGCACACTTTTATCTAGTGCCCATATCCTATTATTAAATAGTTGTGTACTTTATTTTTTCTACGTGTACCTTTATTTAGTATATACACACTTTTATCTAGTGCCCCTATCCTATTATTAAATAGTTGTGTACTTATTTTTTCAACGTGTACTTTTAGTTAGTATATGCACACTTTTATCTAGTGCTCGTATCCTATTATTAAAGTTGTGTACTTTTATTTTGTCTTCGTGTACTTTTAGTTAGTATATGCACACTTTTATCTAGTGTTCGTATCCTATTATTAAAGTTGTGTACTTTTATTTTGTCTTCGTGTACTTTTAGTAAGTATATGCACACTTTTATCTAGTGCTCATATCTTATTATTGAATAGTTTTGTACTTTATTTTTTCCACGTGTACGTTTATTTTATATAGGGACACTTTTATCTAGTGCCCGTATCTTATTATTAAATAGTTGTGTATTTTAATTTTTTCCACGTGTACCTTTATTTAGTATATGCACACTTTTATCTAGTGCCCGTATCCTATTATTAAATAGTTGTGTACTTTTATTTTGTCTTCGTGTACTTTTAGTTAGTATATACACACTTTTATCTAGTGCTCGTATCCTATAATTTAAGTTGTGTACTTTTATTTTGTATTCGTGTACTTTTAGTTAGTATATGCATACTTTTATCTAGTGCTCGTATCCTATTATTAAAGTTGTGTACTTTTATTTTGTCTTCGTGTACTTTTAGTTAGTATATGCATACTTTTATCTAGTTCACGTATCCTATTATTAAAGTTGTGTACTTTTATTTTGTCTTCGTGTACTTTTAGTTAGTATATGCACACTTTTATCTAGTTCTCGTATCCTATTATTAAAGTTGTGTACTTTTATTTTGTATTCGTGTACTTTTAGTTAGTATATGCACACTTTTATCTAGTTCTCGTATCCTATTATTAAAGTTGTGTACTTTTATTTTGTATTCGTGTACTTTTAGTTAGTATATGCACACTTTTATCTAGTTCTCGTATCCTATTATTAAAGTTGTGTACTTTTATTTTGTATTCGTGTACTTTTAGTTAGTATATGCACACTTTTATCTAGTTCTCGAATCCTATTATTAAAGTTGTGTTCTTTTATTTTGTCTTCGTGTACTTTTATTTATAGCTTGAATTCTATTATTTTATACTCTTATACTCTCATTCTATAACTGTGTACTTTTATATTTTACTTGTGCACTTTTATTTAGTATATGCACACTTTTATCTAGTGCTCGTATCCTATTATTTCATAATTGTTTACTTTTATTTTGTCTACATGTACTTTTGTATTTTACTTGTGTACTTTTATTTCGTACTGTTGACCTTCTGTATACTTCCGCCATCAAAAAGATATGAACACCCATTTAAGTATCTCTTAAAACGCGAAAACCAATAAAATAATAAAGAATCAAACAATCACTTGTGTCTGTTCTAGTTTTATTTCTTGGAATTCTAACTTTAAAATGTTTCGATACAAATTACTTAATTTTCTGCTATATTATTTCTTCTTACTTAATGAACGCAATGAGAAGATCATTTAAAAAATATCTTAGGAATTTCTAAATTTCTATAACTTTATGCTTTAATTTATCTACTAGTGTACCTCCCCCCCCCCACCATGAAGAATGCCGGAAAAATGTGCATCGCCAGTGTTCATGTAATGTATGTACGTTCAGAATTTGCCACATAGAGGTAGAATGATCCACGACCATAAATGGAGTCATCAGGGCAATCTATCCAGACCATCTTTCTTCCATTAACAATGGATCTTAAAGTGGATATGTTATGTTCAGAGCTTACATGAACTGGCAAAACACCGTACGTTCGTTCACACGTGACATCAGCTATAAAACATCCGCTCACTTCCGGTTAGCCTGACTCAATTTTCAAACCCACTTGTAAATAGTGGAAGTCATAATAAAAATGTTAAATCAACACCTGTACTTTGTTTTCCATGTTAGAAACACTACAATTCATATGAAATCATAGAATTATGTCATTAATTTCATTTTTGATTATTTAAATTATCATCATTTCTGATGACCTAATAAAAAAAACAAACAAACCTACCGTTGATTTTTCTTTCAATTTATTGTATACGATTTATTTCCAAATTTATTTCAGACGGTGGGTGTTTTTTGACTTTCTATTTACTTTCCAATGTAAATCTATCTAATGTTTTTTTTTTAATTATTTCAATAGGATAGGACGGAACATTTGCGAGTTGAAAAGAAACATCAACTCAAGTCATTTCTGATGAACTAAAGAAAAACCACAAATCTTGACATTGCATTAAAAAATGTATTAACAAGTAGACATTAAAAATGACACCGGATGTTGAAAACATGTAAAGCATTCACAGCAAGAACTCTATTTATAACCGTCACTGAAAAAAACTTGTCCGTTCTTACTCCTAAGAACCTAAAACCAAACGCAGTTTCCATAAACAGTTTTTTTTCTCCAAAACCCTCCCATCTGTGGAGCACATTGCCACAGTACTGCTACCCTACAGACTACAACATTGTAGCCTTCAAGTCCAATGTCAACAAATACTTGTCGAGCCGTCCTCCTAAGTCATCGAATTTTGTCCTTTGCGTCCATACTCGTTTTCAACCTCCTTTTATTGTAAAGTTCAGCATACAACTGATAATCACATTAACCGTTATCTACATATAAAAAAACAAACAAACATTGTGACACCGGACGTTACAAACATCAAAGACGTTAGCGGAAGTTAAAAATGAAATTGGAAGAGAACAATCGTCGCTCACTTAAAGAAATAAGAAAAAAACGTAAACGTCTGAAACGGAAGTTAAAAAAAAAAGGAAAGAAAAAAACGTATAAATCGGTAGCGAAAACGGAAAGAAAAGAAGAGAAAGTAAACGTCTGATTATGGAAATAAATTTGGTTTCTTTCTTCGTCGAACAGATTTTGTCTGTGACGTGATGGATGGATATATACATTTACATATAAATAGACATTGCTCTTTATTATAGAAGTGGAGGATTTTATTCGATTGATAAATCCTAACAGACAAGTTGTTAGTGCGCTGACGACTTACGAAATAGTCCAGATCATTTATATATTAATAAAATTGTGAGACAACTTCACGTGTGTATGTGTTTTCTCGCGTCAACGTAATTTCGATAATTACACATTAATTATTACTATTTTATTAAGTACTATTGGACCCATGTTCTTGCGTTGCCCGGGAAAGTAGAATAACTAAAAAAATTCTAAATCTCAACCTTGAACTAGGGAATTATTTGGTCCTCACGGTTGTCCAACACGATCACAGACCTCACGATGTCAATGTGAAACAGTTTTTTTAGAAAGGGGTATCACCCGAACTCATGGGGGGAATTAAACTGCTAACCCAAATTTAGAGTTATTGTTAGGGTTAACAAAAGGCATCTTTGTTTTTAAAAGAAGTGGGACCGTTAAAAGTCAATTTCACCCAGAAAAAAAAATCACTAAAAAGTAATTTATTTATTGATTTAAAAAAAAATTCTGATTATTTGAATTATTGGGACTACTATTCCCATCTTGGTTGTTATATTCACACGTTCGGCCGATGCAACCTCCGACATTTTTCAGATGCATATTTTGTTAAAGAAGTTGTAATCTATAAGTGAAAATAAAAAAGAGTTTCAAAGACAATCCAACTTTCAACCATTCTGCACTTCTCTTTGCTCTCTGAAAATCAACTGACCTCTTCAATTCAAAAAGTAGTTTTTTTAAAAATCGTAATAACACCACCACCACGTATGCAAATTGACTGCGAGTCAGAGCCAGCTAGCTTTAGGGACTCTAAACAGCCAATATGCTAAGGGGAGATAACCCAATTGACAACTTGATTGCTTGTGCCATCTTGATTAACAGATATTGTCACCAAGGCAAATTAAATGGGCACAGAACTATGAGAAATGACTGCGGGTAGATGCTGTCAATCATTCCTCTTTAGTGTCACACTACGAGTGGCAACAAGGCATTTCATCACAGAAGTTCATCACAGAAGTCTAAAATTTAAAAAGTAAATAAAAAAGAAAGGAAACGTCGCAATGCAAAGAAGTAAAAGAAAAAGAGAGAACAGTGTAGCAATCGCTTAAGTTTAAAAAAAGAAGTGAAAAACAGAACGAAAGAAAACACGTGTAAACGAATGCGAGCAACGTGGCGATTGTCTGTTCCGGCATTCTTAACGAATATGTAAACAGGAGACGTTGCTTTGATATGTGATGATAAAATGCTGAACAGTCGTTAAATCTGGCAGGTTTTGTCTTGATAGGTAAAGTTCTCTCTCTCTCTCTCTTTCTCTCTCTCTCTCTCTTTCTCTCCCTCTCTCTCTCTGCTGGTTCAGTCAAAAGAGAAAGAGCCCCCCTGCACATTCTAAACGTAAGACTGGCGGCTTCCTCCCTTTGTGACATCACTGCCAGGATACGTAGCCATACTCGAATTCTAATGGGAAAATTCCACCCTATCTATTTTTTTTACTTTACGTGGAAATTTACCATGCTACTCCTACATTTACATACCCGCATAGAAATATGCTGCTACTACTACTACTACTACTACTACTACTACTACTACTACTACTACTACTTTTCCAACATTTTTTTGTCCCATTCACCTTTCCATCCACAATCTAAAACATTCCAAGTGCAAACAAGTAAGCAGACAACCAAGCCAGGAAGCTTATCAGAATGGTAGTATCATACTGGCTGTATTTACCCAATATTTTGCTTTGCTTTTTTGTAAACTATGCCGCTTATTTTTTCTAAATTATTATTATTTTTAAAAATTATTATCAATCGAATACCGAATTAGACCTTTTTTTTTAAAAAAAGATGGCGACCATTTGAAAATAATTCCAACCCGGACAAATTATTTTCTGGAAGGAATTAAATCGAATTACAATTTATTTTTCTAAACAACATGCTGCAACGATCCTCAATAAAAACTGACGAACCAGAAGCAAATGTTGATTGTGTAGGAAGAAAGCTACCGATAAAATTATCAACGATAAAGAGACGGACTTTATTTTATATATTGAATATATTCATTGTCGTATCCTCTTATTTCAGTGTTGTGTGTAGTGGTTATAAGTGTCGACAGTGAACTCGGCGAGCCGGGTTCAAATTCAGATGGAGCTATTACTTCATTTTCATTAATACGAAAGGTATGAATACATATACCTCACCCTAGTTATGGAACAATTAGTAAGGTAGACTAGACTCCGAGGCTTTTGTCGTGCAACTAGTCTAGGAGAAGGAAAATTACATATCCCGGCATTGTTTTCAGTCGTTCCAGCCTTCTTTTTGTCATTGGACTTAAGTAATGCCGGTTCAGGAGAGGTGCGGTTGGGATTGCGCAACTCATGCTTTACTGTAGACTTTCCTTGCAGGCAACCTAACAGGAGTATCCACTCTCTGTTAAGACTGAAAGGAGGACAATAAATAATCATTCACAGACGGCTGTTTCGCCATATCATGGCTCCTAAATGTGGCTAGATATGGTAAGTGTTTCAAACCCGACACCTAATACGGTAATCACCATCTCGCACACCACGAAAGTAAGAGAAGTAATAATAGTTATTTTAATATGTTTCATTATCAGTTCCCGAAAGAACTCAATTCTAATTACGAAGAGTAATTTTTTACCCTAAGTGGACACCGTTATTTTTTTCACAGTGTGTAATAAATGTAATCATCCACAGACAGCTGTTTCTCCGTATCACGGCTCATCAGTGTGGCTAGACTTGGTGCGTCATACATAGTCTCAAGTTACGATGACTAATTAGTTAGGCATTTGTAAATTACACGATGTTTTTATTTTTATTCCATGTAGATATGATTTAATTTCTCGTTAGGCGTGAAGAGTTTTAGCCAATGCTCATTAACTTTGCCTGGTGGTTCAGTACGCGTGAAATATAACGCTGGTTTTACTTATTGACTTTTATTTTTTCTTTCTTTACTATTTTCTTTCTTTTCTTTTTCCTTTTTTCTTGCTTTCCTTTTTATTTACGTTTTTTTCTTTCATTTTTTCTTTGCTTTTTATCTTCCCCTTTTTCTTTCCTTTCTTTTCTATCCTTTAGCGTTCTTTCCTTTTTTCTTTCCTTTTTTCTTTCATTTCTTTTTTCTTCACCTTTTTACTTTTTTTAATTCTATCCTTTCTTCTTTCTACTCGTTTTTCTTTCGTTCACTTTTCTTTCTTTAGAAAACACGTCTCATTTTCATAAATAAATACATACTTATAAGAATTTACCTTTTGTTTCAGATTCCTTATATTATTGTAAAGTTTGAATGGTGAAAATGCTTGAGTTCAACATATGTTTGATTTCATAAAATGCCACATGGACTATAACATATGTTGGGACAATTATCGTGTGTATACAAGGTTAATTCAACAAATGGAGAAAATGAAAACTCTTTCTAAAAACCTATTCAAAAGGGATCGCTAATATTTTTATATTTTAGTCATTGCTTGCACGATATCAAGATCTGAAGCCAATTGTACTTTTATAGGCACATTAAAAAATAAAGAAATATTAGTTTATAATAATATGTACCTAGACAAATGTCATGCATTTATTATTTCGTTAAGGAGATTCGCTTGTAGCTCATCAAGATGCCATGTATAAAACAAAATTGAAAATCTATACTTACTTGGTTTCTCCCTTCGGTGGTCGATCGTCTAGAATTTATTAAAACGGTTATTTTCTTCAAAAAGTTAGAACACAAGCAAGACTCGGAACAAACAGACAAAAAAGGATTTAATGTGGTTTAACTTTTACTACTTAGTCTCACACTCATTCATCTATGTCCAACGGCTCCACTGATGCGGCCTGCTGGAAGAGCAAAACATTATTACCATTTATGGCGTCATCCATTGTGCACGGTTATCTCCTATGTATGTTTTAATGGAGTACGTCATCTTTTAGTGGCAATTATTTTTGACGTCATCTTTTTGGGGTGTGAGCTACGGTACACTGTTACCCTCATCTATGTTTAAATATGTAACGCCATCCTTTTGTGACGTCATACTTTAGGTCATCCATTGTGCACGGGGAAAAACAAAGACAACAAACAAATAATCAAGATCCACAGAGTTTTAGTAACATATAGATAGATATTATGTATTTTTTGTTTTTTTCACCATTTTTGTTAACTATAATATGTTAACAAAATGGTGAAAAAAACAAAAATACAACAAATAACTTTAATAAACGCAAGAAAATTTAGTTTTCTATCGACCTGCATATTTTTTCAGTTTTTAAACTTTTTGCAAGTGGATTTTTTTTTCAGAATTTCTATTTTAAACTCGGAAGCTTGTAAACAATAGATCCAATATAACAACCGAGAATTTCTTGATTTTTAGGTTCTTTTTAGATTTTTATGTTTAAAAGTGACAATCGAAAATAAAAATATATTACTAATAATTGTCACCAAACGCATTAAAATTCAATTTTCGACCGATCTGTATATTTTGAACTTATATAAACTGTTTTACAGTTATTCGTTATTTAAAAATAAGTCGCAGTAAATCGAAGCTATTTGCCTTACGTTGTCATCCATTTTGTTTCATACAAGACCTAGAGGCTACCATACAAATTCTGAAAAAGAAAAAAAAAACACTTACACAAAGTTTAAAAACTAAAAAACTATGCAGGTCGATAGAAAATCAAATTTTCTTGTATTTGGTAAAAGTTATTTACTGTAATATTTTTTTATTCGTTTTTGCTTTGTCAACTATACTACACATTTGCTAAGTATATTTAAATTATGTTGTTTAAAAGTATGATGACTAATCTGAACCGTCACTAGGAGACGGTAATTAACGATAAATGGTGCATATTAATAATTATACCATAGCGTCATCATGTTAGGTTGAAAATGACATTTTTAATAAGACATTGCTATTATTACGCGGACAGCAATTACGAATTAGAGAGAAATATAAGTTGGTAAATCTTAACCATTCTAAATCTCTTTATGCTTAAACTAGTAGAGTTAATCGACTAGATGTATCTACCTCCCACAGCGGTAAGATGTGACACAAGGTCGGAAAAGTGGGATTAGAAAAAACAGCGCCCGAGAAGTTGAGCACTCTGTCCATTAAAAATTGCCTGGGCAGCCCCGTCGGCATTCCCCGGTATGGGCGCCTCAGGTAGTAAGCAATAAACTTACTCCTCCCCAAAGAGGGAAGGCAAAGCCTGGGAGGGTGGACCTCCTACAACTGCACAGGACAAACCCATAGATCGGCGTAAATCAAGCCCCGAGAGCCAAGACAATACTGGGGTGCAGTATCGGAACAGATACTACACTTTGATCTTGGCCAAAAGGCCAGCAGAGTTAATCGACGTTTCCCGGAATTTAAACTAAAAAATATACGAGTTAAAAAGAAGACTCTCTCACTCCACACATCTTTAGTACGTTACTTTTTAACACCCCTTCCTTCGACTTCGTCTCCCCCTCTCTTCCCCTATCTATCTATCTATCTATCTATCTATCTATCTATCTATCTATCTATCTATCTATCTATCTATCTATCTATCTATCTATCTCATTCATGCACAAACTTTGATAGAAAAAATATTGATGAAAAAACTCCTTTTTGTTTCGTTGGAACAGTTGCAAACAACGCTCTAAATCGTCGACGCGTTATTGTTTTTGATCGACTGTAAGCAAACGCTGCACCCACTTTGAGCACAGTTTCTCAATGACAAATGTTCATGCAAACTCGTGAATGCACTGCCTTCTGACATCTTAAACACATCTGCTATCTCAAACAACTTCAGTTTACGATCGACCACACTGAGTTTGGACTTTTTAATGTTGTCCGGGACAATTGCCGACTTTGGGCGACCTGGGCATTCAGCATCATTTGTGTCTGTACAACAGCATATCAAATAAGCATATAACCTCTTAACTTTTCGACGTAGAAGCGTCCGAATAAAACTTATCAAGCCCTCGCTTTGCTTGATCAGTATGTTTGTCCATCATAAAGGCAATGCTTTATCAATACACGAAATTCAGATTTTCCATTGGTTTGTAACAATCAATCAAATAACTGCAATTTGTAAACTAATAATCCGATAGGGCTCAAATTTTGACACCTACCATTTGAAGGTTATTACTTCATAAAATTAAGTTTTTTTTTTATTAGTGGCGCCATCTATATGTCAGACCCTGGACTTATTGAATGACTTGTTAGCCTTCCTCCTAAGTCATAAAATCCTGCTATTTTCTCTTATCGTTTTCAATCCCCTCAGAGTATTGTGCATCATCCAATTGACAATTTCATTAATCTTTATTCTGGAGTTGCCTTCGGGCTGTGATAAGCGGCGACTCATTAGTAAATATATAAAAAAAGAAGATTTTGCCTGATTTATGATTGTAAAACAGTCATATGTTTACAGTGAGTCATCGCTTATCAAGATCCAAAGGACATTCGAGGATAAGGGTTAATGTGACTCTCTGTTGGCGATGAACAACCTCTTTGATAAAATCGAGAACGATGCGTTAAAATTAATTATTTAAGCAGACGACCCGACAAAAATTTGTTAACATTGAACTTGAAAGTGATTATGTTGTAGTCAGCTGGAAAGCAACCCCATGGTATCGTATTCCACAGATGAAAAGTTATTTGGAACAGACTTTGTTCATAGAAGTTCTGTTTAATTTTAGGTACACAGAGGAAGAAAACATATGGCAGTAGTTGAAGCTGAACGAGTTTTTGTTTCGAATGTTTTAAATTTGGGAACCAGCGATTGTAGGTCCGTCGAGTACCTACCATATAAAAAGATAGAGTAGAGAAAGACTAGCAACATCTCTCTTGCGAGAAATGAGCTGCAGGGAAGAAAAGAGATATTTCGAAGTCTATTTTGTACTCTGTCAAGGCAGGAAAAAATATTCTCTGAAGATGTGACAGCAGTACTCCATCTTAGGATGTGTCTGACTCGCATCAGAAGTTAGGTACTTTCTGGAGCGGTAGAATGATCCAACCATTTTTCTACAGATCTTAGCAATGGATTTGATATAAGTCTTCCATTTCTAATCTAGAGTGAAGATCAGTCATAAAAGCTTATCAAAGAATAGGTCTTCTTGAAGGACATAGCTATTCTTTTCGATTGGGTCAAAAACAATGATCAGAGCGTTGGTGGCGAAAGGAGTGAAGTTTGTTATAGAGATATTAAAAGTCCTCTGTATTACGTTTTTGCCTTCAAATCGATAGCATTGTTTGATTAGTCTTGTTTTCTAGTAGAGTCACTAGGCGCTCGGAGAAACCGGAAGTACTAAAGTTATTGCTTCCTTGTAATAGAAAACACCGTCATGACAGTTTGATTTTCAATTATTATAAATTTATTTCGTGTCAGTTATTCTTGGTTAAGTAATGTTTTTACTAGAAAATGACATAAATCATGATTTTAGTAGAAAATAATTTGTTTTGAAGTAATGTGCAACGTCATGGACACATCTGGAATTTATGCGAGTAAACTAGGAAATTAAGCCTGAAATATATATATTTCCAAGTCTGACTAGAGTTATCTGCCCCTATGTAAGTTTAGTGAAATTGAACAGCCGCCATCTTTAGTAAGTGATTTTATTATGATAATAATCAGAACGAACTAATGTGTCAAGTATTGACATAATCATGATTTTAGTACAAAATAAATTGTTTTCAAGTAATGCACAACATCCGGAATTTACAAATTTACGTTAACAAATCCTTTTGCTACAGGTCGGCACACAGCCGCCATATTGTTTAATATCGATGACTTTTTAGCTGCCGGCTGATTGGTTCAAGCAATCTACCACATCCTTGGTTTGACCAATCAGTGGCCTTCTCTTAGGCGAATCTCAGATGGCTAGCATAACTATATAAACACTTGAGCGCCATCGGATCTTTCTTTTTTTCTCTTTTCCTTCTTTGGCACGAGAAGCCTATTTTCTCTCTTTCCTTCTGTGGCACTGCCAAAAACACGAGGGGGGCTCTCTAAGGACGCAACAGACATCTTCCCGGGCCTTTGGCCTTGGGTTCGACTCCGACAAGAAGACAAGAAGCCAAAATGGCTACTGTCGCATACACGTGGAATTAATATCCATTCACTCTCTCTTTTTCTTGCCTCTCTCGACATGTAAACGTCTACTACACCGGGCTACCTAGCTCTGACTACTTCGACACGAAGTACCGAGAAGCTAAAATGGCTACTGTCTTATACACGTGGACTTAATATAACACACACACACATAACTGCTTACATGTCAACTGACTTTTACACCGGAATACAGAAACACATACTTACATACACACATGGACACGTCCTGACACTGTAGCCGTTTTACAAATATTCTATGTGATGAACTCTTGGCCTTTTGCTAAGATCAAAGTGTAGTATCTGTTCCGATGGATACTGCGCCCCATACTGGTGTTGTCTTGGCCTTTGGGTCTTGATTTACACCGGTCAATGGGTCTGTCCTGTGCAGTTCTGGGGGGGAGGTCCACCTTCCCAGGCTTTGCCTCCCCTCTTTGGGGAGGAGTAAGTTTATTGCTTACTGTCTGAGGCGCCTCTACCGGAGAATGCCGACGGGGCTGCCCAGGCAATTTTTAAACCCCACTTTCCCGACCCGACCTTGGGTCACATCTTACTTGTGGGAGTAAGATAAAAACTAGTCTTGTGCCTAACTCCTGGAGAGGAGTAAATCAATACTGATAGGAAATTAAAGTAATGAACTTCCTTTACTTCTGTCTTCCTACATACTTATGGACATACTAACCCCTTTACTTTTTTGTTCACGTACTAACAATAAAGTTGCTTTATGTATTAGAAATGGACTTCGTCTCATTTTCTATCCCGTAAACTAGGAAATTACAGAGATTTTGGTGTCCATAGACACGATCAACTTCATTAAGTAGATGTAAAACGTAAGTGCATTATATACAAATTAGCCGCGAAAATAAATGAACCAGTCTGATAATTATGTCGACTTATGTCATCATGATTTATCTATGCACCCCCCCCCCCCCGAAAACTAATGATACACTCGGAATTTACACAAGTAAATTAGGGAATTAACCGTGAAAGAGATCTAATTATTCAAGCCGGAAGTGACTAGAGTTAACCGCATCTATCTACTTTTGTTAACAAGTCAAGCCGCCATCTTAGATTTCTGTGGTTTTAATACGGTAACAATCAATCAGCTTATCCTTGTTAAGTATTGTTTTAACTTAAATAAAATTAACATAAATCAGGATATTTCTGATTTTTTTTACATGAGGATTGATAATTTGTATAATCTTGGTTATTCGGACTACATTTCTCATTTTGACTGTTATCATCACAACGTTTCGGCCGCTGTAACCTCCGGCCTTCTTCAGGTGTATCTCTTCGAACTCGGGAATATTTTTGTCGTACTCGAGAATCTGGACGGAATTTCGAACGGAACCTTTATTTAATTCACGGGAGTAGCATGCTCTTGTTTCGTCAGTAATTCGCAATTCTTTGTATCGTCCTCACCGAGAATTGAACCCCCAACCTTCAGATGACTATCACTTAGAACTACATTTAACTTAGTACTATACCCACGGGTCTTTGCGGACAGTAGTAGTATGAATTTTTGGAACCTTAAACCTATTCTTGTTTTTTTCTATGTGTAGTCTTATTACTTATCACTATATATCAGTAATTTTATTACTACATATCACTATATATATATATATATATATATATATTATATTTACCTTATCTATTATTTATAGTTAATGGTTCCCATATTAAATTCTATACGAGGTCTGATTAGTAAGTCATTATTGCCCAACAAATGCGCTGATTCTTTGAATCGTCTTACTCTCCATCGTTCTTCTCTATCTATAATGTTTACTTCGTCTCATAAGGGCAGATGGTTTCCCTTTTCCCTCCATATGTGCTCAGTGATACCCGATTTTTTTATATCTCCACGTATTACGGCTTTCCGTTGTTCTTCTAGCCTTACTTTTAGTGGGCGACATGTCTTACCTTTGTATATTTTACCACACTTACATGGAATCGCATACACGCAGTTCTTAGTCATACATTTTTCCGTAGGAGATTTGACCCTCACAAGATGCTTTCAGAGAGTTGAGTTGCTCCTGAATACTGTCATGATGTCATATGAATTACAAACTGTGGTGAGTTTTCGGGTGGTGTCCATTGGTGTTTAGTCTAGATATCTTGGCGCTGATGTCATGCTCTTAGGATAGTTGTTTCGGTTGAGGGTTTCTCTCAAGTTGTCCACCTCCTCTTGATATGTATTTATGTTACTACATGTTGTCTTTGTTCAATGTTATAGGCAGCAGACTATTCCTTTCTTTACATTATATGGATGGTGGGAGTTGAAACTTAGATACATCCAGTGAAAGTTGGCTTTCGATATACAGATGATCTAAACCCTTGATCAGTGCGACTTATCAACACATCTAGGAAGGATAATTTGTTATTATGTTTCTTTTCCATGGTGAACTGTATAGATAGACGGATAAAGTTCACATGGTGCAGTAATGTTTGAACATCTTCCTGATGAGGCCAGCGTATAAATGTGTTATCCATATATCGTAGTCACATTGTTGACTTTAGTGGTGTTGATCCTAACGCGATTTTCTCCAAGTATTCCATCTATAAATTGGCCAGTACTGGGGACAATGGTGATCCCATAGCTTGACCTTCTTGCAGGTATATATCAGATCACATCGCGAAGTATGTGGTTTCAACACAGAAGGTCAATATCCCCCAGTCATGGATGACGGAACAAGAGCATGTACCCCCGTGGATTAAATAAAGGGTTCCGTTCAAAATTCCGTCCAGATTCCCGAGTTCGACATAAATATTCCCGAGTTCGAAGAGATACACCTGAAGAAGGCAGGAGGTTACAGCGGCCGAAACGTTGTGATGATAACACTCAAGATAAGAAATGTAGACCGAATAACCAAAATGATACAACTAAATCAGGATTTTGGTATAAAATATATTGGTTTAGAGTAATGCACAACGCAATTAACAAATTTGGCATTTACAAATAGACGTCATTACAAACACTTTTAAACTAGGAGATGATCTGTAAAAGTTTGGGTGTCAATAGGCTTCAAACCCATGCACAGACAGACACGGTGAACTTTATTAAGTAAACTAGACCCTCCGGGCATAGACAATTAATATATATATATATATATATATATATATATATATATATATATATATATATATGCCCAAATTCTACTATATATTAAATAGTTTTTAACGCCAATATGCAGTTCAAGCAAAACAAATTGTTTTTGAACATTAAAAGTGTTTCCAACGCTATCGATACTATTTAACCATTTATTTATTTTATTTTTATTATCGCTTATGTTTGAATTCATGTTTTGAAACATTACGTAAATCATAAATCTATTACGTCAAGTCAAAGCTATAATTATTTTGTTAAGGTAATGTTTTAAAACGTATTTATAAGAAAATCTGAATAGCTCAGTTCGTAGAACATCAGCCTGATGATCGGAAGGTATCGGTTTCGATTTCTGTTCGGTATTGTTTATTTAGTACTAATGCAATATTTTCCATTTTTAAAAGAAGTTACGATAAAATAAAAAAAAGTTTTATGATGCACAGACACACACACACACGCACGGAAGGTCCCCTTATATTATGAGTGGATGAAAACAATACTTATAGATTTGACGCGAGAATAAATCGCCCGGTCTAACTTTTATATCGCATTAAATCATCGAAATTTAAGCATACACTCCTAACAAAAATAAATCATAAATTTATACTAGTAACCTAGAAAATAATGCATTAAAGATATATATGTTTCAAAGTTGGAAGCAGCGAGAGTTTTCCATACGATAGCGATAACAGTGACTCAGTAGTTAGCGACACGAACTGATAGCCTGAGTATGCCAAGGTCGAATCCATTTCGTTCCGCTGAAACAGTTTCACTTAAGATGTTGGCAACCTTCACGTGGTCACTCTTGTAAGTACCCTATTTATTTCCAGAACGAATTCTACCTAGAAAGATATCAACAATGAAATCATCTGATTCATAAGAAATAACTATAAATACGATGATAATGAGTATCAGGTAATATTTCTCAAATATCGGTTTTACTCAAGACAAATACACTTTAGTTTTCGAATTAAAAAAAAAATAGTTCAACGAAATAAATAATATTATGTATATCACGTATATACCAGAAACGCACACAAAAAGATTTAGACGTTGGGATGTCACGATCCGTATTCGTGACTAAAATATCGTACATATATTTATATTTTTGGTCCTTTTTGCACCAACGATGTTTTGTTGGCTAGAGGAGCTGTCTGTCGGACGAAATACAATACACGGTGAAAGGAAACCACAGACAATGATATATATATATATATATATATATATATGTATATATATATATGTATGTATGTATATATGTATATATATATATGTATGTATGTATATATATATATATATATATATATATATATATATATATATATATAAATATATATATATATATATATATATATATATATATACATACATACATATATATATATACATATATACATACATACATATATATATATACATATATATATATATATATATATATATATATATATATATATGGGGTAAGGTACGCGATAATTCATGAAAATGAAGTGTCGTGATGGACAAAATGTGTGAAAAGATGACAGACGGAAAACAAGTTAAAGTGCAGGAGAAAAACAAAGACAGGAGATTTTTTGACCGGTTTCGTTCGTGGGGAAAGTCTTCATTTTCTGAAGACGTTCCCCACGAACAAAATCGGTCAAAACATCTCTTGTTTTTGTTTTTCTCCTGCACTTTGACTTGTTTTCCGTCTGTCATCTTTTCACACACACACACACACACACACACACACACACACACACACACACACACACATATATATATATATATATATATATATATATATATATATATATATATATATAAAACTGAAGAAAGTTTTATTTCTGAAATATGGTCCCCGAAAGATAGGACAGACGTATTATTGTTTAAGCGAAATGTGATGCAATGTGTGTATCAAAATGGGAAAAGTTCGTTGACCAATATGCTAATATGAACAGAGAGAAAAAGAGAGACGAGAGGGGCTTCTTTATTTGGCTGTAGGATATTCCGATATTCCACTTGTTTTTATTAAATCCCATGTTAGTAGACAGAAAAGGATGATTCCGTCTTCAATTCCGTGTAGCAAGCGACTCTAAGTTTTTCGTAAGAAGGGTTTCTCGACTGAGTCAACGCTTCAGAATATATTCTCTAACTGACTTCTTATTCAAAATCCTTTATTCCCGCCATTGTGTTTGGCCCGGGAATTAGTATATTGTACGCTATGACCACTTGTATATTTCTCTATCGTTTTATTATCCCTTTTCCAGGCCGCTCCTTGTAAACAAGTAGGGGAAGGGGATGAAAAGTGAGAGAAAGGGCCAAGCACGCCGTGGCCACTGTTGTTCGGGTATATGCCTTTCCCTCTCTTAGTAGCAGTCAGGCGGACGAGAGACGAAAGGGGAAGGCAAAAGCCAAGCACGCTGTGGTCACTGTTGTTCATGTATATGCCTTATTATTATCTTAGTAGCAGTCGGGCGGGCGAGCCGAGGCTCGCACACGGTCCCCTTTTTCTAAGTGACTGGACGAAAGAACTCTACAACTCGACCGTAACAGTGGATGACATCCTAGTAGACATGGCGTTGCCTCGGATGATAGCTAGGGAGATGCGCTGAAACATCTAAACAGTCTCTCGGGGCTGGTTCCTACAAGTGACTATAATCCATCCAATGTCTCGTATGAAAGGTGAAGTATCTGGATCGAGGAGCTAAGAAAAGGACATAAATAATGATTTTAGTACAAAATAAGTAATTTCGAATTAATGTCCAATGTCAACGACTAATCCGAAATTTGCGTAGTTAACGCTGGAATTACCAATACGACACTCCGTATTTGCAGCCTTGCAACAATTTTCTTTGTTCGCCGAGAAACGGTAGCTTTAGTGCAGCGTCTGTAAAATGGCGGTCGCTGCACTCTGAGGCAGTAAACATCAACAGATCGATATGTGCAGCAGATTCTGCATATTTAAGGAGAGATTTTTACGAAGCTTTCGTTTAGCACAACAAGAGGACACGTTTAGACTATTCACTCGCGGCCAACTCCCACCATCGCTATTGCTACTGCTGCTGCTGATTGATGCCAACTACCTTATGCATCATCACTGTTGTCATTGGCGGGAGAATTTATCGAATAGTGTTTAGTATGCTATGTAGTTCAATAAAACCAAGCGAAACAAGTGTGGCCCCCTAGGACACTATTGATTGGATGATGTAAACAACCATTAATAACGACTTTAATTTAATTTTGAAAACAAAATTAATGAATGTATTTGTATATATTAATAAAAACTGCATGTTTTTTTCTAAATTTAGGTCACATTTTCAGTCCAACGTAGGGAGGTGTAAACCAGAGTTTTACTGAGGTCGCCTGTACTTATTTTTGTAAATTTTGTAAAAGTGGGTTTCCGTGGACTTGAGACAACGTCTAATAAAGAAGGTTTAGATATTTGAAAAAAAAAGATGCCATTTTTTTTGGCCATTTTGTGGTATATTATACCCCCCTATCAAACAAACCAGACTATTCTTGAAAAAAAAAGTTGCCGTTTTCTTTGGCCATTTTGTGGTATGTTATACCCCTATCAAACACACCAGACTATTCTTGAAAGAAAAAGTTGCCGTTTTCTTTGGCCATTTTGTGGTATGTTATACCCTTATCAAACACACCAGACTATTCTTGAAAGAAAAAGTTGCCGTTTTCTTTGGCCATTTTGTCGTATGTTATACCCCTATCAAACAAACCAGACTATTCTTGAAAGAAAAAGTTGCCGTTTTCTTTGACCATTTTGTGGTATGTTATACCCCTATCAAACACACCAGACTATTCTTGAAAGAAAAAGTTGCCGTTTTCTTTGACCATTTTGTGGTATGTTATACCCCTATCAAACAAACCAGACTATTCTTAAAAAAAAAAGTTGCCGTTTTCTTTGGCCATTTTGTGGTTTGTTATACCCCCTATCAAACAAACCAGACTATTCTTAAAAAAAAGTTGCCGTTTTCTTTGGCCATTTTGTGGTATGTTATACCCCCTATCAAACAAACCAGACTATTCTTGAAAGAAAAAGTTGCCGTTTTCTTTGACCATTTTGTGGTATGTTATACCCCTATCAAACACACCAGACTATTCTTGAAAAAAAGAAAATTAAAACAGATGTAAAGTGATTTATTTTGTATTTCTTTCAAACCAAATTTTTTCTAAATGCGCAGTTTCAATTTGTACTTTCATCATCACCATCGCATTACGACAGTTATCCTTATCATTATTTTTATTTGACCTACTTCATAATACTTCTAAAATTACATTCGTGAACATTTTTGAAAATATGGTAACCACAGAACTTGTTGACAGCTGTTAAACCTGAAAATGTAAAACAGCGCCTTACTCTAGTTTTCTTTTTTTAATTATGAGTAAATATTAAAAATTTAATAGCATGTAGAGGTGGGGTAATATCGGGCAAAATTACTGCACTGATACTTTTTTCAACATAAAAAACCCAACAAGCAGCAAATTCCCACCCCTTCACTGTAAATGTTCCCAGATGGCGGAAAACCTTCTACTCAAATAACTTCTTACTTCGGACCGCTAACCTTTAGAATTCCCTCTCTGTTCCATGTTTCTCTGACCGTACAGAATATGCAGACATTTAAATGAAATATGAACCAACATATTGCTGACCAACTCCCCACTCAGGATTCCTCCTATAAACTTGGCCCCTAATCACAGTAGCTCCTTGCGTCTCAGTGGCAATGTTCATTATTTGGAGTGAATAAAAGTTTTTTTTAATATTTAAAATAAGAATGACAAAGTCTATCAATAAGAAACTATTTTAATTTTTTACTGACAACTTGTTAAAACAAGTAAAAATAAAGAGTCGACAGTGGATGAGAGTTCAGAATTTGTTAGAACGTTTTTCAGGCTGTGTAAGAAGTTAAGAAAACATGCTTTTTCTGCTGTCGCCGTTTCAGTTTACGTGTGACAGTGTGTGAGGTCAGTAGGCCGTGTGACCAGTGTGTGTAGGTATGTTTGTATTTCTTTAGTTAGCGTGAGAGTATATGCGTGAAATTGTGCGTAAGGGAGTTTAGTCAGCAGTGTTGTCGCTGCGTGTTCATTAGTTTGTGATAGTTTCTTGTTGCGTTTTCCATGTGCCTTCGGTCAGAGGCCAAGGTTGTTTTCTTAGAAACTAGATGTGTGTGAGAGAGAGAGAGAGATTGATAGAGAGAGAGAGATAGGGAGGGGAGGGACAGAGAGAGAACATACGCTGGTGTGTTTGGTTTTTATATTATGCGCGAAATTTTGTAAAATGCGGAGGCAAATATTTCCGAGTTTCTGATTGGCCGACAGAAGATGGCGACCGAGAGTAAATATCTTTAAACAACATTCACTATCTGTTGCTGCTGCTGTTTCTGTAAAATCTCGTCTTAGTGGGTTTTTTTCATAGTACCTGGTACGGCGTTTACCATGGACGGGCTGAATCGGCTTCCCCCTTCGGAATAAGTTTCATGGAAGTACTAAATTTACAAGCGGTCTCCGGTTAAGGGAGATAACAACGTTAGGTTTTTGCAGGTCTTGCAGGCAGGTGTCGACGTCCTCCAAATGGTCACCCATCTGGTACTGACCAGGCTCAACGTTTCTTAAATTCGGTGATCTAACGGGAACCGGTGTGTCAACGCGATTATGCCGTACGTACTGCATGGATTAATTAATGACCACGAACGATGTAGAATTGCTCAACAATGTCAACTTCATAAAAATCATCGGATCAGTTTTTTAGTAATCAAGGCCAAAAGGCACTCGAGAATTAGGGTTTATGAGATGGATGGATTGTCAGTTGAATGATGCATCGAATGAACAAAGTTTGATGACTTATGACGATGGTTTATAACAAGTAGTTGTTGATATCTCAGTTAAAGACCGTCATCTATTTACAAAAAGTTTTAGGGTAACAGAAGTTGATAAACTCAGCTTTAGTATAATAATATATTTATATGGATTTTGTGGCTTAGATCGATAAGTCACAGTTTCGGTCTATACAACCTCTTCAGAGATCCTACCCTTTTCAACTGATGAAAGTATCTCCTATTTTGGAAGATTATATATATATATATATATATATATATATATATATATATATATATTTTTTTTTTTTTTTGTTGAAAAAAACATAACAATGTGTAGTGTTAAAATAAATAAAATTTATTTTAATCTTAGCTTTCGAGAATTACAATTCTCCTTGTCAAAGAGTGTTTTTCTTTTTCTTCTTCTTTTTCTTCATCGTCCGATGGTAATGGACTTTTGGGTCAGAAAATCACGTTATGTCTGCAGGCGAGATTGCGCCAATTTGAATTAGAAAGGGTATTTAGACATATTTTTTAAATCATTGTTTCGTCTGCAGACATAACGTGATTTTCTGACCCAAAAGTCCATTACCATGGGACGATGATGAAAAAGAAGAAAAAGAAAAACACCCTTTTGACAAGGAGAATTGTAATTCTCGAAGGCTAAGATTAAAATAAATTTTATTTATTTTAACACTACACATTTTTATGTTTAAAAAAAAAAAAATATTACTATTACGAAACAATGGTTTAAAAATATGTCTAAATACCCTTACTAATATATATATAAGCATCAGATTAAAAAAAAACAGAACAAATTAAGTACAGAAAACATCATTTTCTGTACGTAAGAGAAGCGCCCCCTCCCTCCTCTGAAATATCACTAAATATTATGAAAATATGATTAAATATGTAATCGATGAACTCCATTGGAAATAAACACGGCAGAAGATTAGCACAAGATTAGCACAAAGCCATGTAACCTTTCGGGGATATTGAATTCATAAGGGATTCCCATAAGCTGCATGTAGATCTTGGTCAGGAGAGATGATTTTCACATCTTTACTCTTTTCAGGAAAGTGTTGCCATACGGCGCCTGATATTCCCAAATGGTCACCAATTTAGTACTGATTAGGCTCAACGTCCATTTACTTCGGTGACTAACGGGAACCGGTGTTTCAACGTGATTATGTCGTATATTATGCTGATAGACATGAAGTCAGTTTAACATAGAGAGAAACCACCTCCTTCGTAGCGGGGCACTCTGAAAAGGTACAACAATAACTGAGAACGGAATTGTCTGCATTTCCCAAGAAGGGCACCTCAGGTAACCGGCAACAAAGAGGGGCAATGCCCGAGGAGGAGATGTACATTCTTGGACCACACCAAACCATATAACATCCCGGCAAAAATGTCTGACGGTTCAGAACGAATTTATGTAAAAATGGCACCGGTAAAAAATAGCAGAATTTGATAAGTAGAAAAAATGGCGCACGGGGAATATATAGATGCAAATCTCGCAATTAGTTTATCAAAATCTAGGATACAATACATAAAGGGAGACATTTAAAAGTTGTCTAATTAAAAAGAAAACTATCTACACTCAAAGAAAAAAAATTCAACCGTAACCCTAAATTTGAATCTAACCCTAACCCTAATAACCCTGTAACCCTAATCCTTAAATTCAACCCTAACCTCAACTATAAACCAAACCCTAAAACTTACCTGAATCCAACCCCAAGCCTAACCTGAACCCTAATGCTAACTCTGATTTATTTCTAAATTCGCCCCATATTGCGTCACATATTCGAGCCGTGGGTGGGAAATAAAAAAACAAAAAACAAAAAACAAAGCCACTCTCGGACTGATTATCAATGACGTACGAACAACACCTACTTGGCTCATATGCCAACTGGCCGGGTAACAGTCAGATAGACAATATATTTTTTAGAATCTGCGTGGGTGTTCAAACTCCACCCATATTAAACACATCCATCCATAAATTCACAGTTTTTTTTCTTCTTTTCTTTCCAGCGATTCCACACCGGTAAGATTTTTATGTTGATCTAATCAGCAGGTGGTATGTTAAACAAATAACAAATAGAACAAAAAAAACAACATAAAACAAATAACAGTAAAAAAAAGTGACCTCCTGGACGAAAGCAATAAAAGTTGTTCAAACAAGTGACGACAGAGAATATCTATTAAACCTCAGCACTTTGGAAATGGGTGTCAAGCTTGTGCCGAACACCTATGCGAGAATATTTTCATTTTCAAATATAATTTTCGGCCGATTGTGCAGTTTAGTTCACAAGAATAACAGGGATAGAAAAAAAACAAAAAAAAACAGAAGAAATAGACAGCAAATAACTGTTACCGAACGCAAGAAAAAATTACTAATTACTTGTATGATGTTCACGTGTGTTTACTGATTGTAAGATTTATTATATATTTATTTGTTATCGACACTTTTACTTAGCCAAGCAAGCGTTCTTTTCAACATGGACGACAACTTTGGAGGGACTTAGTTGCGAATTTAAGGCTTAAGAGATGATAATAATAATAATAATAATAATAATAATAATAATAATAATAATAATAATAATAATGAATAAAAGCTTACTCTCATCTGAATGGCAACCACCCTCGGACTTAGGCTAACGATTCCACTAACCCCCTTTAAATATATTTTTTTACTATCTTAAATTACTTGGCTAAGTAAAAGTGACGATAACAAATGCATCGATAATAAATCTTACAATCAGTAAACACGTGAAAATTATACACGTGTTTGGGGGCGAGGCATATTTTGGCGGGAGGTGGGATATTTTTGTGGAAGGGGGATAATTTGAGAGTGGGAGATATTTTTGTGGGAGTGATAATTTAAGGGCGGGATATATTTGGATGGTGGGGGATGTTTTGGTGGATGAGGATATTTTTTTTTTGGGGGGGGGGTTAAGGGATATTTGAGGGGGCGGGGATATTTTGGGGGTGGAGGATAATTTTGGGAGGGGGTATTTGGAGGGCGGGGAATATTGTTAGATTAGAGGATAGTTGTGAGCGGGGGATATTTTTTCGTCGGAATATTTTTAAGGGCAGGATATTTTTGGTCAGGCTCTTTTACAAAAAATCTTTGTCAGCTTTAGTTTGTTTGCAACCCTTTCTTGTGATACAAACATAGTATTGTCTAATAAATTGTTGGAATTTATTTAAGCCACCCTCACGGATTGGCTGTCAGGCATTGCAACCCCTATTCTCTTAGGTGTCACGTGAGCCAGCCCTTAAAAACCCTTGCACACGGCTTCCCGCCCCTTTTTCGACGACTCCGCTCAAGTCAGCAATACACCGGTTGGCATCCACAGTGACAGCAGCCACCAATGGCAGTCACAGAGAATGACCTCCCGCAGTTACCCGAACTCTATACAGATAAGTTCTCGCGAACCACGTTTTCGCAAACCCCTCTCAAATTCACTATGCCTAACTGAACTTTGAAAACTCTGTTTGTAATATTCTATGACTGCATCTTTCCCTTTCTTAGTAAAATTGCTGTGAAACTACATTCTGGTGTTTTGTGTTCCTTTTTTCAGGCTTTCGTTCTATATCTCTCTTTTGATGATTTATCTGCACATTGTTACCCCATTCTCACCTGCGAGAATTGAACTTTATTTACAGGATTATTTTAATCCCAAGAATATTAAACAAATATTCTATTCAATAAATAGATAATTAAGCATTTGACCAAATTTAAAAACGTCTTTATTCAGAACATCAGGAAGTTTCATCGGATGCCCTGCTGGCTTGACAGGTTGCGAGCAGGCTCAAGGTGATTCCTCGAGTTGTGGCGATAGAGAGGCGCTGGTGAAGCCAACTAAATTTACGATTGGCCAAGGTGTGGCGTGTCATTAATAGACCAAGGCGGTTGAGGAAATCCCGCATGGCTTGAGCTGATAAAGACAATGATATATTTATCTACCTCCCACAAGGCAAGATGTGACACAAGGTCGGGAAAGTGGGATTAGATAAGCCAGGGCTCGAGGTGAGTATTCTGGCCATTTAAAAATTGCCTGGGCAGCTCCGTCGGCATTCCCGGTAGGGCGCCTCAGACAGTAAGCAATAAACTTACTCCTCCCCAAAGAGGGGAGGCGAAGCCTGGGAGGGTGGACCTCCTAGAACTGCACAGGACCAGACAACCCCCAATAGACCGGCGTAAATC
>OY744519.1:161164791-161197291 GCA_963556195.1 Sepiola atlantica
TCTCCAAGATGGCGTCGCTGTCGCTGTCGCCGGCATACGTGACCCGAATTCGATCGATATCAAACACCTGCTGCTGCAGACAGCGCCTTATTGATGGATTGTAAAATCAGGATAAAATGCTGGACAGACGACCTATTTGAATTATCCAGGACACTCTTCTTTCCTTTGAGCAGCGGACAGCCATGTTTATAATTGCGATAATCGACTCTCCGAATAAGTTATGATGGCGAACACGGTTCTTTGATACGAGAACGGCGTGTTATTCTTTGGTCTAGGAGCACAAATGTACAATGATACTTGACTTTTGCATAATTGTTAGAGTGTTCGCAAATGGATCGGGAAACCATGGTTCAATTCTGGGTTAAGTCCTACCAAAAACTAAAAGAAAAAGGCATTATAAGTTGAGGATAGCGGATAAGTAGAGTATTTATTTACCTCCTCTCCAGGAGGTTAGGCACAAGGCCAGTTTTATCTTACTCCCACAAGAATTACGTGAAGTGTGTGTAACCTCCTTTGGTGGTCAATCATTTTTTTCTTTATTTTATATATATATATATATATATATATATATATATATATATTTCGATAATGCATTCATAATGATAACTTACAGAGAAAAAAAAATAGTAGGTATTTATCTCTTCAGGAGGTTAGACACAAACAAATCTGTTCTCAAAGAGAGAAGGTAAAGCCTGGGAGGGTGGACCTCCTCATACCGCGAAGAACCATACTCAAAGCGACACCGGCATCATCGCTTTCGAAAACAAAGCTTACAACATCGGCAGGATCGGTTGCACAATTAATCACGGAATTTCATTACGATGGCTAAATCGACGTTCTGTACGTGGTTTTCGCGCTTTGAGAACCTTTTCCGTGTGGAATGCAATGAATAAGCTGACGACTGGAAAGTCAGACATTTGCTACGGAAGCTTGGGACGTCGGAACACGATTGGTGTGCAAATTACATACTACCTAAACACCCACGTGACTACAACTTCGAGGACACGGTGAAGACTCTGAGGCAGATTTTCGCTGAGCAGATTTTGTTATTTAATATGCGTTTCAATTGTCTCAGCATAATGAAGTCTGATTCGGCCGATTTCTCAACTTATGTAGGCATTGTAAACAGAGAATTGAACGGTTTAAAATATCTTCCATTACGGACGTTCAATTCAAATGTTTAATTTTTGCGTGTGGTTTGAGATCGGCGGGGGAGGTAGATATTCGCACACGGATTCTATCAAAAATAGAGCAAAATCAAAAAGTAACATTGCAACAAGTCGCCGTGGAATGCCAGCGTCTCGTGAATATAAAGCACCATTCAACTATGGTGCAAAAAACAACAGCATCCACGATTAACACAGTCCAAAAACAACAACGTCAACCCACCTCACCGACTTCAACATCCGTCAAGCCCCCAACCGCTTGCTGAAACTGTGCCAGCTGGCATTTTGTACGAAACTGTATATTCAAGAAACACCGCTGTCGTAGATGCAATCAACTTGGGCATTAAGAAGAATTTTGCACCTCTCAAGGACATAAACCAACCCATAATAGACAAACCTCACATAACAAGCACCGACAACATCACAAAACAAACGCAAAAAGTCTGGTAGCAACTATTCTTCCAAACCCAAAATCAAACCGAAAATATGTTGCAGTACAATTGAACGGCCATCATGTTCATCTGCAGCTGGATACCGCCTCGGATATTACACTTATATCACTAAAACTATGGGAACCCATAGGCCAGCCTTAATTGACACCAACGAGTCAGGTAGCACAGAGTGCTTCCGGGGACTGTGTTCATATAACGGGCCAATTACTCGCTACCATTAAAATGAAAGACAAAACGGTGTCGTTTACCGTATACATAGCAAACTCATGCCATAATTTGTTAGGACTTGACTTTATCGAGTTACTAAGTCTTCTCGACATTCCACTTAACCGGATTTGTGATGTGGTATCCAGATCGTCACCTGAGAACAGCATTATCGACCAGACCAAAGATACCATGAAACAATTTTCTCTAGTCTTCACAAACAACTTAAGACGCTGCACTCAGACAGAGACTACACTGTCCCGTAAACAATTTTTTAAGCCCGTTTTTCGACCCAAACGCCCAGTGCCATATCCTGCATTGCCACTGGTAGACCAGGAACTAAAACGACTTGAGGAAATGAAAGTTATCATACTGACATATTCACGGTCGGTAGCATCAATTGTAGTAGTAAAAAATCCGACGGTTCAATTCGGTTGTGTGCTGATTTATCAACACCAGACGATCACCGATACTCATTGCCAATCCCAGATGATCTTTTCACCATACTTAATGGTGGCACCTGCTTTGCAAAATTGAACCTCACAGAGGCTTATCTGCAAGTCGAAGTGTCAGAAACCTTCAGAGAGTTGCTTATTATTAACACACACCGTGGATTATTCTAATTCACTCGTTTACCTTTTGGGGTAAAAACGGCCCCTGCAATATTTCAGCAGATCATGGACACAATGCTCATTAGCGTGAAAGGTGCAGCTGCATACTTGGATGACATCATTGTTGTTGGGCAATCCAACCTGGAGTTGACAAAACGGATCAGCAATTGTCCAAACCTGCATTCAAGACTTTGCTTTCCAGCTCCGGCCTGAAAAGTGCCATTTATATTTACCTTCAATAAAATACTTGGAATTTATTTTTGATCGTCAAGGTCGTCATCCAGATCCTGCTAATGTGACAGCCATTCAACACATGCAACCCCATCGGACGTTAGCAGTCTACGCGCATTTCTGGGAATGGTGAGCTACTACGTAGTTTCTTGCCTTCACTCCATCAAATCAAATCACCACTCAACAAACTGTTGACAAAAGACACAAAATGGTCCTGTCCCGTGAACTGTTAGAAATCATTTGACAAAATCAAATCGCTCATTAACTCTGACCTACTGCTCACACATTTTGATCCAAATAAGAAAATATTTGTAGCAGCGGATGCATCAAATCATGGCGTGGGAGCAGTGATCTTGCATATATTCACAAATGGAACTGAGAAAGCTATCATGCATGCAGCTAGATCCCTGACACCTGCTGAAAGCAATTACAGTCAAGTGGAAAAAGAAGCACTGACACTGATTTTTGCTGTGAAGAAATTCCATAAGATATTGTTCGGAAGTCACTTTACACTTCTGACGGACCACAAGCCACTACTTTCAATATTTGGCACCAAAAACAGTATTCCAGTGTATTCAGCCAGCCGATTACAACGGTGGGCAATCATTCTATTGGGGTACGATTTCGATATACAGTACCGCCGGACAACAGAATTCGGCTAATATGATGCCTTGTCACGACTCATCAGTGCACAATCAATTCCAGATGACGGCACTGTCATCGCTGCCATCAGCATCGAGGATGATTTTCAACGAACGCTCAGATTGTATCCGGACAATTCCAGTGACGAGGATTGATATAAAGCGAGAAACACAACAAGATCCAATGATACAAAAAGTGTGCCGATTTCTCCAACATTCATGGCCTCCTAACCTCACGGGAGACCTCCAACAGTTCACACGCCACAGTGGCCCTCTTTCTGTCATTGATGGTTGTTTGATGTTTGCATATCGTGTTGCTATTCCCACTAAGCTCAGATAAGCAGTCCTTAAGCAACTATATTCACGCCATCCAAGCATTGATCGAGTGAAACCACTAGCCCCAGTGTGGTCTATTGGTTTAACATAGACACATACATTGAGTGTACTGTCAAACGTTGTATCCAGTGTATGAAGTATTGTTGATTCTCGCTGGACATACCCAGAGCTACCAGTGACCAGAATACACGGAGACTTTGCTGGCCCTATCAATCACCTTAGTTTTCTGGTGGTTGTAGATGCCCATTCCAAATGGCCTGAAGTTTTTTCAATGCAACAGACTGACACTCATTCTACGGTAACAATACCCAGGCGGCTATTTAATCAACACGGCTTGCCCGAGACTTTAGTCTCAGACAACGGATCACAATTCACGTCTGAGTCATTTCAACAATTCTGCAAATCGTGTTGCATAACACACGTCCGGTCGCCGCCCTATCATCCTTAATCCAATGGACACGCTGAACATTTTTTAGACACATTCAACCGGGCACTACTCAAAGCAAGGGGGGAGAGAACAACAGAGAAGATACTACATAATTTCCTCGTTTCGTATCGAATAAGCCAAAATGGTGATGTGAAGAATGGTCTGTCACCAGCAGAGGCACTCATGGAACGAAAACTCCGTACCACACTGGACGCTTTACGACCAACAGCCAACCTCTAAAAAACAAAAACATTTTCAGTTGGTACACCAGTGTTTGCTCGGAATTACAGACCTCGCAAGCAAAACTGGGTACGGGCATCATCCGCAAAATAGATGGACAATTCCCGTATGATGTTCAAGTCGGGAGTTAATTCTGGGCACGGCACAAAAACCAGTTACGTCTCAGATACACTGGAGACAACTTAGTTGACAGCAGAACAACCATTCGTTCGATCTGTTAATGGACACATTCGAACTGCCATCTCCATCACCTCCCATGCAGACAAATACAAATGGGAATTATGAAAGACCTCACAGGAGTTGGCCAAAACACAGTCGCACTCGAGTAAAGCATTTCCAAATTAACCCCAAGTGTACTCGATACAGTTAAAGACTAAAACGGGTAGATGTTAGGGCAACCTAACAAAACAGAATAGTTATTTCCTTTGGACCAAAAAAAGAGTTATCGCCCTTGGAGTCGTCTGCCATGACAGTTGAATAGTAAACACAACGGCTCACGATCAAACATAAGCATCTCGCGTTCAGCGGTTTCTACATTTCATTTAATCAGTGTTTTTGTTAAATAAATTTGTTACAGATTCAACTTCGTCCTACCTTCATTTTTGAGTTCTTATTAAACCGATAACAATGTGTAAACATCAGACGTAACAATTCTACACTTCATATTTTCTGTACTATATTTTCTAGACTGAGGCCATTTTTATTTTTGTTCTAATCCAAAATGGGGAGCTGGGGTTTCTCTACATTAAAAACCGACTTTGTGTCTTACTCTCTCGTGGGGAGGCAAGTAAATAAGGACTGTAACGCTTTAATAAGTGCAAGTATGCGAACCGTAAAAAGGCAGCAAGAAAATATTGCTGTGGGGTGGGAAGTGAAATAAGAGTCAGGTACGTCCTAAGATGGAGTACTGTTGCCACATCTGGGGAAGAGCCGCTAACAGCACCTTTTCTTACCTTGACAGAGTACAAAATCAGCTTCGTAATCTGGTGGGATATTACCCACTTTTCTCTACTTTACAGCTCCTTTCTCACAGAAGAGAAGTTGATAGTCTTTCTCTACTCTATAGTTATTTCCATGAAAGTGCTGGACTGAACTCCAATCTTCGGTTCTTTACTGCAAGACATTCACAGCAATAATTCGTTTAATAGCACAACTGCTAAAAACTTTTCTTTCTTCCTCTGTGTGTCTAACATTAAACAAATTTTCATGAACAAAGTTTCCTTCCAAGAACTTTCTATTTGTTATCACGCGATTACTTACCTGCGAGCTACAACTAAATCAACTTCAAATCTAATGTCAGTAAATGACTGTTATACACTGACCCCATAAGTAAACGGACTTTGTTCATTCCATTAACAATTTTCAAGCCTCTCGTAATAGTCTTCATCATTGAACCGAGAGTCACCCACTCTCATTAAACTTAATCATCAAGTGGCTTTTGGCATTGATAAGCAGTGACTCCTTAGTAAAAAAAAATCGACAGAGAATTAGTGACTTTCGAAATATTTACCTCCCTATTACCGCGGGAAGATGTGATACAAGAATAAGTCAGCGCACATGAGGTGGTGCTCCCTGGCTCCTTAAAATATTGCCTGAGCAGCCCCGTCGACATTCCCTTGTGAAGGCGCCTCAGGCAGTTAGCTATACACTAATTTCTATTTCTTTCTAAAACGAGGAAGTAAGGCATGTTAGGGTGAACCTCCTAGATCTGAACAGAACAAATTTCACAGTCTGACAGAAAAAAAGCTACCTACTGTTATATAACAATCGAACTGATTGTCGACGACGGATCCTAAAAAGTAGAATCTCATGTTTTGGGGGTAAAGGAGGGGAGGAGCAGATTGCGATTTAGCTGAGGGTCTTAATCTCCAATAATATCTTATTGTTTTGTATTTCAAATTTCTAACGTTTGTCCTTTTTCCTGTTCTAAATGTGTCAGTAACGGCGTTTGTCACGCGACCACACGTCATTGCAATTCAGCAATGACGTCACTTCGACGAGGTCTGTGACCTACATCTGAGAAAAGAGGAAATGAAATTTTTATTTTTAGTTGCGAGTGTTTGTTTTTTTCTTTTTCTGGTATTTGTTATCAGATTTTGGTCACGAAAATATATTTATCTTGGTTTCTTTCCGTTTGCTTATTTCCTTCGTCTGATGCACCCAGATACGTCGCCTGTTTGGTAAGGCGATGTAAAGATGTGCAACGAGTACGTCAGCTACTAGACAGAAAAACTCACACAGGCAGTAACATCTAAGATATTAGTGTGTGACACAGCAGAAAAAGTGATCAACGTTCTATTTTAATAGAGTTATAACTGTTCGTATTATTTTGAATTTAATAAAGTACCGTCTCTCTCACTCACTACCCCCTTCTCTCTCTTTCTTTCTCTCTCTCTCTCTCTCTCTACGCATGCAAGTAACTCGGGTTTCGAATCCCGAGTCCGGATATGTTCTAATAATGAGCCCAAAGGAGGGCGAAGCTCGAGTATAGGACTTCCGGTGTGTGACGTTCATGGTTTGTGTGGGATGCGGCCTTGTCTGATTGTGGAAATAATTATATATATATATATATATATATATATATATATATATATATATATATATATATATATATATATATATTCCCTAGCACGGATATATAGCTGAATATTTGCTCTTGCTTACTGTTTATTTATCATTTATGTCGTCTAACCCTGGATCTTTTGAACGCTAAACTAAACATATATATATATATATATATATATATATATATATATATATATATATATATATATATATATATATATATATATATATATATATATTGTATTTCTGGAAAGCTCAGATTAAAATAAATTTTATTTATGTTAACACTATACATTGTTATGGTTTAAAAAAATACTATTACGAAACAATGGTTTTAAAAATATGTCTAAATACCCTTTCTAATTCAAATTGACGCAACCTCGCCTCGTTATGTCTATAACGTGATTTTCTGACCCAAAAGTCTTTTACCATCGGACAATGAAGAAAAAGAAGAAAATAAAGAAAAACACTACTTTGACAATGAGAATTATATTTCTCGAAAACTCAGATTAAAATAAATTTTATTTATTTTAACACTACACATTGTTATGTTTTTTAAAAAATATGATATATATATATATATATATATATATATATATATATATATATATATATATATGTATATATATATATATTTATTCATGCCCCTTTTTATGGGAGAAGTTCCGTGTTTACGAGGGGGTATCTATAATAGTTATCTATTTTGTTTTAGTTTTTATTTCATTACAACTTGATATTATTTATTACGAAGGTCATTTATTTATCTATTTGTTTTATGCATTTCGATTTAAGGGTATTAGCTTAACATTTTATTTATTTATGTGTTAAGCCGGCGTGTAGTTTTCTTTCGCACTTTGTGGAGTCGGGTATTATATGTGTCCGCGTGGTCGTCTGCTATTAATTGTATATTTCATGTGTATTTATATTATTAAATTATTCATATATTATTTTTATTTATTTTTCGGGGGGGGGGGGGGGGGTTATGTTTAAGTTTAAAAGGGAATTATTATATATTTAATTTATTCTTTAAGCATGTGGTTTATGGGGTCATTAAGCTAAAGTGCGAATGTGGAGTTTCTGACCGGCGAAACAAGATGGACTCCCTTTCTGGAAGAAATGGCCGGTTAATAAGTTTTGAATAATAGTGAATGGGTGTTAATGGGTTTAACTTATATTTGGGATACTATCTATTTTATATTTATATAGTGATTGCTATGAGGTAATGTGGGGTTTTGTGTTTTTTAAAAAATTCTTTTATGTTTATTTATTACTGTTTTGTATTTTTTCTATATATACCTTACTAAAGTTCTGTGTATATTAGTAAGATTTAGTTTTTATATTAGTTATTATTTTTCATCAATATTTTTTATTTAGTTTAAAAGTTACTTATAAATATATTTCTAGTTAATTATATTTTAATTTAAATGTGTTAGTATATTTGTTACATTCTGGCTTTTTTTCAATGAACTTACAGGTCCTTTAATCAACGCTTCTCGAAATACGAAAGTTTAGAAATAACACGAAAGTCCTCGGAAGCGCCGGCCACGGCTCGTCTCATAAAATCGATTTAAAGTTCTTAATATCTTTCACAGGTGCATGAATAATCAACAGTTTTTAACAACGTCTCAACATTTTACACTTTCATAATCGTTCTTAACTTTTTTTCTCGTAATTATATAAATGTATATAACCTTTATACTTTTCTCTGTTCACTCTTTAAATTACATCAAACACTTTTCTTTTTAAACAACTTATTTTAAACACTGTTCTTTTTTAAACATGGTACACTTTTTCTTTCTTTTTTGACTGTCACAGATTTTCTTTTCACTTTATCAAATTAGGACCCGAAAATGTTATACACAAAAAGTTACCTTATTGTTTTTTCTTCGTCTACTGGTGGTTGTCGCTATCTGTGCCGTGGGTTTCATAACGTCTCTGGCCGTGATCGGTGCTAGTCGCCTTTGTTCTATGGACAAACTTTGTTTTCATGCAGGAGACAAAACTCGGAGACAGGTTTTTCTTAGAGAGAGATTCAATCCTTTTATTCATCTGCCTTGTCCTGTAGAGGGATTTCCATCCATTCGTCTCTTCCATTCGTCTCATTCATACTTTTTGTTGTGGGGTGCGACGGATGCATAGGGATATATGTCGGATCTTATTCGAGATCCAAACCATAACTTTTAGCCCATATTTTCATGGGTCCACTTGCTTTCAGGACGAGCAGCTACATCGTTGGTCTTTTCGCTCTCACTCCCAAAGCGTACTCTTTTCAAAAACTCCAGTTTTTAACATAAACAAATGACGTAACAGATACTTGCCTCGCCTCGGCTAATCAGATACGACATTCAACAATCGTTCCATATCTGACATTCTCCGACCCGAAATTCCCTGTGTCGGTGCCGAATTTGTCACTTTCTTATGGTTTTACAAAATGATTTACTCACAACAATCCCTTCCAGTGCATATCAGCTTAACCCGCACTTATTGTCTCAACTGACCCCAGCCATAATTCATACTAGCTAACTTAATCGTTTCCAAAAATATGGGGCCCCCATCCATAATATAACATATTCTATTATTACAATACATAATATATACATATATATTATATATTTAAGTATACGTTTAAATTTTGTAATATATGTTTGGTTTGGTGTTTATAGGAGTGGGGATGCAAGTTTTATTTGGATTGGTTAGTGGAAAGATGTGGTGGTAATGTATTTTAAAAAAAAATCCTATGCCAGTAGGCGTAGATGAAACGGTGACAAATTCCATGCTCCAGAGGTGGTACAATTTATGTGGTATGACGTTAGGGGCAGATTAAGTTCTGTAACAAGGAGAGTAAATTGGTTTGTCTCTCGGTGCGTGAATTTTAGACATTTCCTAGAATAAAAACCATGCAATTGATTTTGATAACATTTTTGAATAAGAATTCTAAGCATAAAGATGAGAAGCATAATATGTTGTTTATAATCTTCGTAAGGGGACATAAAAGTAGTGCAAAACTGTTCTGTTCGGCAATTGATTTTACTCGTCCTGAGAAACGTGTATATATATATATATATATATATATATATATATATATATATATATATATATATATATATATATATATATATATATATTCCAGGTAAAACATCCACAGGGTAGTAATCCAACGAATTTCAACCGGGTTTATAAAAAGTGGTCAATATAAAACAGAGCTTTTATATATGATTATTTTTATTTACACAGACATTTACAAAAGCTGCGACACTGGCATGTCGATGTTATCGATCAACAGCTATCATAAACTTAATGGTCCTAACCACGTGACTTTCCATATTTAAATCTTAAATTTCTTTTCTTTTTTCTCCATTTCATTCTTTCCAAATATGATCTAAAGTTAAGATCGGATTCTAACTCTTCCTGATGAGATCTCAGTTTATAATAGCTGTTGATCGATAACATCGACATGCCAGTGTCGCAGCCTTGTACATGTCTGTGCAAATAAAAAATACTCATATATATATATATATATATATATATATATATATATATATATATATATATATATATATATATATATATATATATATATATCCGTACCGTCACTCTAAAGTTAGCGAGTAAAAAGCTGCCGAATTTATCCATTATGGGGAATTGAGAAAGCAAATATATTGCCATTTTTTTCTGCTTTCGATAATGATGTGAACGTTTTTTTTTCCTTTTTTTTACAACTTTCCAGTTTTCTTTCTTATCTCTTTTTTTAACTACACCGATTAAGGCGTTATTTTATCTGAATGCGAATATTCGTACGAACACTGGCGAAAGATATTTTTCTGTAGGAGGGTGTACACTCGTAAAATACATATTGAGTGAGTTGAGCGTGGGACGTTAGACGAAGAAGGTCGAAACGGTGACACGATGCCACCTTCTATAAACCCACGACAATGTGAGTGGTGAGGGGGCATATGTTTTTTTTTTTAATATTTATATAAACTTAGGTATGTGTATATCTCGCCCATCCCCCATCAAATCACGGTAGTATGAGTGAAAAGAGGGCATATGTTATTTAATATTCGTGATAAAAAACAATAAAAAAATAAATATTACAACATTTTAATATTCGTACTACGTCCGTTTCATTCTAGATCCGTGTAGGTGGCAAAGAACGACAGGTTCTTCCGTCTAAATATACCAGTCGAGGAGACGTCATCGACAATCAGTCCGGTAGAGACTAGACCATTGTGAATTCAATGCTCTTTTTTCATCGTTTTCGTATTAATAAATCACCACTTACCAAGTCCAAAAGCCACTCGAGGATAAGGGTTAATGAGATTGTTGGTCGGATGATGAGATATACAATAACAGGATAAGAAATAATATATGGAAAGGGAAGAATTTGATTACTTAAGAAGAATACTCGACAAGTTGCAGTCCGTAGTGTAGCAGTCCCGCGGTATTGTGTTCTACAGATAAAAGGTTTTTAGAAATAAACTCTGTTCATGGAAATTCCGTTTGGTTTTAAGTACATATAGGAAGAAAGGAAAGTTCTTTGCAGTAAACGCAGACGTGATGTTGCTAGTCTCAGTTTTTCTATAAATACTATTATGGCATGTGTACTTCAGAATTGTCTGATCTATTTCCAGCTTCCTTTGTTTCAGCTCATTAAACTCGTTGGTCTAGTGGTCTCCATCAATTTGCTGTTTTGATATCTCATTGTAATACAGCTTCCTATTCTAGTAGCTTCATCCCAAGAACTGCAGGCTTGTGGAACTCTCTTCTTGATGACTGTTTTCCTCCTACCTATCGCCTTTGTCTTTTCAAGACTAAGGCCAATAGGCATCTCCTGTCTTTGCGATGATCATATTTGTTCTTGTTAGCTCCTGACATCAAGTGGATTCATGCCTTGTCTGGAGCGATTTCCATGAAAAAATATAATTAAAAAATACACTATTCCTGGGTGTACCGGTGATCTGAGAGAAGCATCCCGAGAATATCTTCGACCTTGACCCACGTGAGAATAATAAGTGATTTAACTGAAATTGTCAATATAATTAATGCAATTTCTAATTGATGGATATTGTATTATTTTTTCCTAAAACGGGAAAATGTCTGTCGAGACAAAATTCTAAAAAGTGAATTTATTAACCAATTAGATTTTGTATTTTTTGCTAATGGAGTAATATATTTTTGGAACAAGTTGCATAATCATATTAAGAACAGCAATATCGTAGAACATTTTTAGATGGAATTGGTAGAGTTCAGAAATAATGGTAAATACAATTTATGAGGTATCAGATGAAATATTTAACAGAATTTGATTTTCTGTATATTAATATTGCATTATTAGTGTATATGTTCTCGTAATGATTTTAAGGGTTGATTTAGTGAGATGGTTTACGTAGATTTCGCCGTCCCAGCAGTTCACAGACTGAAGATAATCTAAAAAGATTTATAACATGAATATTTCGTTCGTTCAGTAATTTTTTTTTTATCTAATACTTATTCTATTGATGTTTTTATATCTTTATAATAATAATTTCCACTTAACCTTTCTTCTTCTTCTTCTTCTTATTCTTCTTCTTCTTCTTCTTCTTCTTCTTCTTCTTCTTCTTCTTCTTCTTCTTCTTCTTCTTCACTACTTACACTATCAATACTGGTACAGCTTTTGAACCAGACAAACCAGACTTTTGCCAAAGAAGAAATACGTAAACTGTCGGAAAAAGCCGAATGAAAACAAACCGGCGTGAAAATCGAAATGAGGCGGCTTTTCAACAGAAAAACACTCACCGTACGTATATGACAATTTTGTTTATTTTTTGACAAAGAAAATCAATGAAATAATATTTATTTCACGGGAAAGTGATTTTTTTTCGATAAATTAAATTTTTTTATGAATAAGCTAAATATTGTAAAGAACATAATCAACAAAACAACGATTTTTACGGATTTGTTTTCGTATTTTTTGTACAGCTTTTGAACCGGAAAAAATACGACTAGGTTAGGGTTAGTTTAGCGTTAGTTTAGCGTTAGTTTAGGTTTAGGGTAAAAACAAACGGTTCGGTTTTTGTTCGATTCAAAAGTGGTACAAGCTTTTTCCTTCAAGCGAGAATACTTTTTTTTAGTCATTTTCGAAAAAACTTGCAGGTATTCTTTTGAAATTAGTGCACACGTCGGAAGGAGGAGTTCGGCGTTCGTGTTGAGTACTGTCTCCTTCTCTGTGGGGTTATATCCCCCGAAGACCAGGAGTTGTCGTCTGCTTCTCTAAACATTTCGGCGTCTTCCGGCTTTTTACGCAAACGGCCGGAAGATATCGAACAAAAAGTCGGTTTTGTCTGGTTCAAAAGCTGTACCAATACCAAACTATCTTCTTGTTTTTTTTCATGAATGACTTTCCACCACTTCGCAATCTACAAATACCCTGCCACCCACCATAACATTCCTCCATACTTCCTTTTCACCCACCCGCTAGTACGCACCCCTTTTTCTACATACATACTCACTAGAAAAACACTGCAACCACCCAATTATCTTTAATCGCCCAATCAACATTCAGCATATCACCAACCCTACACCCTTCCACCTTAACACCACCTTCTATTTTAATCACCCAGATTGTGGGATTTCTTTTCTCTTACCACTATGTTCATATTTATGCATATTTTCTCTGATTCTGGTCAAAAAATGTTTTTCTTCATAAAGTTCCGTAAAGCAAACGCATTTTGGAAATGAAATAAGCATGATTTTGTGTTAATTCTATTGTTCTATATAGTTGGTTCGTTGCTTATTCCCCCATGCATTCTGTTGGTATTTATCCTTTAAACATACCTTTCACATACTTATAATTAGTAATATGACTACTAAATTCAATATTGAGTGGCTGCATTTAAATACAGTTACCTTTGTCTTATTTACATACAAACAGGGCTACCCGACGTTGCCGGGGCAAAAGTATAACATATTTCTATTTAAACTTCTATCTCTTTACCTATCTCTATCCGTCTCTCTATCTTTCTCTTTCCCTCCTCTTTTCTCTTACACACTATTTTTCCTCCGCCGAGCCCAGTCCTATGTCTGGACACATATACACACGCATACACACAGACAACTCTCCATTATATAGATCTTTCGAGGAATAAGTCGGCATAAGGGAAGTAACTCGTTGATAAAAACTCAGAGTTACTTCCCCTATAGTACATGAAATGGCTAAAAAATCGACCCCCGTCCTTACGAAATCTGCGCCAGATTAGGGTTAAATAATTGATATTTTTTCTAAATATTAGATGTTATTCACCCAAGGCAACGCCGATCAAGAATACACTAACTTTGTGGCTGTTTGTTTTATCGTTTCTTACTATTAGCTTGACACACACATACACACACATTATTACTGTTTATATAATAGATACCGTGCGTATTTATTTATATTTTTTTGTATAATTTATATTTAAGGAATTAAAATATATATAGTCGAGTAAAAAAAAGATCAATACTACTACAATACTTCCTCGTAAAATCCAATATAATTGCTATTGTAAAATTGTAGCTGTTATAAACATTAACATTACTTTCTTCCTGCGGATAGCAGCCCTGCGAGATGATTTGCTCACACTATAACAACTCATCTTCCAGGGTGTACTAATTTCAACCGGAACTTTGAATAATTACTTCCTAACTCTTTGGGATTTCGACACCAACGAATAAAGACGTCCACTCTCTCCTGCCTCTATCGCAAGGCTATACTCAACGGATGGAAGATAAACAGCTCAAAGAAAAGTAGCAACCGAACCTTCTTACTTCGTTCACGGTATTACTCCCTCTATCTTGGAGGAGGTATTGTAGTATCTGTTCTGATATCAGGATATCAACCGATCATCCATAATTACTTCTTTTTTGGGGGGGAGGGAGGGGGCGAATCCTCCCAGGATTGACCTCCTACTTTGAGGGGTAGTGTAGTATATTTTCTTTCGTCATGATACATTCCTACCAGGCATTACCTCCTTGGTGTAGGGGAAGTACAGTATATGTTCTTTCTCACAATACCATCCTCCCATATATTTGCTAGTATACCCCAAAAGGGGGTTGGGAACTCGTGCTTTCGCGAGCTTATTTTAGTCTTGGAGAAGTGATCTTTTTACCCAAAAGTGTAGTACTTGCTGGTTCTTCTTTCGTAGGTGGAGAGATGCTTCTGCGACAGCCGTCTTGGACCTGGTGTCGTAAGGCAATCGACTGGTAACTGACATCGATGAAACGGGAAAGGAGAATATGCGTTTAGGTTTATATAGGTGTGTTCACGTGACACATAAGGGAACAGTAGTTTGATCGAACGGTAAATAACTTAACGTTTTTACACGTGATTCCAAAAAAATTCCAGGGATTTCAGAAGATTCTAACAACATATCTTTAGCTTTTTCAGAAGTATATTAAAATATTTAATACCACAGGGCTGCTTCCCGGCTGACTAGAACATTGCCGTCTTCAAGTCCAATGTAAACAAACTCTTGTTAGGCCGTCCTCAAAAATAATCAATTGCTGACCAATTACAACCATCGTTACAACCCCCCTCGATGTTTCACCGTCCACCTGGCAAACTCAATAACCCTTATCCTCGAGTCGCCTTTAAGCCTTGATAAGTGGTGATTCGTGAATAAAAGAAATAGTAACAGGCAGAACAACGACAGAAAAGGCAAATATAATTTAGACCGTCTACGAAAGAGGGGTCAATAAGAAAATTAGAATTATCGATACTTAATCCCCCTAATGACACAATGTGTTTGCCCTCTTAAATTGTGTATCTGAGCTCTTGAATGTTTTTTATGAATGCAATACTTAACAAAAGATGCAAAAGATTTCAAAAGATTCCATACAAAGTCACACGAGATTCCATACAAAGTCACACGAGATTTCATACAAAGTCACACGAGATTCCATACAAAGTCACACGAGATTCCATACAAAGTCACACGAGATTCCATACAAAGTCACACGAGATTTCATACAAAGTCACACGAGATTCCATACAAAGTCACACGAGATTCCATACAAAGTCACACGAGATTCCATACAAAGTCACACGAGATTCCATACAAAGTCACACGAGATTCCATACAAAGTCACACGAGATTCCATACAAAGTCACACGAGATTCCATACAAAGTCACACGAGATTCCATACAAAGTCACACGAGATTCCACAAGTTATTTACCCCTCGGATTGGGCTGACTTTTTGGCTAATCCAAACGTTCCTTAAACGGACAAGTTGACACAAACACATTACCAAATGTACACGTGCCTTCTAAATTACAATAAGAGTGTGATTACTATTTCTTATAATGCAACGAAAAAAAAACCCGTACCAAGACGGGTAAAATTAATTCCACGAACAGAACAGCTTTGCAACACGTTATGCCCTTTACGAAATTTAAAATCAACACATAATACTGAATCCTTATTCCAATTTTGATCAAAATCCATTACATGATTTTGATCATAAAAATGTATAAAATCTAAGCCTTAAGCTTAAGGCCTCTTATTAAAACAAATGAAATTCAGGTAATCTTGCTTAATTTGTGTCTAATGACTGCGGGTCAAATTTCATGCGAATCAAAAATATTTGAATGTTGAAATGAGGGATTGTTTATAGTAGGTTATGTTTATTATTATATCCGTAAAAATCCTTCAAAATACTCAAAATAAACTGAAATCTGAGGAATATTTATGTACTAATCTTTAATACCTATTGTTCAAATTTCATAAAAACTCGAAGGTATCTGAATTTTCACGAAGGGTTTCAACCCCTCTTTTGCCCCTTAGCCAAAAATTAAACTTAATATAACCCACATTACGAACACTCTCCTTGCAGCTGTGTTCTAAAATTCATAATGATCGGTTAATTAGTTTAGGCGTGAATATTGTACATACAAATATATAGACATATACTCACACCAAACTTTATATAATAGAGATAAATTTACACGTGAACAAATATACCAAGACACAAAAGCAAAGAAAAGAATATGCTGTCATTTTTTGACGGTCCATGGACACTAGTAATGTAATAATTATTGTAGGCAACCTTATCGTCAAGATAAAGGAGATGTGACTCGACTGCTGGCAATTACTGTTAGTTCATCCGTTCATCACGTCGTCGTAATTATACAGATGAGTTGGCGTTACGAGCGGCGTTAACAAGAATACACAATGTCTGAGAGAAGCATCGTAACAAGAGACGAAGACGGACAATGGCTGAGCTGAAATGCCAGCACGTCCGCATCATTAACCACGGAATAACAGCGAAATGGCTTCAGCAGCACGTGATTATCAAAGTCCTATTTCGAACTAACGTAACAAAATGGAAATTAAGCACGTGTTGCGTGCGTGCGTGTGTGTGTGTGTCTCGGTGTGTATTCGCTGCCCAACTACAGGTTAGTCAGTTTTACGCGGAGGAGATCCAACTCTTCAGAGACGACACTCTAGAAAGATGCAAAAAAATAGCCGAGAACGGACCTGTCGGCATTCGCCGGCAGGAGGAGACTCGAGCGACCGGTAATAAACCAATACAGGCTACAAATGAGAATCTCTTACCTAATAGGTCCCGTGCTGTCTAACAAACCTCAACCCCTGTCCCATCGCCACAATGTTGCATTTGTGTACTTGTTTTACGAGTAAATCCACGAAATGTGCTCCAACCAACTTACTGATCTTGTACCCCCAACGTAAATAACCCCGACCAATATGAATATCAGCAATTTGGAATACCCTCCCTGCTCCCTGTTCCCCCGACTGTACTCACATGCAGAAATTTAAATGTAATGTTAACAAACATCTCGCTGTACAACTCCCCACTTAGGATGCCTACTATAAAAAAATAAAATAAATAAATTACGTATCATAGTAACCCCTTACCTCTTAGTGGCAATATGTCTTGTTTGGTGTGAAATAAAGTTTTAAAAAAAATCCCCATTCCGAAAGAGCGGGTAATGTCTGTCATGATCGAACCGAGCTTTACCCCATCCACAAAAAAAACGGTCTGATGACAGAGCAAGCCAATCTCTAATATCAGAATGCGCCATGGTTTACTCCTGTTTCCAGTAAGTTAGACTGCGCGGCGTCTGTGAGTGTTTGTTTTTTTATTCTCCATTTTAGCTCAGTTCGCTCTCAGAAATCAAGGAACCCCTTCCCCTTTATGAGATACATAGAAATCCGAGTTTTCATTTAGGATTCTTTTCTACGTCTAAAACATTGAATTAGTAAAGCAGTGAAGAATATTAATTTTCTTCTTCCCAATTGACCACTTAAGTATTATAACATACTTTTCTTGATCTGGCCGAATTTCAGGACAAGAATTCATCTAGTCTTAGTACTGTTACTTCAAGTAGCATCACTTGGAGAAGGAGCAGAATCTCTTGTATGGGTCAATTTGTAGCTATACTGAAGGGATCCTATCTTGATACGATGTTATTTTGAATATTTGGTTAGGGTTTACTTGTAGCGGAAAGTATTCTCATTTTAGGTTGTCAGGCTGTACAGACCGAAGATGATGGCTTTTAGTATGCATTTAAACTCTCTCTCTCTCACTCTCTCTCTTTCTCTCCCTATCTATCTATCATAGTCATTCAAACTCATCTCTCTCTCTCTCTCTCTCTCTCTCTCTCTCTCTCTCTCTCTCTCCGATTTCAATTGTATTAGAAGCCCAACCCGAATACGATTTGAATATTTAGTCAGGGTTTACCTGTAGAGGAAAGTATCCCTGTGTCAGGTTGTCCTCATTCATTAATTTCTTATGAATGAGATAATTCCATTGTTGGCATTGGTTTCCCCTATATCTTTTAAGTTAGAATTCTTTCTAAAAAGGCATTGGGTACTTACAGGAGGGACCACGTGAAGGTTGCCAACATACTAAGTGAAAGTATTTCAGTGGAACGAACTGGATTCGAACTTGGCACACTCAGGTTGTCGGTCCGTGTCGTTAACCACTTAACCACCGCCAACTCTTAGACTGTCCTGACAAACCTCTGTACAGTGAGACCAAAGACACTCGAAGATGGCTTCCAGTAGGGAGTTAAACTCTCTCTCTCTGCTCAAACGTACCCCCCTGCTAGATTTCATTACATTTTTTTGTGCCTGAAAAACAAAATGCTCTCTGAAAAAAGAAAAAGAAAAAGAAATCATCATCTCGAATCTACATGCAACGAGATGTGGCACAAGGTCGAAGGTAGGGAGAGCCACATCCTTCAAGGAGCACTCTGGCTATGTACAAAAATAGTCATGAACGGACCAGTCGGTATTGTCTTGGCCTTCGAGACTTGATTTACGCCGGTCTATGGGTCGGTCCTGTGCAGTTCTAGGAGGTCCACCCTTCCAGGCTTTGCCTCCCTTCTTTGGAAAGGAGTAAGTTAATTGCTTACTGTCTGAGGCGCCCCTATCTGGGAATGCCGACGGGGCTGCCCAGGCAATTTTTAATGGCCAGAGTACTCACCTCTCGGGCGCTGGCTTTTAAAGCCCCACTTTCCCGACCCTACCTTGGGTCACATCTTACTTGTGGGAGTAAGATAAAAACTGGCCTTGTGCCTAACTCCTAGAGAAGAGTAAATAAATACCTGTTATTATTGTTATTGTTGTTGTTATTCGGTCTCTCTTTTTAAGAGCCGAATTATTTTTGACGTTCAACTTTTTTTTTTCTTCTTTATTTCTGCTGTTTATGTTTCCCTCATCGGCCGTGGCAGCCCCATGCTCTGTGCCAAGAGAAAAAAATAAAACTAAGGAAATGGGGTCGCCACTTTCTCCCCAACCTGGGACGTCGGGCTGGACCAAACCCCCGGCAGTTAACAGCAATCTCAAAGAATTCCGAGCGAAAATGGAAAATTTAAAAAGTAAAATAACTGACACCGGACTCATTATTGAACTGCCAAAATTCAAAGAAATTCAAAGAAAGACACTCACCAGATTCGTCGTCGACAGGAGGACAAAAAAAGCAATAACAGCATCCGTAGACATAGTTAAAAAGTTACTAGCTTCGGTGGGCCACCGGCCAGTTAAAAAAATTAAAACTCGCAGATACAACAATTGGTCTGCACTTTTCGCATCGGATATTGAATATATGATTCTCGCCAAAAAGGAAATAATTACTGAAGATTATATACTACGAATGGAGCACTTGGAGCGGCGAAGAACCACAATCACGATATTTCATATTCCCTTCTATATTGAAGGTGAACACATCGGCGCATTCTTGACCAGGTATGGAGAACTTGTGTCGGTGTCTTGCGATCAATACCTTTCGATTTGGAATTATGACATCCTTATTGATCGTAAGGCATTCACCGAGATACCTTACTATCTCGAGGTAGGAGACGAGAAGCTGCCAGTTATCGTCGCATGTAGAAGACCTGCCCGCTGGACTTGCAATGGCATAAGCCATCTTACGTTTAACTGTTTTGAGAGAAAATAAACAATAAACAACCCCCAAAACAAGGTTGGAGAACATCTAGGCACTAAACTTGGCTATTTACTACCAGAGTCACTCCAAAAATCACCAGAAAAAAGAAGCTACTGAAAAGGAATTCCCAGAACTCGGGAAGAGGGGAAGGGAAGGACGCTAGTCCAATTGAAAAAACACTCAGAAGACTCGTCCTGGAACAAATGAGAAAGGAAGAGGAAGAATATAGAATGTTAAAGGATCCAGGGCGATAATCACATCTTTAAGCTATACAACTCAACAGAAAACTGAGAAAAGACACAACTAAGACCTAACTCTCCCTCCCCAAAACAGAGTGCAGCAAAGTGGCCCTAAGTCCAACCCCATATATACGTCCACAACATCGCCTGTTTCCCCACCTACAAAATCCAACTCACCCCACAAGATGCCGCCTCCAGTCATTGTTCCTATCAAGGAAAGAGAGTACAAACTGATTCCATTAAGTCCGACTCCTAAACAAGCCAAAATTGACTCCCCAAGACCTTCCTCGTTCGTCCCCCCTCAACAGACTCCAATACACACATCGCCTACTTCCCCTAATAAAACACCAGTGCTTCCTCCCCACTCCCCGTTTCTGAAGCACACTCAAAGGCCTACTTTCCACACTCCCCAATGAAAACTGATTTGAACATCCCCCCTCCACCGGTCCAAATATGTGAAAACATAACTGCCCCTCACAAAGGAAAGGGCAGGAAAAGACAACTCTTCTACCCCGATGAAGATATATGTAGAATATCTGCAGAGACTTATCTTCAGGGCCAGGGGACACACTTCGCTGACCTAAAAAAATGCCCGCCTTTACAGAGGTGGAGGGCAAATCCATTGATGACCCCTATAACTTTCCCAGTGCCTCCTGAGTACTGACTGTTATACACCTTCGAAGTGATGCAAAAGCCTTATGGCGGATGCTTGAAGAGGCCAACATCACTTTCGACATCAACCAACAATTAGCCAATCATAAAAACCCAAATTTAAGAAATTTAAGAACATAAGGGTATGGGATGGTCCCCATACTTTTACGCCCTTCCTTGCATAGGGCAGCGAAATTAATCTTCCCCTTTGATGTCGGCGGCTTGTCCCAAGATGGCATCATCAACACTGCGATGGCCACTCATTCTTTGGGAAGAGCCGTCAGCACCTTAACTCCATTAATGTTCGTTGGAGAAACTCAACCCTAAGATACTACAATGGCACTCTTTCGAGCAAGCTTGAATGTCCGAGGTGTGAGGGCAGATTCTCAAAAATTGCGAGTATAGCAGGACTTTCAACACCTTGGAGTGGATGTATGCTGTATTCAGGAAACTCACTTAATTCAAGCTTATCATTTAAGTGCGTTGTCTAGGGATTTTCATGTCTATTCAACGTACTTCAATTATACTCTAAGGGGGTTTCCTGGCTAGTGAAGCGAATTTTAGATGTGTCGTGTGACTTGTTTCATGGATTCGGAAGGAAGGCTTTGCGTTCTGGATGTTACCATAAAAGATAAAGCGTTTCGATTGATTGGGGTTTATGCGCCCAAATGCCAGCCTGAGCGTGGTCCCTTTTTTCGGCGAATCGAGCACTCTATGAACACACCTCGTTCAGTTATCTTAGCGGGAGACTGGAACGCGATCCTGGATCCCGATTTAGATCGCATGAGTAATCCTTCTAGGGAAATCTCGAGGCTAAAACATTTCGCGACTTTCTCGATAGGTTTGATCTTGTCAATAAATTCTGAAATGAGAAGTCGTGATATAGTGTGGACTTGGACAGCTAGCCGCAGCTCCGGTTCGGTACAACTTTCGAGTTATATTGACCGGTTCTTAATTAGGAGAGTCGTGGTAGAATCATTAGAATGTCCAAGTTTTCATAATATAGTTTACTCGGATCATGGACTTGTTCGTGTACGTGTAAACTTAGATAGCCGTAAACCTAGGTTAGCTGGATACTGGAAACTCAACACTTCGTTGTTCGATGTTATGAGTTTCCGGGAACAGCTAGTACTGATATATCAGCGGAAAATGACGGGGCTATAATTGGGAATAAGTCGTGGGTGAAATTTAAGAAAATCATTAGGTCTTTTTCAGCTGACTTTAGCCGAGTACTCAACTTTAAAGCTAGGGCAGCAAAAGGACACTAGAATCTTGATTAGTTCGGGTGGCGGTGGAAGGAGATAGTACTAATGTTACTATAATTAAGGCGAAGCTCTTCTCTTTGACTATCAAGCAGAACGAAGCTTCTGTAATTAGGGCTAATTAAAGAGAAGTCCTCAAGAGGCGACAAATATGGCCGCTGAATTGCGCACAGAGAAGCGTCGACGCGCTACCGATCGACATAGCGCACGTGGAACATTGCCGGACGGACGTACCGTGACCACAAACGAAGGTATTTTGAAGGCGTTTCGTTCTTACTTCCAGGATTTTTTCACCAGGGAGCCCGGTCCGTATTTCGACTCCTATTTAGCTGACTTTTCTCGTCTCGGGGCGACCGAAGCGGCTAGGTGAGAAGGTTGCATAACAAGATGAAGTCATGGAAGCCCGAAAAGGAGTCGGCCTGAATAAATCTCTTGAGATCGATGGTTTGTCCTACGAGCTGTATTTGAGGTTGTTGCACATTTTTGTACCCTTGCTGACAGTTTTATTTAACGCTGTGTTTAGGAACGGGTCAATACTTGAGTACTTTACCAAGGGGATTGTGAAATTGTTACGCAAGAGCAAAGAAGGTGGGGATGAGATAAATGATTTAGGCCCTTAACTATGCTAAACACGGCAGGGCATTTTGACTGGTCTGATTAGCCCCGAATAGACTTGTTCTGTGAAGAGTAGGACCATTCAAGATAATTTGAACGCGATACGCTTAATCATTAAAAAAGTCGTCACAGAAGCCCCGCTGATCAATTTAGATCAGTCCAAAGCATTCAATAGGGTGGACCATTGTTGCTTGGAGGCTGTTTTGTCATCGGCCGGTTTTTGACCGCAGTTTCGCTCCTGCATTCGCCTCCTTTAAGCAAACCCCGGTGCGCTAGTGGAAGTGGATGATATGAGGTCAAAGCCCTTCAGATTATCCAGATCCCCTCGTCAGAGTTGTCAACCTTCAGCTATGCTCTATGCGCTTGTGTTGGAACCTTTCCTTCAGAGGCTTAGGGTGAACCCGGTCCTACGCGGGGTTATTTTGCAAGGTGCTGGCACCACATTGAAGTACTCTACCTATGCCGACGATGTAACAGTGCTTGTAACGAGCAGTCCTGAGATTAGTGTCGTTGACAAAGAAATCAGAATGTATGAAACGGTAACAGGGGCCAAAATTAACTGCGACAAGTCTGTGGGCTTGTGCATCGGTGCCCGAAAGGGTGTACCCCTACAGGGATCCTGCAGCTGGACTGACGGGTCTTGCAAGCTACTCAGCGTCTGGTTTTGTCCTGATCTGCAGCTAGAAAAAAATTGTTTGGAAGTATTGAGAGCGTCTCGGGCCGCAGCTGGTGTGTGGATCCGTAAAGGGAAAATCCGAAGTATTTGTTGCTCCGAAACTGAAATTCAATCATTGCATGATATATATATATATATATATATATATATATATATATATATATATATATATATATATATATATATATATATATGTATATATATATACATATATATATATATACATATATATACATATATATACATATATATATACATATATATGTATATACATACATATATATATATATATATGTATGTATATATATATATATATATATATATATATATATATAAAATATAAAACTAAAAGTATACTTTTAGAGAATAAAACCTATAGTTAAATGGTTTAAGCTCAATACACGAGATAGAGCAATTATAAAGATCAATTAAAGAAGAATGATAAAGATGTACGAATGACAAATCTATTTCAACTCCGATTGTACGGTGTACCCGATAAAAAAACATGACTTTTCAAAGATTAACATCTTATCATCAGAGGAATTACATAAATGGATAAGTTGGCAGTGGAAAAGCCAAAATTCAAAATTTGAAAAATATAAAGTAATGGGAAGTAAGAGTATGCGTGTACAAAAATATGGAGTCTGTCTAGTTGGTGAATGTCCGTAGATAAGGTGTCCGGTGAAAGGAGTTTAAAGATGGATAAAATGGGTTTCGTGAAAGCAGCGTTGAAAATGTTAAATTCGAAGGAAATCCAATAGAAAGATGTTTAGTTCAATCGTATATGGAACGCACTTATTCGGATGTCATTTTTAGAATTAGGTCCATTTTAAAAGTCTAGGCTTAAGAAAAGAAAAATAAACATGTTCTTATCGAGTAAACCTTGCATTAGACAATCGAAATTGAAATAATTTTGTAATTCGTACATCTTTATCTCTCTTCCCTTATTTCTCTCTCTCTCTCTCTCTCTCTCTCTCTCTCTCTCTATATATATATATATATATATATATATATATATATTAATATATATATTTATGCATATATATATGTATATATATATAAATATATTTACGTATAAACATATATATACATATATATAAATATTTATGCATATATATGTATATATATAAATATATTTACATATATACATATATATATGTTACAGTACTGTAGGGCCCCATTATGCAAGGCACAGTAGGTTAACTAGTATCAAATAGCTAATTTTGTTATTGAAAAATAGGTTTTGTTTCTGGACTCAGAAGTGAGTTCAGAGAAGTGTTTGATCCAAGAATAGTCATAATAAATTTAGACACCTGACGTGACCTTTGAGTCAGAGATCAGAGTGAGTCGTTTTTGTCCCCATCTCGTGCGTGGGAATGATGATTACGTCACCACGGAGAACAAGAACTTAGCTTTTTAGAATCAGTCCGCTATGGGAGCTCGAAGCGACAACGTCGTTTCGGAAAAGCGAGCGAAGTTTTCCCAAAAATGTAATCGCTCGCGATAAGGGCTGTATCCAAAAGAGATCACCATGGAAGCTTGTGGCGAGCGCATGAGGTAGCTCTCGAATGCAAGAGCTCGGGTGTGAATCGAAGAGATATGGGCCAAAGCTACTAAGAAAAACTAACAGCGTCTAACGTCCCACACAGTACGAACTTAAGAAGATGTGAATGAAGAACCAATAATGGAAACCCCTCCACTCGAATGAAAGCATGAAATAAAAAGAACAAAAGAAATCTCTCAGAAAATCCGACTTCGAGTGTCTTTATCCTCTGCTTAAAGATAGAATTTGCCCACAAAAACCGGTACCACACGGCGATCACAGACAGCAACAAGGTGAGGGCCAGCGACGAACGAGAACCACAAAGGTAACTTTCTTATAATGTAAAATATCTGGAAACTGTGTTTCAAAGTGACTTTTGGACTCTTGAAAAATGTGTTTAGAAATCTGTTTAAATGACTCTTAAGAAAAGTGTGTTTAAGGTCCCTGTTGAAAAATGACTCTCCAAAATGTGTTAAAATTACTGAGAAACATGTTTGCTTAAAGAATGACTATGAAAATGTCTATGAAAATTGTATCATCAGAAGTATTAAGAAAAAAGATTGAAATCACTATTAATCCTCTCGTGAACATTTCGCGTTATTTTCGGCCGGAGAGGATGTAATAGCGAACTGTTGAGGTGGTTTTGGAGAACTGCCTCAGTCGGAAGGATTTCTGCCTGTAGTAATAAATAAGCTCTCTCCTCCCCTTCGCTTCTCGTGACGTTTAATTTCAGTGGTTATGCAACAAATACTTCTTTTTGGTGCTTAGTTATTAGCTGTTTCGACATGGAACAGATTGAAATCGAACCATGGGTACTAACAACGTTTGCGGTCTAAAATAAAAAATTAAATATTAAAAAAAAAAAAAGAAAAAAAAAAGAAAAAAAAAACAACGTTCGGTCCGATAAAATAAAGAGAAAAAGAAAGAGAGAGAGGCAGAGACGGACAGAGTCGGAGACAGAGAAAAAGTGATATGCCGTTCAAATTGTATGACTAAAATGAGTTGGTAAAAGAAAAAAAACAAAAAAAAACACGATTGGATTTTTAAGGTAACAAAACCTTAAGGAAGAATAGGTTGTGGTTTTCATTTATATGTGTTAAATTGTGTTTTAAATGTATTTGTTTATTTTACATATATGTTGTGGGTGGCGTTTGATGCAGAAAAAAATGAGAGGTAGGATAAAAGTGAGAGTGATGAGTTATATGTTGGTAGAGAGAGAGAGACAGTGTAAAAGAAAGAGGAAAAAGTATGAGATGGAAAGAAAAAAGAGTGAGAGAAAGGGAGAAGGAATGTGCTGTCTGGTGCCGCATAGTGTTTTGTCTACGAATCCTATTTTGTTTCGGGACGGATATGAGTGACGCACGGTAGAAAAATTTTTTTTTTCAGTTGTTTGGTTGAAACATGGTTGGACTTTGAGGTAACGGAACCCTAAGAGAGAGAGGGAAAAGACTGCGTGCGAACAGCTGGCGGGGTCGCCTGATGTCGCCCCGGGATAATTGACTTTGTTTTTTTTTTTTGTTCAATTGAATTGTATTGCATGAAATTGTTTTTTTAAAATATAATATTGTACTGCATAATTTGTAATTGTATTGTGGAGAGGGTTTGCCATTAATTCATTGGTTCGACTTTTATTTTTTTTTATTATTGTTGTTTTTGAATGAATTTTGGAGAAGTTTAGTCGGTTAAGTGAGAATGCTATACCAGTTACGTAAAAGATTTTTAAAAAAAAAGGCAGATAATTTAATGGGTATAAGTTTGGGTCAGCCGGGCGATTTGAGTTGATTAGGTTCGGGCAGCTGGCGGCAGCTAGAGTTGGTTTGGGTCGGATCGCGGAAACCCTTGGACAGGGTTGATTTTATCGGGAAGAATCCTCGTGTACAGAGTATGTACAGGCTTGGAAAGTCAATGAGGGATTCCCGGCGTTTGCTCGTATGCTCTCTTTTATAGAGTACCCATGGGTTAGTGGCGAGGCTTGTGGTAAAGCCTGCATACGTTAAAATTGCGTACGGGAGAATGACGGTGATATGGTCATTCTGTGGGACCACGAGAAAAGGACGGTGGTCAGTTATGGAAATTGTTGTTTTTGTGACCCAGGTGTGCCCAACTGCGCCGATAGAGTGTGTGAAAGTTGTGTAAAATGTTAAGCTTTGAAATTGTGGTCCCATTTTTTTTTTGTGGATTTTGGATGTTTGCCGACGAGTGTGCTGCGAAGATACACACCCTCTTACCGCATAGATAGGGACACGGGAAGGGAACGCATGGAATTGGTGTCTGCTCAACACCAGTGGGGATGGAGTTAAGCTGGGGTGTGGTGTGACTCGGGTGCGCGCGTCGGGGCGGATAGAACCATGGGGATCGATTTTTAAAAAAAGGAGGTACCGGGTGTTAATTGGATTTAATTATAAGATTATAGGTTGGGCCTAGTTTGTGGTCATTCGGCGTGTGCTGGGAGCAGAGATGATTCGATGTGACATTTCGCCCGATACCGTATCGACTAGATAGATCCATGGGATGGGGTCCTCGACGTTTAATGAACAGGGTTAGGAGTTAGAAACTGGGTGTTTGTTCGCTGTCATTCGCGACGGGGGCACGGGCGTGTCAGAAATGTATGGTCCATATATAGCAAGCAGCATAGCGACGGTACCTTCAGTAAGCTTCGAGGCTGACCATTAGAGAATAGGTTAATGAAGGGGTTTTTTCTGTTTTTTTGTTCCCCTATTTCGCGAGAATAAAACGCGCAGTTAGTTTTAATCGGTTGTGTGCCGACCGTTTGTTGACGTTATCTAAGAAAGTGATGGTGGCCCGAAAGTGTAACATACCGGGAATTTTTGGGAAGTGGTCGAGCACGGAGAACGTGTGTGAGCAAGAGCGAATTTATGTGGTAGATTTTGCAGGAGATATAGGCGAGAAACGCCTGATGTTGATTTATGACAGGGGATGGCTTTTTTTAGCCGGTAACGACCGTAGGGAGCAAACTCTCCCACATCCCGGAAACATTGTCATGTGGTGCCGAAGGAAATTCCGGCGGGGGTGAAATGATGGTAACCCCAGGAGTGCTCAGGCTCGGATTTTTACCAGTCCCAGGGTGGGGTTGGTTTTTAAAAAAAAGAGAAAATCTTGGGATTTTTTGTTTTTTTTGTTTATAGGGAAGAGAAGGGTGTTACAGTACTGTAGGGCCCCATTATGCAAGGCACAGTAGGTTAACTAGTATCAAATAGCTAATTTTGTTATTGAAAAATAGGTTTTGTTTCTGGACTCAGAAGTGAGTTCAGAGAAGTGTTTGATCCAAGAATAGTCATAATAAATTTAGACACCTGACGTGACCTTTGAGTCAGAGATCAGAGTGAGTCGTTTTTGTCCCCATCTCGTGCGTGGGAATGATGATTACGTCACCACGGAGAACAAGAACTTAGCTTTTTAGAATCAGTCCGCTATGGGAGCTCGAAGCGACAACGTCGTTTCGGAAAAGCGAGCGAAGTTTTCCCAAAAATGTAATCGCTCGCGATAAGGGCTGTATCCAAAAGAGATCACCATGGAAGCTTGTGGCGAGCGCATGAGGTAGCTCTCGAATGCAAGAGCTCGGGTGTGAATCGAAGAGATATGGGCCAAAGCTACTAAGAAAAACTAACAGCGTCTAACGTCCCACACAGTACGAACTTAAGAAGATGTGAATGAAGAACCAATAATGGAAACCCCTCCACTCGAATGAAAGCATGAAATAAAAAGAACAAAAGAAATCTCTCAGAAAATCCGACTTCGAGTGTCTTTATCCTCTGCTTAAAGATAGAATTTGCCCACAAAAACAGGTACCACACGGCGATCACAGCCAGCAACAAGATGAGGGCCAGCGACGAACGAGAACCACAAAGGTAACTTTCTTATAATGTAAAATATCTGGAAACTGTGTTTCAAAGTGACTTTTGGACTCTTGAAAAATGTGTTTAGAAATCTGTTTAAATGACTCTTAAGAAAAGTGTGTTTAAGGTCCCTGTTGAAAAATGACTCTCCAAAATGTGTTAAAATTACTGAGAAACATGTTTGCTTAAAGAATGACTATGAAAATGTCTATGAAAATTGTATCATCAGAAGTATTAAGAAAAAAGATTGAAATCACTATTAATCCTCTCGTGAACATTTCGCGTTATTTTCGGCCGGAGAGGATGTAATAGCGAACTGTTGAGGTGGTTTTGGAGAACTGCCTCAGTCGGAAGGATTTCTGCCTGTAGTAATAAATAAGCTCTCTCCCCCCCCCTTCGCTTCTCGTGACGTTTAATTTCGGTAATTATGCAACATATATATACATATATATATAAATATTTATGCATATATATGTATATATATATAAATATATTTACATATATACATATATATACATATATATAAATATTTATGCATATATATGTATATAAATATAAATATATTTACATATATACATATATATATACATATATATACATATAAATATATATAAAAATACATACACATATATTCATACATATAAATATATACACATATATATACATATACATATAAATATACATATATATATATGATATATATATATAAATATAATATATATATAAATAAATATATATATATATAAATATATATATATAAATATATATATAAATATATATATATAAATATATAGATATAAATAAATATATAGATATTCATATATATATATATATATAGATACATATATAAATATATAGTTATATATATGACTATATATATATATATATAGAAAGAGAGAGAGAGATATAAATATCCAGATAAATAAATATATAGATATATAAATATATATAAATAAATATATAGATAAATAAATATATAGATATATAAATATATATAAGTAAATATATAGATATATAAATATATATATATACATATATACATATGTATACATATATATATACATATATACATATATATATACATAGATACATACATATACGTATATATACACATATATATATGTATGTATATACATATATATACATATATATATTCATATATATATACATATATATATTCATATATATATACACACACACACACACACACACACATATATATATATATATATACATATATATATATATATATATATATATATATATATATATATATATATATATATATTTAGAGAGCAAGTCATTATCTAAGCAAGCGTTGTTGAACATCACGGAACTTTCGCGTTTTTATATTTTCCTTGTGAGGTTCTCAAACCGTCGAGCCATCTTTCTGGTTTCAGGTGGCAATCCGTATAGTACCTACTTCGCCGATAGTTTTTAATTCGGCCATTTTCTCGAGCGCTTTCGACTTTCGTAGTCGTCTTCAGGATTAGGGTTTTTTTTTTAAATTTTAATAAGAAGACTAGAGTTAGTGTTGTATAGTTATCGCCACGGCTTGCTTATATATATATATATATATATATATATATATATATATATATATATATATATTCTATGAAAAATTCCAGTATACTGCAATTATATGCCCTTAATAGGGTTCAGAAAAAAATTAATATACACTAAATGTAAAAAAAACATGGAAATTCCAACATTTTTACACTTTTATTGTCATTAAGGGTATGCGAGCACAACAGGGCTATGTATTTTACTGGTAGGAATTATTTTTCAGCGCACCTCACACACTTCATCCACTCATGCATAGAGATTTATACTGAAGTGATGTGATAATGAAATGGTTTGGTTTATATGTAGTCATACTTTTAATGACAATAAAAGTGTAAAAAATTTGGAATTTCCTTGCTTTTGTACATTTAGTGTATATGAATTTTCATCATATGATTTCAGTATACTGGCATTTATCATGGAATGCCACTACTTTTGTAAAGGCTATGCCTCAATACAATGCCTTCTCATAACTCATATAGTTGGTAGTTTGACTAATCAAGGTATATGGTAAACTGAAATTAAAATGACATCAACTAGACACTAGAACTTCTATCTCTGCCAAAAATCAGCTGAATCCATTAAATGGTCGATAAGATATAGAATAAAGTGTATGAATACTGGTCATTTTAAAGGTTTTTTGGATTTTTCTGGAAAACTAAGGTGTAGGGTAAATTGAAATTAAAATGCCATCAACTAGACCCTAGAACCTCTATCTCTGCCAAAAAAAAAATCAGCTGAATCCATCAAATAGTTGATGAGATACAGGGTGGCACATACGTACATACGTTCACACAGATAACATGATTTCATGATTGAACTTTCTGGATCTCTGGGTTGCCTTGACTAATGATGCTGAAATTCTACACACTCATAGAACCTATCAAATGAAATTTTTGTGCAAAGTTTTAACTAATTTTGTTTATTGGTTTTTGAGTTATGATTGATCAAAGAAATGATATTTCCAGCATAGGCCATTCGTGTAGTCTTTTAAGTGATAGAGCGCTCTCGCGCCTCCCTTGATATACATATAGATATATATTCATATATATATACATATATATATATATACATATACATATATATATACATACATATATATACATATACAGGGTGATTCATAAGTTACTTAGCTATTTATTTTTGAAATTCTAAAATGAAAAAATACGGTAATACAAAACAGAAAGTTTATCTAACAAATTCATTTATGGGAGTTTAAAATTACAGCAAATTCTCAAAATTTCCACTTTCGTTCTGCATGCATAGCTCCATTCTTTTTTGCAAGGAATTTACGACTCTTTGTAGCATATTTGATTGATTAATTTTAACAAACACGGCAGTGATTTTTGATTTGAGGTCGTCGATGTTAGTTATTGGCGTGGCAAATACTTGGTCACGTAAATATCCCCACAAAAAATAGTCCAACGGCGTCAAATCAGGGCTTCGCGGAGACCAATAGATTGGCCCATCTCGCCCCACCATCGATTTGGGAACTTCTCATTAAGAAATTTTCGGACATTGAGTCCCCAATGCGGAGGAGCGCCGTCTTGATGGAAGATGGATTTTGAGCATATTCTTCTCTGTTTTAATTGAGGGATTAAACATTCTTGCAGCATTGACAGGTAGTTTTCTTTATTGAGATTCGTAACAAAAAAATTAGGACCAATGAGATGTTTACTTGTCAAAGAAGCCCATACAGTTACCTTAGGAGATTGAAAAGGGCTTGGCATTGTCAGATGGGGGTTTTCATAACCCCAAACACGACAGTTATGTTTGTTCACAGTTCCTTGAACGAAG
>OY744519.1:161202291-161317291 GCA_963556195.1 Sepiola atlantica
GCTGAGACAACACCATGACGATTGGAAACGATCGTTGATACTGAGCAGAATTTCATTATTTAATACGACGGCTCAAAACTATTTTGTTAACATTAGACTTGAAAACGACTATGTTGTAGTCAGCTGGGAAGCAGCTGCGTGATATGGTGTTCCACAGACGGGTAGTTATTGATAATAAATTTTGCTAATGGAAGTTCGGTTTAGTGTTAGGTACACAGAGGAATGAAAGGAAATTTATTGACAGTGGTTGTAGCTAGACGAGTTTTTGTTGTGAATGTTTTGCATGGTGGGGGACCATCAATTAGAGCTTAGTCGAGCACCTACCATGAAAGTAACAATAGCAACATCTATTTCGTAAGAAAACGGCTGTAGGAAAGATAAGTGGACATCCCCCACTAGATTTCAAAGTTTGTTCTGGACTTTGTCAAAGCAAGAAAGGCTACGCGTAGCGGTACATTCTCAGATGTGGAAACAGTACTCCATCCTAGGACGTATTTGACTCTTATATGAGTATTGATTTACTCCTCTCCAGGAGTTAGGCAAAAGGCCAGTTTTTATCTTACTCCCACAAATAAGATGTGACCCAAGGTCGGGTCGGGAAAGTGGGGTTTAAAAATGGCCTGGGCAGCCCCGTCGGCATTCCCCGGTAGGGGCGCCTCATGCAGTAAACAATAAACTTACTCCTCCCCAAAGAGAGGAGGCGAAGCCTGGGAGGGTGGACCTCCTAGAACTGCACAGGACAGACCCATACACCGGCGTAAATCAAGCCCCGAAGGCCAAGACAATACCAGTCTATGGGGTGCAGTATCCATCGGAATAAATACTACACTTTGATCTTAGCCAAAAGGCCAAGATGGGTATAGGAATACGCCAAGAGTTTTATTTACTCCTCCCCAGGAGTTAGGCACAAGGCCAGTTTTATCTTACTCCCACAAGTAAGATGTGACCCAAGATCGGGTCAGGAAAGTGGGGTTTGAAAAGCCAGCGCCCGAGAGGTGAGCACTCTGGCCATTAAAAATTGCCTGGGCAGCCCCGTCGGCATTGCCCGGTAGGGGCGCCTCAGACAGTAAGCAATAAACTTACTCCTCCCCAAAGAGGGGAGGCAAATCCTGGGAGGGTGGACCTCCTAGAACTGCACAGGACAGGCCCATAACCCATAGACTGGCGTAAATCAAGTCCCGAAGGCCAAGACAATACCAGTCTATGGGGGGCAGTATCCATCGGAACAGATACTACACTTTAATCTTAGCCAAAAGGCCAAGATGGGTAGAGGAATGCGCCAAGAGTGTTATACATATTATGTAAGCTTCTTTTCCCCTGCTATCATGTTGGGACGGAGATAGAGCTACAAAAAGATGTCCGAATCGTTTGAGTTCGCCTGCCAAAGAGGAAGATTTTGCAGTTTTCATCGCTACTTGGCACTCAACACTTCATGTCCATGATGTGATATCCTGACACGTAGACCTAAGTCTAATCTTTAATGGCTTTTTTTTTCGATTTGATACGTCATCTAACCTTATGTGGAAAAGACCAACCCCACCACAAGCGGTGTACCGATTGGCTGGTACATCAATGACATGTTCTTATATCCGAGGGAATGCCCATGTGAGAATCCAACACCACAAACAGGAAACCAACCGAAAACACCCCCTAATCTAACCATGGGAAACGAAGAGAAATTTTGAAATCAAGAAGCAGTTTCATATCCAAAGAGTGCCTTGACCCTGCACGGTCACAGGACTATCGTATTGACAGATGGAATACTTGGAATGACTACTTGAACGAAGTGATCCAAGAACCCAGAGAACATCTGCTACATGGAACGGATCACCCAAGGAAGGTCTGGGTTACCTTCAACCGAGCAAGGGTGAAAGTTAGGAGGATAGCCAGCAAGCTCCATATGTGCACTTCTGAAAATCCCAGTCAGGCAGTGAACACATCCTCGGTGACTGAAGTGATGGACAAACTTATACTGACCAAGATTTGATGGACATATGCTGCTGGTGATGCTGCTGCTGATGCTGCTGCTGATGCTGCTGCTGATGATGGTGGTAGTGATGATGGTGATGATGATGATGATGATGATGATGATGATGATGATGATGATGATGATGATGATGATGATTCCGTTGATTCCGTTTGTAACGCTCTTTTAACACGGCCACATCCAATCTCCCAGCATTCCTTCCAGATAGAAGATGGGCATCAAACCAATTATTGTATTGCTAAACGACTTCCTAAATCCTATAAACTAATTTAAAAATGCAATTTCATTTGTCGCCAATGTCTAAATCGATTCTGGAAAGACGTCCATGTTTTTCCTAGATTTAATAAGCGAGCTTCGTGGAATTATATCCGATGTGTGCCTCATTATTTGAGTAAAGACTCAGCTAAATAATTCACTGTCTGTTAGACTGGCAGGATTGATACATGATTTATTTTGGTTTATAATTATATTATAAATAATTAATTATAATAATATTATATAATAATTAATTATAATTATGGGATGCACCTTGTGTCGACGCTTTTACATCCTCGACAAAAACGGAATCGGCGACAAACCCTGGACATGTAACAGCATCACCTGGGGACCGCACGCAATCAAAATACATAGATTTGCATTCCCACCGATCGCCGCGGAGACGAGTGCAGCGATTAAAGACACGCCACGTCGGTGAACATCGTAAATTTACTTGTCCCATGAGCGCCTCTCCATCACCATTATTCGTGGAAACGCCTTGAGCAATGTATTTACTATATTTATTTTCTCCGATGACTATTTTAATGTTCATATTTTTGGAGAACACCGGCTTAATGACAGAAATTGACGAAAACTATTTCATGTGGCGATTCTTTATGGTCATTTGCAACGTTCGCAACGCACGGCTTGTTACAATTCCAAAATCGACTTTCTCTTTTGAACATGCTCTCGGCCTGCCAAGCCAACAGGATATCTGATCAAATTTCATGATTTTCCAAATATGTTTTTTTTTTAATTTGGCAATTGAAAAAGATTATTTAGACAACAAAATAAATGTTTCCAGTAACTTTAAAATGTAATGCTTATATTTATATTTTGTCAAATGTAGAATTATGTATCTATTGAATGACATTTGTATATATATATTTTTTATCTATATAATAATTCGCTAACGCATTTCAAGTTATTACGTACGTTATCACCTTTCACACACATCAAAAAAGGGACCAGCAACGATAGTGATTGCTGATTAATCTGATGTCGCTAGAAGAAAATAATTCCAGCTTTACCCATTTTAAAATGAATTGTTCCCAAATCAAATTATGTCACCCCGTCAACTAAACCAATCCATTTTTTAATCAATACATTCAAAAAGTGATACTTGTTTTTATTGATCTGAAGAATATTTAGCGGACAATTATTTTTTACAGTAAGTAGAAATGCTACAATTTTAAATAAATAGACATATTCGTTTTATTTGTTTAAAGAATGTATTTGGTAAGCATATAGATTGACGTCTCCCAACATAACATAATTTGATTTTTTTAAAAATTGTACAGGCAATAAAAATGGTTTCATTTATTTTTTAATATTATTAAATGAAGAACATTTTGGCGTGAAAATCAATGTATTATTGCGTAGTGATACAGAAGAAAAGAACGGTTTAATAGTTTTTTCGTTAAAAACAGAAAATAGCGGCATCAAGCATACAAAAACCTGGGCTGTAAACCATGAGTACTGAAACGAAGTATTGTCTTGTAGTGAATTATTAAAATTGCTTTCTAGGATAATGAAAGTGCTTGTTTCGTTTCGTTTCAATTTAACTATGCCTTGTTTTTACATAGGACAGTACTTCCGGTCTGTTCGACTCCATTTTGTAACCGTCTAGACTCCATTCTTGTAGCGTATTTACACATTCCAAATATGTTTTTCTTCCGATTACATGCATAATAATAACTAGATTTTGTCTCGAAGTGGTTCCTCATTAAATATTATTAAAAAACAACAACAACAACAACAACAACGTAAAACCATGTTTATCGCCGATACACAATTTTTTTTATCGCATTATGTTGTGGTACGTCGATCTATATGCTTGTCGAATATTTTGCTGTCATGATAATTATTTTACGAAAGAAGAACTATTATTTTTATTATAGTATTGGCCCTGAGTGACATTTATTACTAAAAAAAGAAAGAATGTTATTATTAACAGTAAATTATACAGATTGATGCAGAAAGCACCGTGGAATTTCCACGTCGTCCTGCTAGTATTTTTATGTTGTAGATTCGAACAACAAAAACAAACTCCGATAAAATTCGACTTTACAATAAATATCCGCATGTCTTTGATTCACTGTGTTCTTTTCTGGTTCCGCCCAGTTATCATCACAGCCGAGGTTCGCCTTGAAATTATTCTGACAACCTAGCGTCTATACTGAGCCATCAGACCCTTCGCTGCCGGGATGAGGTATGGCTTGATGTGGTCCTAGGAGATGCCTCCTTCCAAGCATTATCTTCTCCCTCGAGAGGTGGTTTGTTTATTTCCGGTCGCCTGATACGCCCCTACCGGAAAATGTCGACGGTCCGTTCTCTGCTATTTTTGTACCTTTCCAGAATGTCGCTTTTGGGAGAGCTGGATCCCCTCATGTTAAACTGATTTCATGCCCCTGTGTACTTGCCTCCCCACGAGAGCAGATTTAGATATGCGTTAGTATTTTTTAATGTGGGGGATCCAGCTCCTCAAAGCGTGCACTAATAAAAATAAAAATGTTCTCAGTCGAGAGGGATTTCTCCTTCGCTGAGCGAGGACAGAAAAGATAAAGTGTAGCATGGGAACAGGTACTAGGCTTTGAATTATTTATTTGCAGAAAGTATTTAACAAATTACATTTAAAACAAATTAGGCACAAGGCTATCAAAAGTATGGGGTATTTGGGTGTCGTTTGTCATCCTTGGTCTAAAGTGATAAAACTGTCATTTTTACTTTTAACTAGCAGTCACCACAATACCACATTTACTCTAGGGGATGGCGGAATCCTATTTAAGATAATCCCAGATTTGTTTTAAACTGTACATATATTTATATATTTGTGTAATTAGGCAACATTCCTTCCCTTATGCATGTTTGGTTAAATAATAGCGCCAGCTTCTGTTTATTTATTTTTTTATTCGTTTTTTCGATTTATCGCACGACCGATTTGGTATTGTCGTCCATGTTGTATAAAAAATCGCCATATTTTCACGAACGTTTTCGACCGACGTCGGTCATCTTCAGGCGGATGAATGAGTATGCAAAATAAAAGATGGGTGAATTTATTTAAGAAGACGCTTTTAAAAAACATTTCAATACCACTTCAACAACACTTCAACTTACCTTCGCCCCCCTCATAACGAGCATAGTTGATGCTAGGTTTATTTACTTTATCGTCTCCCCATAATAGAAACGTTGTTTATTAAAGTAAATAAATCTAGTATCAACTAATCAACCATGCTCGTTATGAGGGGGCGAAGGTATGTTGAAGTGTTGTTGAAGCGGTATTGAAATGTTTTTTAAAAGCGTCTTCTTAAATAAATTCACCAATCTTTTATTTTGCATACTCATTCATCCGCCTGAAGATGACGGACGTCGGTCGAAAACGTTCGCGAAAATATGGCGATTTTTTATACAACATGGACGACAATACCAAATCGGTCGTGCGACGAATCGAAAAAACGAATAAAAAAATAAATAAACAGAAGCTGGCGCTATTGTTTAACCAAACATGCATATTTATATATATGTACAGAAATTTATTTGAATAAAATAGGAAGTGGGAGAAGGAAAAAGAACAACAACAACAAAAAACAAACGTTAGTAAGACACCCCAACCCTTTCTAAATAATAGACCGCTTACTGTTTTCCGATTTGTTCAGCAGATACTACACTTTGATCCTAGGAAGCGGTTTTAATTAAACAAAAATATTTCATTTACAAAACAAGTTTTAACAAAAACAATATTCACGAATTCATTTTTTGTTTGAGGCATGAAGTCCTAATCGTTTGGGGAGAAAGGAGGGAGGCGGTGATCATGCAATTTTGCCGGATATCTTTTGGACTTTTTCTACGCTAGACAGTCTCATCAAAATACCGCATTCACTCTATGACTTACTCCTACTTAAATGATCCTCAAATGGTTTAAATTAAAGGCCAAGGGAAGCGGTTAAATAGTAGTTCCTTGCATAAAGTTTGAGGTAAAAAAACAAAATTAGTCAAATACGTTGAATGATTTTTTTCATTGCATATTTGACTCGTAAAACAGACTTATATTTCACATATTTCACCGTCGCGGTCATGGTTCGACTCAAGGCTCAGGCTAAAAAAAAGAAGTTTTTTCATTAATTTTCTTTCAGCGTTTTAATTTATCTGCTTATTTATCATGCCTCTTTGGGGATCTCCTCTTTTAATTATCTTCTCAGTGCAACTCGTATAAATATTCCGCAGAACATTTATACCATTAAAACAATATGATCAAGCAGATCAAATTCTGTTAAATACCTCATCCGATAGCTCCTAAAATGCTATCTTAATTCCATGTTTTACTATTATTTTTTAATTCATCCAATTCAATCTTAAAATATTCTTTTCTATTTCTGTTATGATTATGATCAGACACCATGTTGCACCTTGTTGCATATATATATATATATATATATATATATATATATATATATATATATATATATTACTCTATTAGCCCTAACCAAAAAATAGTAATAAATTAATAAATTGGTTAATAGGTCTAGATTTTGAAATCTGCGTTAACAATAACTTTCAGGATCGAACAATAACAGTTGATATATAAAACTCAATGTTCTATGTGTATGTGATCTTCGTGCGTTCCCTATAGAAAGAAAGGTTAGATTATCTACATAAAATCTAAAAGTGTATTCTTATGTAAAATTTACCGGGAAAGCCAATGGAAGTGTTCTTGAATCTGTAAGTGCCCTCATAAAGGGGGGGGGGCTACGAATCTATTCTATTTTATGTAATTTAAATCACATGAATAACATTTTGGGGAAAGACAATGACAAATAATCTTTAAGTATCATCCTAATCCAGGAGCGCTATTGGGGCAGAACCTTCTTTAAAAGTTAAAATATATTCTATTTTGATGAAATTTATATCATATGCGTAAAACTCTTCAAGGAAGACAATGGAAGTGGTCCAGAATCTCGACGTTACTCTCCGTATGTCGATTATTTACGTGCTCCCAGCTCAAAGTGACTCATGAGGAAAGAACACCCTTAAAACTTCAAATACGTTTATCCGATTATAATTAAACTTAAACCATATGTATAAGAAATTAATTCAGACAGTTTTCTAACCTTTCATCTTCTTCCGACTATATTAAGGGCGAAACAGGAGGAGGGGCATTTAAAAGAAAGGAAGTAATATGGTGTGATGAGCATAGTCAAAACGTGCATAGTAGTAATCTTCATTCAATCCCGAGCAACGTCGGATACTTCTGCTAGTATTTAGTAAAATGTCGTTCATAGTTGGAAATGCTATTCTATATTTTGAAAGTTTCAGTTGAATAATCTTTTTTTCTTACTCCAGTAAATTAGTTAATCCGAATTTTTCAATCTATCTGTAGCTGTTTTTTCATTACTGTCTTTTTTATTAATTTTGTCGCTTTTCCTTTTCTGCTTTTAAATCTCAACATAAGAGTCCAATTTCCATTTCTAAACGCTAGAGGCCAAACCTGTGTTCTATATTCTTTTAGTACTATAATTTCATTTTCATCTAATTCCATCTTAAAATGTTCTCCGCTATGGTTGTTTTTAATCTGATCTTGTAACATGTTCAAAAATATATTATTCTATTAGCACTAAATAAATGCATAAACTAACAGATCTTGAACGTTGTCAGGCAATATTGTGAACATTTAAATGAAATATAATGTATGTTTTTTACAAAACTCAAGCCAATAGTCCCTTGCGAAATAGTGTAAAAAACGGAATTGTCCAGATAAGGCTATATGACAAATAAATTTAGAACATAAGATGAGCATTAGAGTTACGTGTTCAAAGTTTTATCTTACAAACAGGAAGTCTCCGGTGGCACGTATCGATTAAGCTGATAAAATCTTTCTCTTGTTTATGAGCTCCGAACGAGAACGGTTGTTATAGGGACAGCTGCGCCCTCCTATATGAAAGAATAATTTGGGAAGACCACACGGGCTATTATGTGACGTCAAAGTATACATGTATAATGCCAACAAAAAGAAAACCTCCAAACGAATCCTTAAATCTCTGCTCTTTCAGTGCTGTCATTATTAATAACGTTTCCAATCTCTGCTAATAAAATGAAGACGGACACCAACAGGCATCACGACAGACGTTAACAACAATGAAAAAAGAAGAGGAGAGAGAACGGACGACTGATACGTGTTATCTACACAACACAATTTTCTTTGTGATTTCTTTCCACTTTTTTTCTACCCTCCCCCTTTCTTTCTTACTTCTTTTTTCTACCTTCTTAATTTTCCCTTCTTCTTTTCTTTCCATTAATCCTTCTTTCCTCTTTTTTCCTTCTTTCTTACGTTCGCTTTTTCTTTCTTTCCTTCCTTCACTCTTTCTTTCTGGTCTTCGTTTTGTCTTTAATTTTTCTCTTTTCGCCTGCATTTCTTGCTGATTTACTTTATTCTGTATATTTCCTCTTTTCGTCTACTTTCCGTCTTTTCCTCTTTTTCCTTCATTTTTCATTTTTCACATTTTCTTTTTTACTCTATTTACTTATTTCCCCATGTTTTTCTTTATTTCTTTTCTCTCTTTTTTCGTCCGTTCTGTTTGTTTGTTTCTCTTCTTTACTTCATTCCTTCCTTCATGTCTTTTTGTAAAAACCTGTTTCATGTTCTCTTTCTTTTATTTTACTTTTTCTTTCGTCCGTTTCTTTTTTAATCCATTCCTTCTGTCTTTATTTCACTTTTTCCTTCTTCCCGTCTTTGTTTCATTTATATTTTGTTAATTTCATTCTTTCGTTCTTTCTTCCTTTCTATTTTCCTTCCTGCTTTGTTCCTCGCTATGGAGAATAGGTTGGAAAACAATCTACGGGCAAGAACGAAGAAGAGGAGAGAAAACGACTACTGATACGTGTTATCTACACCACACAATTTTCTTTTGATTTCTTTCTGAAACGTATTTGGGACAGCTTCTCCCTTCTCCTAAGGCTAATTGGTTGGGGAAGACCCACCTGGTATTATGTAACATCAAGGTAAACAAATACAGTTTAAGTAAAAACAAATAAAATTGTTAAACCTCAAATTATTTTGTGCTTTTCTTAGTAATAACTTTTACAACCGCTCCTGTTAAAAATATGACGAAAATTAACACGCATCACGATAGACGTACGACGGCTGTTTACAACAACAAAAAAGAAGAGGAGAAAGAATGAACTACTACGACGTGTTATCAACACAACAAGATTCCAGCTATTTTCTGTCAACATGACAATATCGGTCATCTCTTACGACGAGGAATCATCGTCTGGCTTAGACACTCTTGGGCAAGGTGTTCGCCACTTATTCCATTGTACAACATCTTTTTGTCTCAGGCTTTTTTTCCTCTTTTTATTTATAAAGTACATCCGGTATTTCGGCTAGAATTTGGAGAAATATGGTGTCACTCTGTAGTTACACGTTTATTCTGAGATGATAGTTTGTTAATTTGCTTTCAACAGCGGAAAAATGAGATAGAAAGCTAGTTTATAGTCGGACTTCAGCTCCTACAAAAAGATAGGAGGACACTTAGAACTTACACATCGTTCACCCCGTCAGCATTCTCTGGTGAGGGCGCCTCATGTGATCAGCCATGAATACCTCTCTCTAAAACAGATAATAACTTGGAGGATGGTTTCCGCAGACTGAACAGAACAGATACTACATTTTGATCCATGACCAAAGACATCGCATCTATGTTTTTTTTGTGTCTGTGAAATCTCACAGGCAAATAATGTCGTAATCAACAGAAGAACTCAAGTGTATAATATTATTTTATTACAGAATAAAATCAATATACAATATACAGCAAACACTCAAAATCAAAGAGAACACAAATGGCTACTTATCCATAACTAAACAATACTGAAATGTCGTAACCAGGTGGGAACGCCACTTAATAATCCGGGTTACACAAGCGGTAATTTGTACCACTGTAAATCGCCCTTTATTTATATCAAACTTTTCTGTTTTTACAGAGTACAAAATCGACTCCGCAATCTAGTTGGGGATGATATATTCTCGTCCCTACAGCATAATTCACATAGAAGAGATGTTGCCAGCCTCTCTCTAATATAACATTATGCTTATGGTAGGTGTTCAACTTAGCTGCAATCCCTGATACCCAATCTGTAAATTAAACATTCACAGCAAGAACTTGTCCAGCTACAACCACAGCGAATAACTTTTATTTCTCTCTTTCTCTTCACAAAAAATTAAACAAAACTTCCATGAACAAAGTTTCTTGCCTAGAATATTCTATGTGTGGGATGAAACACCACGATTCTGCTTCATAACCGACTACAATATAGTCTTCTTCAAGTCTAATGTGAACAAAGATCTGTTGAGCGACATCTTCGCTAATCAATTCCATTTTAGTAATCTGCCCATCCCATCTATTGTTTTCGGTCCTCTCCTGTGGGCGATCATCGTCCAACTGATTATCTCTTAAACCTTTATCATCGAGTAACCCCCGGGTCCTGATAAGTGGTGACCCATTAAAAACAAAACAAAAAAAACTAGCTGAACCTGTGCACAGGCGTTGCCCGGGAAAATAGAAGACCCCAAGAAACTCATGCTTCCATCTCTGAATGCCATTCATTAACATTACTGAATGTCTTCCAAGTCCTAAGATCTTGAACAAAGGTGTTCGGTTGTTTCATGTTCATGTTTGTCCATTCACATACGTTATATATCCATATTTTCTTTTGTCTACTCTTCGATCGGCTTCTTTGTATTATGCCTTCGACGCATATTTTGAACACTGGAACGCTTAATGTGACCAAAATCATCTCAAGACTTTACATTTGATGACAGAGGATATTGATTGGATGACGGTGAGTTTTCACAACTCTGCAATACTGATGTAATCAGATAATTTATGATTAGTAATGAAGTGCATGATGTGGTTTTGGAAGTTTTCTACTTTCTGACATAGTTTTACGGTCCAGTTGACACATTCAAGTCCGTATAAAACTACAGGAAGGAGGTATGTGTTATAGATTTTCGCTATGATTTCGTATAGTATGCGTTTAGAAGTTAGGGCGGATTTGTTTCTTGTGAAGGCGGACACACCTTAACCAATCGTGTGATTTACAACAGTTTGCTTATCAGTAGATGTAGACAGCTCGTGTTCTAGTTAAACAAACTCTGTAACTTGTCCGATTTGTTGGCCGATAATAATGAATAGTACAACATTCGTATTATTTTATAACTACGAACAAGCATCTTCGCCGCAACTTACTAATGTAGACTTAGGGAAATGTGTTTATTAAAAAAAAATCGTTTTTTTTTAAATTGTGTCTCTATACAAACACTGAAGGGAAGGTAATATTTGATAGGAATGAATGTTTTGATTGATTCCAGCACCCTATGTTAATTATTCCCCCTAATTAAATATGAAATATATGCATACAAACCAAATCAATCAACACAAAATACATTTACCGTCTGAATAAATACAGTAAGATATTAAAACATTGAAGAATATTACCTTTTACCAAAAATGACGGCGCCTTGGTATTAAGTAACCTGAAAATGGTGGATCCGTTGCTGTAAAACAAAACAACCAAACAATATATATATATATATATATATATATATATATATATATATATATATATATATATATATATGGAGAGAGAGAGAGAGAGATGAAGGAAGAGTGATAAACATGTACGAATGTCCAGATTTATTTCAAACTTCCATTGTTCAATGCAAGGCATATTCGGTAATAAAATTATGTTTATTATTCTTTCCCTAGGCCAAGGCTTTTTAAAGATCAAAATCTTATCATCAGAGGAATTACATAAATAGATAATTGGCAGTGGAAAAACCAAAATTCAACATTTGAAAATATATATATATATATATATATATATATATATATATATATATACATGAAAATAATAAAATCAACGCTTACTTTTATTGAATTAACCAAGGATTATAAACTAGCTATGACTACTCGGCGATTCTCGGGATTCAGTGGAGTCATTTTAACTTTTAAGTCTTACTTGCTTGCGCATTTATAAACATGGTCTGATAGTAGATTTGCAGAGATAGAGAATTGCCTCAGGTGTGAGAAAGTGTTTAGAGCGATAGAGAGAATCGACTTTACGAGAAGCAGAAAGAGCAATGGATCTAATATGTAAATATATTTTGCTTTTTATTATTTCATTAATACCTTCGAAATTATATAAATAAAAAAGGGATTCAGAACTTGGAGCATGAGTGTATAGAGTCCCCCATTGCTTCCAATGAAAGGCCGGGTGTGCCTTGGGGTGAACAGTTAATGTCACTGTACTTACATCTTCACCCGATATATGCTAAGTACATCCTGATTAAATAATTTGCCCCCTCCCCACCCCTGAAACTTATAAAATGTAAAAGAAATAAGAAAAAAAGGTAACGTAGTGTTATTAACTTGGCCCAAAAGGTCATAGCGTTCCTTATTCAATTCCGGGCAACGTCGAGTTTTCTATCTTACAGATATATAAAAATATATTCAAAATGCTATACGTTTTGATGATGTTGATCTGGTTTAAAGAGCGAATTTTGGATTGGCCAACTAAAGAACCCTTCTTCTGTAATCTTTTTTATGTGAGAGTCCGGATGTGGCAGTTTAATAGGCTATATAGGAACTGCTGTTGTTATCCGCGCCCGAGTTACCGCAACTGACGTCATACATATCTCCATCCACGCCGCCGCTTTTGCTCCGGCAGGTCAGCTTGACCCCTTTCAATCTACGTATTTCGATGGTCCCATTGCAGATAGTCGTAAAAATGTCCGGTAAAAATGTCAGGCGGATATGAAAAGCTTCTCATTTTACGCAAATGCAACTACTGGCTGGGGCACCTTCAATGACTAGTAACACTACGGAAAAGTAATTCATGAAAATCAGAGTCACCTTATTGAGGAGCCGTTTTCTTTTCACGTGTAGAGATAAGTAAATACAGATTCTTTATAATAAGGCTTGCTCCGTCGGTCGCTTGATCGGTCATATTTCAGTTTAAAATAGCTGGTTAGTGAGCTTTACTGTATATTAACCATTGCTGGGTCATTTTGTTGGATTTCAACCCCGCATCACATATATAGAAAACCGAGTTGCCGTCATTATTACGAAAACGCATGAAAGTTCACAATTATTATCCATACCTTGTTAACTGCTAGTTATTGCATTCGCCTTTGCATGATGCTTCCAGACTGAGAACTTGTCCTCCTGAAATAAAAGCTCCTCATTCATAATTTGGAAGACAGAGAAGGTTTATTCGACTTTATCTTCGTTCCAAATTACTGACCAGTTTGGTGGGTGGGAAACTGAGAGAGAGAGAGAGAGAGAGAGAGAGACAGAGATCGATAATCGCTGTTTAATCATATTTTGTCAGCGCATCGAACTTTCTTTTGTTCACACATCTAGTAATCCTAACCTGTAGTTCAGCAAGTTGGTCCCGACTGAACTTTCATTTCCGTTTTTTTTCTCAACTAGCTGTTTTATATACTAGTAGGTTTATTCCGAACGTATGTTTTATATACAATTATTGTGTAGATTACTTTGTTGTGTAGCCAAATAAATAGTCCCCACACTATAGTCCCTATTGAACCTATAGATAGGGCCCTGACAGATCAGAATGGACCTGAAAGTAATGGTTCGCTAAGGGGTAAATCCACACCCCTAGAACTCCCAAATTAGAGCCTCTCGCCCGACAAATTGTTTTACAGTGACTGTAAGTAGGCGAGTTTTTGCAGTTTCCCACCCACCAAACTGGTCAGTAATTTGGAACGAAGATAAAGTCGAATAAACCTTCTCTGTCTTCCAAAGTATGAATGTGTTACGAATCGTCAGCATGGCTAGACATAGCTAGGTGCGAAACCGGGACCTCAAAAACTGAATTCTGACACTTTATAATCTGAGGCAAAATCTCCATTAGTAGAAGTGGAAGAAATGTACTGCTCTTATAGAAGCCATTTTATTTGTTTATATTTGTATTTTATTTGCGATTTATTAATATATCTCTATATATAAATATCGTTGATAATCTTTTGCCGACGCAATCCCCTGCCTGTACTAGAGCCAAATACCTGCTAAGATGGAGTACTGTTGCCAACTCTGAGGGAAGTACAACTCAGAACATATTCTCCTGCCTATACTGAGTACAAAATCGACATTGCAATCTAGTGGAGCATGTCTTCTCTTCTATACAGCCTCTTTTTCACAGAAGAAATGTTGTTAGTTTTTCCTACTTTATCATTATTTTTATTGTAGGTGCTCGACTGAGCTCCATCTGTACACCGTCCCTGTAAAGCTTCCACAGCAAAAACTCGCCTACTTACAATCACTGTAAAACAATTTGCTTTCTTTATCTGTGTACCTGGAGCTAAGCGGAACTTCAATAAGCAGAGTTTCTTTCCGAGAACTGCCTGTTTGCGGAACGCATTATACGGGGCTGCTTGCCAGCTGACTACAGCATGGCTGTTTTCAAGTAACAGATTCTTGTTGAGTCGTCCTTTTAAATAATCCGATTCTGCTCAGATCTAACCATCGTCTTTAATCATTAATGTGTTTATCTCAGCATCCAGTTGACAGAAACCCATAAGCCTTGTTCTCGAGTGGCCTTTAGGCCTCGATGAGCGGTGACTCGTTAGTAAAAGATATTATTAAGATTCATGATGATGATCAGTATCAGCTAAGAAATTCTTAAAACGCTATAGCAAAAACAACAACAAAAATAATTGTCTACTGGAAGATTGCATAAAACTGAACTGAAATAGAACGCTTATCAACGCGACTACCAAACAAACGAAAATAGTTAGTCTTTTTAACCTAATTATAATTTTTACGATTTTGTCGTAGGGATATCTCCGTATAGATCTAGAATAGTTCGATTGTTTAAAATAAAGAAACATAAAGAAAAGTTCCCATAATAAAAAAATAAATGGGATGTAAAAAAGCAAAACAAAAATAAAACAACACAAGCCGCCATAAGCGTCGACCATGTGGGACCTGGAGCTGGCAGCTATCACGGTGTCCATTTTGTGCGTTCATGCCTCCGTGAATACATTCGCGAAAAACTAATGAACAGATTTTGAGAAAATTAAAAAAGCTAACGGTCCAATGGATCAAGAAATCAACGGACCAACGGACAGTGACGAATCACAAATCAGTTCAGATTAGCATCGGAGACAAAAAACTGTTTTGCGTGTCATAGAAAGATAAAATGCAACACGTTAGTGTTGTTAAATAAACATTTTCTGAAGACATTGCCAAGGCTGCCGCAAAGAAGGTTGGCTCCCTCTACTGTGCTAGTAAACTCCTCACACCTGACATTATGCTGTATCTCTACAAAGCCACATCCACCCATGCATGGAGTATTGTTGTCACATCTGGGCTGGTGCATCATCTACTAGTCTCTCCCTTCTAATAGGTCCCTCACTGTTAACCAAGCTCCAGTCGCTGTCCCATCGCCGCAATGTAACATCCTTGTGCTTGTTTTACAAATATGCTCCGATGAATTGGCTACTCTGGTGCCCCCTCGACGTAAATTCACTAGACTAACTCGACAATCAACTAAATCTTTTTACTATCGAGGTCCCCAGATGTCGGAGAGGCTTCTACTCAAATTTCCTCGTGCTGCTGGCCTCTGGAACCCCCTCCCTGCCCCTGTTTCCCCGACAGTACAGACATGCAGAAATTTAAAACTAATGTAAACAGACATCTCGCTGCGCAGATCCCAATTTAGGTTGACCCTCCTCCAACCTTCTCCCCTTTTCTTTTTTCTCAGTGGCCCCTTACGTCTACAGTGGCGGCCTGCCTTGTTTGGGGTGAACTATGTTAAAAAAATCACGTTTATCGCGTTTTGCATTGAAATTCTTTAAATGTAAGTTGAAACTAGTTCTACCTACCCCGTTTTGTCAAGGAGTTTTACGGTTTTATTTTTTTTCGTTTTATTTTCTCTTAACTTCATTTATTTTTGGTACTAAGGTGTCACCGCTTATCAAATTCCAAAAAGCCACTCAAGGGTAAGAGTTAATGAATTTGTCACGTAGACGGTGAGACAAGGTTTTGTCCGGGTAACATTTGATTATTTAAGTGGGCGGCTCGACAAAAATGTTTCAACATTGGATTGAAAACAACCATGTTGTAATCAGCTGAGAAGCAGCCCCGCTGTATTGTGTTCCACAGACGTGTAGTACTTTGAAAGAAACTTTGCCCATGGAAGTTCTGTTTAGTTTTAGGTACAAAGAGGAAGAAAGGAAAACTATTTACAGCGGACTTTAAAAGTTAAATTTAATTGCTACTGTATTGTTTGGTCATTAAATCGTTAATTGAACCAAATTGTTATAAAACTTGAACTAATTTTGTTAAAGTAATGTTTATTTAATTTCTATAAAACGATTGGATGTAAATAGCTTTTAATAAATGAGGATTGGCTTAGAATTTAAACGCCAATTTAAATAGCTTTCTCGTCGACAGCTTAAAGACTTCCAACTTATTTTGAACTTTCGAAAGATTACGAAGTAATTCTTTCTTTTATTTTTAGCTATTGACAAAAGATTAAACACGCTGACTTGAACACGAACAAAACGAAATTCATTTTGGTGGATTTAATTTCCCAATTGAATTTTATTTTTAATTAGGATTTTAAAAATTTCGTTTTATATTACACAATTGTATTTTTGATTTCAATAAATAATCGATTACTAGCAAAGCAACATTAATAACGTATAAGTCGCGTTGAGGTGAGGATCACACACACACACACACGTAGACATACGAGAAGTGATCACACACTTTTATTAATATAGAGATAAAAAAACAAAGGTTAGTCAATATCTATTTACTTGCCTCCTCACGAGAGAAGAGTTAGACACAAGGTCAGCTTTCAATGTGGGGAAAATCAAACTCCCTACAAAAGTGCACTCTGGATTGGGAGAAAAATAAAAATTGCTTAGTCTTGAAGGATTTGCTCTTCACTGACTGAGGACAGAAAAAAATGAAGTGTACTACCAGAACAGATACTACACTTTGTTTCTCGTAAGAAAGCGACGTCTCTTTCTCTCTTCTTCGCCGCGTATCATTTGGTACTTTCTGTCTGTTTTAGCAATCATAGATTTACTTTGTAGTGTGTATCAGTGTCTCTGTGAGCTGGTTTGGCCGATCAGCTCGCAGGGCGCATTGATATCATTAGTTCCCTAAGGGACTACTTGAGTTCCGCATATTCTAAGAGAAACTCAAGTAGTCCCATAGGGAACTATTGATATCAATCCGCCCTGCGAGCTGATTTGCCAAACCAGCTCACAGAGACACTGATACGCACCACAAAGTAAATCTATGACTGCTACATCGTGACGTCATTTTCTGATACGTACTCTTAAGTTCTAACTTTACTTCTAATGAAATCTTCGACGCTCTGCTCAATTTTATCTTTACGTGTGAAAAACAGGACAAATTGAATCAGATTCTAACTTTCAAGGCAACAACCTCTGTGGAGCGGTCATGACGCCATTAGTGTTCTTGGAGAGCCTGGCAGGGAACCGATGCAAATGGAAAGGGACTCTGATCAAACATTTCAAGTCAGCGTAGAAGAAGCTGACCTAAGTCGTCACATAGAGTCTGACCTGCAGAAAGCTAAGCGTTAGCTCCAGCGGACCAGGAACGAAACACGCATGTGCCTTTTGCCACAGAGACTGTCACTCTCGCATCGACCTCTGAAGCCACAGACGTCGATGTCCCAGGTAAGTAGACAACGTGGATGCTACTCATGATCAAACTTGACCGATGGAGGCTGACCACTACTTGGAATATGATACTACGAGTCTACTTCCCAATCGACTACAGCATGATCGTCTTCATGTCTAACATAAACAAATACCTATCTTAATGGAATTTACGTTTTGGACAATTGAACAGAGTAACTTTTCAAAAAGTATTCTAATATTGTTGTCTATCTACTTTTTTCATACAATATTTAAACTATAACTAGGGAAGCCTCCAGAACGCTGCTGAAACATCTCTTTCCACCCACCAACTCTACTCAGTAGTGGGGGTTCGGAGGTAGTATAGTGAGCTGTAACTTTTACGAAACAAAAATGGCTGTAAAAAATGGGTCCACTTTCTCTAATACTCTTGGAAAATTAAGTCCTTTTAAGTAATTCTCTGTCCATTCCACCCACCGTTTCCAATCGTCCCGTGACGGCGATTATCGTTCAACCAACAATCCTTTTTCTTCTTATGCTCGAGTCGTCTCCGGGCCTTGATAATCAGTGACCCATCAGTATATAAAACAGAAGGTAGGTTTAAACATTCCTAGGTATGCGTTAACTGTGGATGAGGAGGCTGATGAAATTAGCGATGGTTTCGGCTGCATCTTTATCTTTCGATCGTTTCCTTTTTTATTTATCTCTGCGTGTTTGTTCGTATCTATCGCTTAACGTCGTGTTCGGAATCCGATTAAGTATGTCTGAGCGCATTTCTTTCGGCCAGATCAATGTTTCTAATGTTAGAAATGGGAAAATATTCCCAAGAAAGAAATGAAAAGAATTGTCATATATGTTACTTTGAAGGCGAAGAATCGAGATTGAAGGCGATAACTGGCTTGGAGATACTCACGTAAAACACGTCAAATACGCGCACATATACATAGGGAGAGAGTTAGGATGTCTACTAGACACCATCCTCGAGTGTCTTAGGTCTTACTGTACAGGGGTTTGTCAGGACAACCTGACATTAGAGTACTGCCGTGGCCACCGAGAGTTACTACAGGCCGGTTGGCTAGAAAATGACGTCACTGCATTGCGTGTCAAAACAAGAACCGTCGTAATGACAATAAGAAGGCATTTCGACTTCTCTATTCACTAAATAATCCATCAAAATTCAGGAAATCAACCAATTTTAATGAAATTTTCAGGATTTATTAATTAATGATCACAGAATATAATAAATCCATTACTTTATTATAAAGCTTGATGCAAATGTATTATTTCTTGTAAACAAAAAACACCTTTACTAAAGTTATTCAAAATATCAAAACATGTTGAACATACGATATTGTAAATATTTAAAACAAAGCATTAGAAAACTTTAAAAATTGCATGTAAAAAAAGAAAAGAAAAGAACACGATTCGATTCATCTTGAAACTGATCTTTATCCAATATAAATTTAAAGAAAATAATAATTCACGATCAAATACTTCAAAAAACTGAATTATGAATTACCATTATTTAAACTTCTAACCCAATCAACCGTAAGTAATTCAGACTTTGAAATTTGTTTAAAAATTATACAAAAAAAACTTGTTAACTGTCTGTTTAATAATGGAATGACCAACTCCTATCTTGCTATTAAGAGACAGGTACGTGCAAAATCAAAGGCCGATCCCCCAAAAAACATTTTGACCCTCCCTTCACTTAAAAATTCACCAAAATTCAGGAAATCAACCAATTTTAATGAAATTTTCAATATTTATTAATAAACAAGCACAGGAGATATAGTGAAACATTTTTAAAAAATCTTAGTGAAAATGTATTATTTTTTTTAAAACAAAATACACCTTTACTAAACGTATATCTTTATATATATAAAAAAATCCATGATTTTTTAAAATGAAAATAAGATCTGTATATGTTTAAAATATTTAAAAAAAAAACTATTTCGTATATATTACGGAAAATGCCCCTACACTCTTGTTAATAAAATCAGTATAACTCGAAGAATTAACGATATTATCATTGAATAAAGCATTGTTTAATTAATATTTTTTGTGAAAATTTTAATTAAATATGATGTTATTTCATTTATTTAATCTACAAAAGTAGAGAAAAGATAAACTATGCTACACTTAAGACATCGAAAAAAAGTAATAAAAAAAAAATGGAACACTACTTTTTTTATCAAATAATGAATAAGTAATTCAGACTTGATTTTTTATATAATTAAAAAAAATTCAAACTTACTACACTATATTTAGTCGGTGTAAACATTATTACGTGTATCCATATTTGCAGTAATTATTTCTCTTTTGGAAATCCAAACATATGCAGTAGGCATTTTAACTTTGTGAATTATGAAATGAATTTTTTAAAAGCGCGAAATTATTTTAAAATTGGTTGATTTCCTGAATTTTGATTCCATTATTAAACAAACAGTTAACATTGAAATTTTTTTTTGTATAATTTTAAAGCAAATTTCAAAGTCTGAATTACTTACGGTTGATTGGGTTAGAAGTTTAAATAATGGTAATTCATAATTCAGTTTTTTGCAGTATTTGATCGTGAATTATTATTTTCTTTAAATTTATATTGAATAAAGATCAGTTTCAAGATGAATCGAACCGTGTTCTTTTCTTTTCTTTTTTTTTACATGCAATTTTTAAAGTTTTCTAATGCTTTGTTTTAAATATTTACAATATCGTATGTTCAACATGTTTTGATATTTTGAATAACTTTAGTAAAGGTGTTTTTTGTTTACAAGAAATAATACATTTGCACCAAGCTTTATAATAAAGTAATGGATTTATTATATTCTGTGATCATTAATTAATAAATCCTGAAAATTTCATTAAAATTGGTTGATTTCCTGAATTTTGATAGATTATTTAGTGAATGGAGAAGTCGAAATGCCTTCTTATTGTTATTACTACAGTCCTTGTTTTGACACGGAAGTCAGTGACGTCAGAGGGGGGCAGGAAGTTAGTTGCTTGGCCTGTAGTAACTCTCGGTGGCCACGGTACTGCACCCTACAATTTGTCATTCATCTGTCTCAGCAGACAATTGAGTTCTGCGCTTAATATTAGTCCATTGCCGAACTGCAGCGTCTGTATACATACACTAGCTGAAGTACCCGTCAACGCAGTGTTTTTCAAACCTTTCTCTTCGGTCAGTTCGAACGAGAATTCTTTTTCTTACTCTGAATCGCAATAAAATGATTAAAACAAATGTTATTTAGGTTTAGGATTGTGATGATGATAATATGGGCAAGGAAATAACTGGACTGCTATAGCACCCCCCCCCCCCAAAAAAAAACAACAATTGTTTAGTGCGAGGTTCGAACTCTGAAACACTGGTTTGAAGACGAACGCATATCCATACGGTCACCAAACAAACGAACATATTTTCTCTTTTTAACCTACTCACACTGCTTATTAGTTCGGACCTATCATGTTCATGAGTAGGGATACCTCCGCATTGATCTAAAAGATTTCGATTGTCTAAAATAAATAAATAACCACAAAGTAAAATACCCATAATGAAAAAAAAAGAAAAGTATGTCAAATATGCTTCTGCATTTTTGAGATGGTAATGTTTATAATAAGGTCTTGTTGGTGTTACTTCCTATATCCTGTTCTATTGTTCTGTTTTCTATAGATTGGCTTATATCCTGTTTCTTTTGTTGTGTCAATATAATGGGTGAATTTATTTTAACACGTGGTTCCTTGTATTTCTATTTTAGGTTTTAATTTTTTAATTGTTAAGTTTTTGTTTAGTTTTTTTTTTACTTATTTATTTATTTATTTATTTAATTATCGTTAGCCTAAGGTAAATTTATTTCTGTGTACGCAGCTGTTTGCTATCTCACTTCTACAGTTTAATAGATTTCGGGGATCTTTAAAGTTTAAGATTTCAAATTTTTCATTCAGGCATAATGTACACGGGTCGTTTAAATTTCTACATGTACTGGCCTGTCGTATTATTTTCCATTCTATTATTGGTGAGCGTCCGTTTTCTTTGAACTCCCAATAGTGGTTTTCTAGTGCTGCTTTAATTCGACGGTCTCTGTTTTTAAATGTGATTTTGTGGTCATAATATCTGGTTTTAAAATCTAGGGAGTTCATATATATATATATATATATATATATATATATATATATATATATATATATATATATATTGTGTGTATTTAGGCGGCATATTTCCATTTAGGCAAACATTATTAAATAACACGGAGTGGTTTGGTTTGATGCGACTTTTTTTATTTTTTCAATTTTCCGAATTGTCCATCTAATGTTTCGGTCAAATTGATATAAATATGATCCATGGCTTTCTTGTTCCATTCTTTTTACTTTTTTGCAAGTACTTTCGATTTGAATCGTCAAATCATCTTCAGGCGGTATTAGTTTTAGTGTCTTTACTGTTGTGCTCATTTTTGAATTATAACGGCAAGTAGTTTATATTTGTAAACGCGTCTGTAAAGTTGAAATGTACATGAGAGCGTGATGGCGTTCTACACATACGAGAGATTTAAAGTTTGACTGTTTAAACCGTTAAGAAATTGATGACGTTAAATAAAGTGCATAGAATTCAAACGCATAACTACCTAATGGCTAAGAATTTGGTAATGTTAATTATTATGCTAGACACTTTAAAATATTGCGACTAGTTTCATAATTGACATTATTAACTGTGGGATGTTTAGTTTTTATGTAGAGGGCTTCGAGTATTTTTAACTTTTTGATATTGGTATCATGGTGTATTATTTTGGTATTGTTAACAAAGATGTTTCTATATTGGGAGGTGTGCAATTATGTTTTTTATGTGTTGGCATATAGAGCTAGTGTCGGAGAGATGTAGGGTGAGTCTTCGGGATAGTGTTGTAGAAGTGAAACCTATGTAAGAATTAGTTTTTTTTTTATTGTTGTCGGAGATACATTCTCCAATAGGGCATTGGAACTGATATATTACATTGGTTCTTCCTAATGTATTTTGAGTTTGGGAAGTGTTATTTTTAACAATACCAAAATAATACACCATGATACCAATATCAAAAAATTAAAAATACTCGAAGCCCTCTACATAAAAACTTTTTTCATACTCTTACCCAACCCCGCCTATTTTCAAGTTATCTTCATTTCTTCAAATCTCTTTCTAAAACTATGATAGAACCTGCATACCAAACACGCAGAGTTCCCCCTTTCTCCTATTTCCCCAGCCCCTCAAAATCCATGCCACACCCCACCACGACAAAAATCTTATCCCCCTCTCCTCTCTCTCACCCTAAGGCAAATTCACTAACACTATCACCCCTCCCCCTTTTCACTGCTGTCTTAATGTACCCACCGAAAGCTTTCCATATTCATTTGACTATTTGCTACTGACTGGCTTATCGCAGCCTAGACCCTCGTCAAGCACCCTTAGTAGCCACGGCTACTACTTTCCCTTATCAACCCATAATGTCAACCCAATATGTCGATGTACTTGCATGAAATTAAAAAAAATTATTATCCTGAGGAAGTCTTACAATTAAGACGCAACGTTGATGAATAAATAAAAAAGTATATCTTGGTTTTTCCTTTTTCATTTCCCATATATATATATATATATATATATATATATATATATATATATATATATATATATATATATATATATATATATCAGTCCATCTCTCTTTAACTCCATTCCTTCCTACCTCCTCCGTTTCCTATACTCCGCATCCCGCCAACCGTTTATCCTCCTTTTCAACCGACTTCCACTCACTTTACAACAACCCTGAAATCTCCGTTTTTAAACCCATATTTGTAACCCATGAAAACACTAATCTGCCTGGAAGCTTGAAAGTTGGCAATGATCACTTTACTATACATCGAACTTTGACCGATAACCTTCATCCTGAATCCTTTGAATTGGATACCTTTACTCTCGTCTCTTCACATTTCCCACGGACTTCTACGCACACAGGATACACGAACTCAGCTGACCACTGTCGAACAATGAGCTTTTTAACGACAACATCGGAACATCTGAGTACTTTGAGTATTCTTTTTCAAACGTTTTTTTTTTACTATAACAGCTTTTTTGTTTGACAGTGACTATCCTACCTTTACGTTCCTCTCAGCATAAAATGTTTATGTTTTCGTATATATATATATATATATATATATATATATATATATATATATATATATATATATGTGTGTGTGTGTGTGTGTGTGTGTGTGTCTGTGTGTGTGTGTATTAAATTTCAAAGTTAAATGTTATCGGTAATATTTAATGAGTTTTATCCTCTGATGAAAAGAGTTTGTCTTTGAAAATCCATGGGTTAAGGATAATAAAACTTTTGATGTCTTAATAAATATTGCATTTATACAATTCTTTATTCTTATCTTTCATCTTCTGAATGTATAGCTCTATTCAATATATTCAATATATTGAGCTTTATATTATCACAATAGATTATTTTTTAAGGATAAATCACTTATCTTTAATTTAGTATTAATATATATATATATATATATATATATATATATATATATATTATTTTATGTATCTACATAAAATGTTATAAGATGTAATATTTTATGTGTCAGCTTTTAATATTTGCTTCAACAGGACTCAATACGTAAATAGAGCTTGATAGTAAGTTATAAAAATATATTTATTGCAATTAAGCTACACAGAAGCTCCGCGTTTCATCACGTATTTTAGCCTGACGATTCCTTACGGGGATAAAACGTGTAGGCTTCTGTGTTGCTAAATTACAAAAAATATATATTTCATAGCTTACTAGTATATATATATATATAATTATATATTGATTTTATATAATATATATATATATATATATATATATATATATATATATATATAAATATATATATATATACATATATAGTGGTTTCAGACGGCAAGGCATTATAATTGACTTTCTTAATCTGTTTATTGCCACATCAAAAGTCAGACGCCGTTCGTAGTCAAACAGAAGCAACATCAATCTTTTTGCTAATGTGTCTTCTTCACGTGATCAGATTGTTTCTAAATTGAAATCTATGAGGCCGGATCAGTTCGGTTTGTTTGATCCAAGACTTGATTTGACACCGGCGTTCAAATCTATAGTGACGGCGTCTCAAAAGGCAAACAAAAAAGAAACACAAAAAAACTGAAACAAGTAGCAGCGAAAGTAAAATCAAGAAGAGCAGAAAGTGCAAGTCAAGTCTGCTCGAAGGAAGAGATCACGACATAAAGGAATCAATCATAATTTATCTTATTTTCTTTGTAATTGTTTAGATAAACATTATGAAGATTGTTGTTTAAGGTTTCTCGACTTTTAATTGCTTCGCTTTCAACAATAGTCGATATTACAACACATTAAATGAAATGATTTATTAGAAACATGTTTATTCAGTGGGTCTGCGAGTTTTTGTTTATTACAAAAGATTTATTATTTCGTTTTTGTTTTTAACCAAATGTCCATTCATTCTCTATTTCTTTCATGCTTTCTTTCCTTTTTATTTTCTTCCTTTACATTGATTCTTTCTTTTTTTCTTTCTTTCTTTCTTTCTTTCTTTCTTGTCACACTATTTTTTGTCTTCACACAACGTGCTAACTAGGGGTGTTATACAGTTTCGGTGACTATAGCGGTACTGCTACCGTTTTCGCTACCGGCAGCTTTGGCCACCGGACAAGATATTATTTGTGTTCGTCTCGGCTTTTCCGTTAATGAAGCATTTTTGATAGCGTTTAATGGCGATCGTCTCGTTCACATGACGTCACATTCACCCGAGAGTGTTCACGAGATTTCATTGTACTGTTTTTTTTTTCGTACCAAATGTTCATTATTTATAAGTTACTTTCTTTCTATATTTCTTAAAATAGACCATTCTTTCTTTTTACCTAGTTCTTTCTTTCGTTTTTTCTTTCTTTCTTAATTGTAACAAAGAAAGGAAAAACGAGAGCAATGAGAATAAGTGCATTCTTTCGTTCTTCTTTTCTGTCCTGCCATACATGAGTTCGTTCTTTTCTTCTTTTTCCCTTTAAGTGAATTCTTTCTTTCTATTTTCCCTTTTTTTCTTTCTTTTTTCTTTCTTACCATACATTTATTAATTCTTTTTTTTTCGTACGATCCGTTCATTTTCTCTATCTTGTCAGAGGTTTATTCTTTTTATGAGACGTTTATTTTCACATTCATTCATTCATTTTTTCTTTCTTTTTTTCTTACCTTCATTTTTACGATATATTCATTCTTTCGTTCTTCTTTATTTTCTTAACATACGTTTATTTTTCTCTCGTTTTTTTTCTTTTTTGCTTTGTTACCACAGTTCATTCTTTTCTCCCTTCCTTACTTTTTATCATACGTTCATTCATTCGTTCTTCTTTTCTTTCTTTCTTTCTGTCTTTCTTACCATAGTCCATTCTTTCTAACCTTCTTTTTTTCCATAAGTTCATTCTTTCGTTTTTGTTTTCTTTCTTACTATACGCCCATTTCTTTTTCTTTCTTTCTTGCCATACTTTGATTCTATCTATCTATCTATCTATCTATCTATCTATCTATCTATCTATCTATCTATCTATCTATCTATCTATCTTTCTTTTGAAGGACACGATAACTCCACGCATAGTGGATTACCGGGAGCAATTATGTAATCTGTTGTCACTGACATGCTTCGAACAAAGGCTTTAGATATTACCTCTCTAATTACACGAAAGGTTCAGTGTCTGTGTAATTCTCTCATTACACCATAGTCTCAGAGTCAGGGATCGTCTATTTAAACTAATAACATCTCACATACATCCGATTTCCGCCGAGAATGAAATAATAATTTTATGCTGTCTCAATTGTCGTAAATTAGTTGTCCAGCACTTCTCTCATTGCACTAGAGTCTTCGAGTCAGCGACAGTCTTTTTAAGTATGTGGCAGCTCCATTCAGAATTGATTGCCTAAGTAGTAATAATTTTGTTTTGATATAATTGTCGAACATCAAACGAAAAGCTCAGAGTACAGGTCAGCATTTAATCACACAGCATCTCCTACTGAATAGCACCGACATCCGTTTCTCACGAATTTTGATGCATCATAATCCCACTGACCCCTTGGTTACCCCTGTCTGAAAGGTTTCCTGTTTTACAACATAACCGCAATATATGCCTTAGCTAATAGGTACTAATATCTACTAGCAAACCTACCCACATCAATAGTTAATATAAGTACAGGGTGGGCCAAAATAAGGGTCCTATCTTTAAATTTGAATAACTTGAATTTGAATAACTTCCACAAAATAAAAGTTAAACTCACCAAACTTTATGTGTGTGTAGACTGACCCTTCCGAGATTTTTTGAAATAAACAAAATAAATTTTAGCCGAAAAACACTTCTTAAAACTTACAAAAACTAAAGTATTGTTTTTTACACTGTTTTGAGTTTTTTAAACAAAAATAATGTTTTCTAAATGAGGGTACGTTCCTTAGGGCTAATACGGCTCATGCTTGCTTCGGAAGGGGTCCTTTACTTATTCTAAAAAAAAATCAAAAAAAAATCAATAAATAAAAAAGTTATGAATTTTTAAAAATAGGACCCTTATTTTTGCCCACCCTGTATAATGTCAGCCTTTGATGTAGTAGCATCTCTACATAGAGGCAATTGCCAAATTGATTAATTAGATTATTGTTTGTATCTAGCCTGGTCGTCATATTACGCACGAGTGATGTGTACTATGTTCTATAGCTGCAATCTTCGTGAGTCAGAGGTTAAGCTGTTTTTCGGATTCTCTTTCCGGGACAAGTAACATGACAAGTAACTTAAAATAGGATGCTATATTTGCTTAGATTAGAGTTGCTCCCGACTAGAGCACCGTAACAGTCGGAAACAAAGGGTATTAACGCTTCTGCATATTAGGACCATAATTACGTCTAACTAATTAAAAATTCACACAGCTGACTTCGAGTTTTTCTATGTAACATTTGTAACCATACAAAAGGTTCTATCTAATAAATATTTGCCAGAAAAATTTCTCCGACTGTGCAGAGAATCCTACAAAATCCTGTTTTGTAGGATTCTCTGCACAGTCGGAGAAATTTTTCTTCTGGTTTAATTATTTTTGACAAAGGGAAGTCTATTTTCCCGAAATATTAAATAGTGATTTTTAATCACCCGGACATCACACGAACAGCTAAAAACACTCTTGCTGTTATGTAAGATTTTAGGAGAAAAAAAAGGAAAAATAAATAGTAAGTCATATTTCGTATTCGATTTATTGTTATTGTTTTTGTTCCTTACAACTTGCATCTTACCCGGAATTTGCATTGCCCACAGTCTTTCAAAAACTTACTACTACTATACCCAGCAATGCTTCAAGAAAACTACCATTCTCTACTATATATATATATATATATATATATATATATATATATATATATATATATATATATATATATATATATATATATATTGTTGGAATTTATTAAAGCCCCCCCTCACTGATTGGCTGTTGCAATGTCTTTTAAGTGCATCACGGATTGGCTGTCAGACATTGCAACCCCTATTACCTTATGTGTCACGTGAGCCAGCCCTAAAAAAACCCTTGCACACGGCATCCCGCCTCTTTTTCGACGACTCTGCTCAAGTCAGCAACACATCGGTTGGCATCCACAGTGACAACAGCCCACGACGGCAGTCACAGAGAATGACCTCCCGCAGTTACCCGAACTCTATACAGATAAGTTTTTGCGAACCACATTTTTGAAAACCCCTTCTCAATTTCACTATGCCTAACTGAACTTTGAAAACTCTGTTGTAAAAATTCTATGATTGCATCTTTATATTTCTTAGTAAAATTCCTGTGAAACTATATTTTGATGTTTGTGTTCCTTCTCCCAGGCTTTCGTCCTATATCTCTCTTTTGATGATTTATCTGCACATTGTTACCCCATTCTCACGTACGAGAATTGAACTTTATTTACAGGATTATTGAGTTGAAAAATACTTGTAGTCCAGGGTTTCGAATCGCATGACCGGTAGTGAATAGTCATATCTCTATGCTGAAGAGTCCAGATTAAAAAGGACGAAACGTATACGTACATAGATAATAAACAATAACAAATATTTATATTTGTCGCTCCTCGAAATAGTAGAGCACTGTAATGGTAGTATTAACACAGCATGACGTCACTTGCTTTATAATGCATCGTTTTTTCCCTTAAAAAGAAGTAGAATGCCTTGACGTTAAGCCGCCGATAAAAGTGTTAAAATTATCATTGTTTATCAGCTATTTATAATTGGCCGAGCGGTTAAAGACGTTGCATTTGAGTTGAAAAATACTTGTAGTCCAGGGTTTCGAATCGCATGACCGGTAGTGAATAGTCATATCTCTATGCTGAAGAGTCCAGATTAAAAAGGACGAAACGTATACAAACATAGATAATAAACAATAACAAGTATATATATATACACACACAGGAGTGCGGAAATATGTCTTAGTATATACCTTCTATACTTTATGTATGGTAAAATCTTTCAATAGTCATCTTGCAACAACAGAGCATATATATATAAGTAAACAAGATTTTGGTACATGGCAAAGGCCAATATTTTATTTATCTCACGAGAAATTCTCAAAACAGTCAATCTTTAGTGCAATTTTTTTACGAATCTCTTTCGTTCATAGTAGACCAACCAACATTAGTATGTCAATATTGGATCTGTCTTCGTTGAACTCTTCAGAAAGGACAAACGTTCTCAGTTTGAAAACATATACATTGTGGCGTGACATGAAAGACAAACGTTCAAAAAATAAAAAAAATAAACTCACAGTTGATTTTCCTTACTGCTCGTAATAACAAGGCAGTCAGCCTATGAACGAAACCAATTCGTAAAAAAGATTAACTGTTTTGAGAATGTTTTGTGAGATATATAGAATCTTGGCCTTTGGAATGTAACACACTCTTGTTTACTTAGTAATCCAAAGAATTTCAACCGGGTTTATAAAAAGTGCTCAATATCAAATAGAGCTTTTATATATGGTTATTTTCATTTACACAGACATGTACAAAATCTGCGACACTGGCATGTCGATGTTATCGATCAACAGTTATTATAAACTGAGATCTGATTAGTCAGAGTTAGAACCCGATCTTAACCTTAGATAATATATATATATATATATATATATATATATGTATAGATATATGTTAGGGTCGTGTTATAGTCATCGGACGAATTGCCCACGGCGTGAAACAAGAAGTCATAATTGATTAATAATAGGGTTCTTGATAAAGTGCAGACACGTATCTCTAATTTTATTTGACCACACTTTCTTCTTCTGGGTACCCTCTCTCTCTCACAGACGTGATGTTGCTAGACTCAGTTTTTCTATAAATACTATATGGCATATTTTCTTCCTTTGTTTGAGCTCGTTTGATTCGTTGGTCTAGTGGTTTCCATCAATTCGATGTTTTGATAAATCATTGTAATACAGCTTCCTATTCAAGTAGCTTCTTTCCAAGAACCGCAGGCTTGTGGAACTCCATTCTTGCTGACTGTTTTCCTATTACTTATAGCCTTGGTCTTTCAAGACTAAAGCCAATAGGTATCTCGTGTATTTGCGATAATCAGCTTTCGTTCTTGTTAATTCCTTACATGCCTGGTCTAGAGCGATTTCCATTAAAAAATTCGTAATTTATTTAATTGTGATCTAACTAGTAAAATATATACGCCTTGAATTCGGTTGTTGCGTATAACCGATCGCAATTAACCTTTTTTAATATCATATGGCCAAGCAATGTGCAACATTCGTAAAAGTGGTGAAAAGGCATTTAAATGTAACATATGTATTAATTTATCTAATAGAGCTTGATTTGCTTCTGACTCAACCATACTCATGTTATACGCAAAAAAACCCTTCTTTTTAATAAGCTATTCGTCAGCTCGATGTTTGCTTTCCGTTTTATTGTTCGAAATAGTTTAGTGATGGCGGAATTAAAAAAACAAAACAAGCAGAAGATAATTATTTAACAATCAACTTTAGTTACATTTTTATTCGCAAATGCAATATTTTCAGAGGGTACATATTTTCTGCCTTCACCGGTTCAGTTTTCGCCAGCTTTTCCAAACACGATAAGAAAGTGCAACAGTTTTGATTATAATTATTAGACAATCCTGAGTGCTTAAGTACATACTAATTGCTTTCTTTTATGTTTCGCTTATAGATAAATCCTTTTTAATATTAAAATCTGTGTATGTAACTGAATGTAATAATTTATTTGTCAATTAAAAGGAGTGCTTTGTAGCATTTTAACTGTACAATGTACGAATTACGTTAATTTATGTTTTGTTCGAGTGACCATCCCTGTTAATTTAGAACATGCATTGCATCTAGTTAATTCCCAAATCACGCAACAACTGGTTTTAGTTCCAAATATGCCCCTCCCCTCCTGTCATGATATTAATTGGGTAATAAACTATCTATTCTTCATAAGGGGCGCAGCTATCATCTGCCGATAATACCGTATGAGCCACCGCACCTGGGGACTCTGTCCTTATCGACACTTAACTTCGAAAGAATGTCACTATCAAGCGATATGCAACTGTCGTAAAGGCCGGTGGATATCTGACTTGAAATCAAACTGGGGTAAAATCCGCCATTTTGAAAAGGCGAATTAATACTCTTGCTAATCTTTCTTTTTTTTTTACGCGGGCAAACATATCATCCGAACTTAGTAAACGGTGGGGTTTCATGAAAGAGAGAGAGAGAGAGAGAGAGAGAGAGTGCGCGTGTGTGTGTGAGAGAAAGGGAGAGAAAGAGAGAGAGAGAAAGAGAGAAAGAGAGTGTGCGTGTGTGTGTGTGAGAGAGAGAGAGAGAGAGAGAGAGAGGGGGGGGGGGAGGAGGAGGAGGAGGGGTGCATGTGGAGCGCAAATAAAGTCCTGAGTGCGTTCAATCACGCAGGGCTTCTCTTGATGAAATAAAGGCGCGATTTAATGGATGGGAAAACGTGAGACTAAAACCGACAAATATTTGCGTTGTCAGTTGAATGTCTCAACAAGTAAAGGTAGAATTGATTGTTATCAATGTTCGAAATATCTCTCTTTCTCTCTCTCTATCTCTCTCTATCTCTCCCCCTCTCTCTCTCTCTCTTCACATCCACATATTTATATAGTTAGACGTGTATATGTTTATATATGTGTATGTAGAGTATTCATATTTAAACTAATTGACCGATGAATTTTGAAATATAGCTGCTTGGCATAAGGGGTCGGAATGTGAGCTATATTTACTTTAATTTTGTTTCATTCATAGGGGTATGAAAGGGGTGGCAGACAATTGTGTAAATTAAGATACCTAAAATTCTTGTTAAATCCTAACATTTTAAATCAATCAAATAATCAATCAATAATTATTCCACAAATCCCAGTTCCTATGAAATATTTTAAAGGGTTTTAGGAGACATAAAATGGGCACAACCTCCAATTTGATAATTCGAACATTTAAAATTGTTGTTACTGGTTTTGTGCGTAATGTTATTAATTACGTATGAAACCAGTAATTTTACAAAAATAGTTAACGTAATACAATTTTATCATGTGACGCCAACTCTGGCGTCTCGGAGTTTAAATTGTTAACGTATGCGAGTCCGTTCCTTTTACGTCTAACTGACTACCCGTGCACGTTCTCTTGTTATCTTTTGATATTCTCTTTGTTTTCTCTAGCCTTTTTGTTCATTTTTTGTAACCTAAAGACGATTCGCCGAAGAAACGAAAACGTTTGTGATACATATGGAACATACTTTAATTAAAAAAAAAAATAAACACAAAAAAGTTCATTAGAAAAATTGAAAAGATAAAGAAGGTAAATTAAAGCGCAAAAATTATGTTTTAACAATGTTGCTAAATAGACACACAATATATATATATATACATGTACATATATATATATATATATATATATATATATATATATATATATGTATATATATATATATATATATATATATATATATATATATATATATATATATATATATATAAATATATACATACGTACTTTTATGTACGTGTAAAAATAAATAAAAGCATATATTCACGAAAAATACGTCCTATGAAGTTAAGGGCGACGAATAATGCAATTTTCTGAAGAAACCTCTTCAACAACCGATTGTCATAACAACTAATATCCTACCTGAGAGTTCAACGTTCAAACTCATCGGCCTAACATTCACAGGTTGCATGAATTGGAACAAATACATAGAAAACATTGCCAAGGCTGTTGCAAAGAAAATGGACTCTCTCTACCGTTCTTGAAAACCTTTCACACCCGACAGTATCCTATGTATCTACAAAGCCACCATCCACCATCCACCCATGCATAGAGTATTGTTGTCACATCTGGGCTGGTGCACCATCCATTAGTATCTCCTTCTTAGACAATGCCCCCCCCCCCCAAAAAAAAGTCTCTAAGCTAATAGGTCCCTCACTATCTACCACGCTCCAGCCCCTGTCCTATCGCCGCAATATTGCATATTTGTGCTTGTTTTACAAGTACTTCAATGGACTTGCTGCTCTAGTGTCCCATCGACGTAAATACCAACCCGACAATCAGCTAAATCCCATCCATTCACTGTGGAGGTCCCCAGATGCCGTAGAGCCTTCTACTCAATTAGCTTCTTTCCTCGTGCTACCGACCTTTGGAACTCTCTCACTGCTTTCTGTTTCCCCGACATTTAAAACTAACGTGAAAAAGCAGCTCGCTGCACAGCTCCCAATTAAGGATGCCGCCCCCCCCCCCCAACTTTCACTTAAATTCTCAGTAATCCCTTACATTAGCAGTGGCAACTTGCCTTGTTTGGGGTGAACTATATATATATATATATATATATATATATATATATATATATATATTATTCTTTATTTTTTATTTATTTATAATTTTATTAACTTTTTTAAATATTTTTTAATATATATTTTTTATTTCTTTATATTTATTATTATACTTTTATGTTTTATTTTATTTTATTTTATTTTATTCTATTTTAATTTATTTTATTTTTCATGTTTTATTTTATTTTTATTTTTTAAATTTAATTTAATTTTTTATCCTTTTATTTTATTTTTCCTTTCTATATTTTATTACTTTTTATATTTTATATTCTATTTTATTTTATTTTTGTTCTTATTTTCATTTGCATTTTATTTACATAATTTTTATAATATTTTATTATTATTATTATTATTATTATTATTATTATTATTATTATTATTATTATTATTATTATTATTATTATTATTATTATTATTATTATTATTATTATTATTTTTATTTTTATTTTTTATCTTTCTATTTTTTTTATATTTGTAACTTATTCCTTTTTCTAATATTTGTCTCTGTGGCTCTTCCTGTCAATAGATATTCCTCTACGACGAGCTTGTTATTTTGTCGTTGAATTTCTGTAAGACGTGGTGCTAAAGGCGCTGATGAAGACCGTTTTGGAGTACTTTGTTTATTTAAAAAAAATAATATAAAGTATTTCCAGAATGTTTTGGAAACGACCGGACGCCATACTAGACTTGATGTTATAATTCTTGGAACAATTGTAATGTTCGAATTCATTAAATCCTCTTATATATATATATATATATATATATATATATATATATATATATATATATATATATATACGAAAAGTGTGTATATATATATATATATATATATATATATATATATATATTAGATTTAGAGGGACTAAAAACAGAAAGGGGGGAGAGAGAGAGAGCGAAGGAAACGAGGTGAACTGACGTGTGCAAATAAATGTGTACTTAATGTATGGCTTGATTTAAGAGAAACTTTTTGGAATTATTTATAATTCAAAAGCTCCTTCAAAACCCAAACGACCTTGTCTAGTTTAATGTATGGTAAACGAATCCTGAACCTCGTCACACATCACGAAGAACCAAAAATAAATCCGTTTTCAACCTTGTTAGGACAGACCAATAAATATACGATCGGCTAAGCGCGGCTGACATTGACGTATTGTCGTGTATACAAATGTCTGCTTAAGAGGAAAAGAAAAAAAAGAAGAAATTCAAGAGGTGTCTATTAAACAGTGGTCTAATGGAAACATAATGCCTTATGATGGTGGTTACCGCCACGGACTCATGACTTGCTGTTCCGTGTTCGAGTACCGTTGAATCCATGGAATCACATTTGTAGCAGTACTGAACTATTTCGTTACTATTTCTTTGTGCGCAGAGTAATTATACTGAGCTGATTTCGATCATTTATTGACCAATCAGGGAACTCGGCGTAATAACTCTCTAACGAACTTTTAACATGATTTTTTATCTCCATCAACATGAAGACAAATGTCGACAAAAAGACCCCCAACCCACTTGACTAGCAGCAAAATCCCACCCCTTCACTGTAGAGATCCATAGATGCCGGAATATTTTCTACTCTAATAGCTTCTTTCCTCAGACCGCCTGCCTTTGAAATTCCCTTCTTGCTCCCTGTTTGAACTATCTTATAAACATGCAGTAATTTAAATTTAACGTGAACAAATATTTTGTTGTCCAACTGCCTCTCACGGTTGGCTCTTATAAATATAGCCCCGTATCGCTTCAGTAGCCCCTTAATTGGCCCCCTTACGTTTCAGTAGTCCATCAGTGGTAATATGCCTTGTCCTAGGAGAAAAAAAGTAAAAAAAAAACAAACTACAAAACAAACATCCCTATAAGTAATCAAACTTTGTTTATTCCATTAATCATGTTTAGTCCTCTCATACTATTCTTTATCATAAACTATTATCCTCGCGTTGCTTGTGACCTAGATAACTGGTGACTCATTAGTAAAAAAAAAAAAATGAAACAACACCTTCCGTCGCTCACTATCTGAAATGACGGACAGCATACAGAAACATCAACATGGCGCGCAACATATTTTCACATAGAAACTGCTACCATAGTCTAACGATTGTTTTGATAGAGATTATCATTGCGATAAGCCCACAGATTCAAATCTGGGGAAGTTAAGGTCGAATGAGTATCACACCTCATATGATGAGACGATCACCAAAATAAGAAAATTGTCAATAACTTTGACACACTCCTTCCTTTGCATTGCCCTGATTTGTACTGTGATGGCCCCCTTCTGTTCAGAAATAGTTTTGGTATAACCCCACAGGAGATTATGGCCCGGCGAGCTTAAAGCCCATTCAGCATCACATCTCCTACTCATGAGACTCTGAATATCTATGAATGGCGATCAAAATGGCTGTTGGACATTCATAACTGAAAATTGATGGACAATTCAGTCGATGCCTGAAGTCCATTTGTACCAAATATAGTTGGAATATAGAAAAGATTTTGAATTTTATAAACGATTCCATTTTGGGGGGTCATCTTGTATCAATACTGAAGCTGTATTTGCCAAATGAGAAACATATTAAATAAGAAGTTAATTATCTTTAAAATGCCAGACGTGCCAACAGGCATTGAGAATGTAGTTCTATTCATCAAGAAAGAGAGAGAGAGAGAGAGAGAGAGAGAGAGAGAGAGTGAGAGAGAGAGAGAGAAAGAGGAGGGGAAAGAGAGAGATAAAAAAATTAATGAAACAATAGCATTTTGCGAAATACCAGTTATAATTAAAAGTTCAAAAATTATCTCTGCCGAAGTCGTATTTATCAGACAAGAAATCAATAATGAATGAGAGGTGGCATTGGTGAAGTGGATACCGATGTCGGCGTGCCGAGTTCGAATCGTGTCGGTTCACTATCGTGGTCCCTTCCCGTAAGTACTTGATTCTAGAAAGAATTGGGGAAACTAATGCCAGCAACAGAATCGAGGCGGTCAAAAAAAATCGTACGATACTAATTCATACATCATCATCGTAATCGTCGTCGTCGTCGTCGTCGTCGTCATAACCACCATCACCAGCATCTCCACCATCATCGTCGTCGTCGTCGTCGTCGTCGTCGTCGTCGTCGTCGTCGTCGTCGTCGTCGTCGTCGTCGTCATCATCATCATCATCATCATCATCATCATCATCATCATCATCATCATAATAATTATCATCATCATCATCATCATCATCATCATCATCATCATCATCATCATCATCATCATCATCAAGAGCAAGAAAAAAGAAGTGAGTCAGTCATGAGACTGCATACTTCCACCTGACAACGTAAGGATGGGTCAAAGTATTATCTTGGCCTTACTACTCCATATTGTATGAGTTATTCCCGACGGTATGCAATAGAAACGTTGATACTTCAAAAAATAGTTATTTAATAAGTTTGGAATCAAAGAGCATCAGATCCACACATCAAATTTGCAAAAATCAAGTTGAAATTTTGTCAAAATTTCTTTTATATTTAATTCCTTTGGATCTTCCTTTCTTTCTTCCCCCTTTATTTTTCTTTCTTAGTTTGTATTTTGTTTTTTTATTTAGTCCATTGATCCCCTTTTCTTTTTGTTCTTTCCTTCTTTCTTTCTTTGTTTCTGTCTTTTAGATATTTTTTCTTTCTTCTTCCTCTATCCTTGCTCTTATTTAATCCTTTGGATCTGTCTTTTTTATCTTCCTTTCTTTCACATTCAGTCTTTTTAACCTTTCTTTTCTTTCACATTCAGTCTTTTTAACCCTTCTTTTGTTCACATTCAGTCTTTTCAACCCTTCTTTTCTTTCGTTTCCCTTTTTCTTTCCCTTTCTTTCTTAATTAGTTCTTTAAATTTTTCTTTCTTCTTTTCTGCCTTATTAGTTATTTTAATTTTTCTTCTTCCATTTTTCTTGCCCTTCTTCTGTCTCATTTAGTCCTTTGAAACTTTCTTTCCTTTTTTCTTGTTTATTTCTTTCGTATTCAGTCATTGTAATCTTCTTTTCTTTATTCGTGTTTTTTTTCTTTTCTATCGTTTTTTGTTTCTTAATTAGTCAGTTAAATCTTTCTTTCTTCTTGTTTTCCTTTGTCTCTTTCTTTTTTCTATATTATTAGTGCCTTTAATCTTTTCTTTTTCTTCTTCCCTTTTTTACTTTCTTTTTTTCTTCATTTAGTTCTTTGAATCTTCCTTTTTCCTTGTTTCTTTTCTTTATTTTTTCTGTTTTTCTGTTTTTCTTTCTTTCCTATTTCCTATTTTTGTGTTTTTTCCATCCCTTTCCTTAGACGTTCGAACCTTTTTCTTTTCCTTTTTAATTATTTTCAGGTAAATTTAATAATGTCTGCTTCGTTGTCATTTCATTCCATGAACATTTTAAACATCCATATAACTGATAATCTTTCTTTTTTTTCTTCTTTTTCTTCATCTTACTTATCTTTTATTTGTATTTGTTAGCATATTGCTACTTATTTAAACCTTGGAACCCTTACTATCTTTTGTCCCGGGTGAAATCTCCGTAGAAATTGTCCGAATCGATAGATTCGAGTCTTCATCTCGCCTCTATCATTTTCCAACATGGATACAGCAGAATAATGAAACCATTTCTGTAGAAGAAAAAGAGCACGCCATGCGCAAAGGCCAACAATTTCAACGGTCTGCGCAGACTTTGAATGAACATTCAATTTCTGACCGACATGTATTTGGAGAGCGGCAACCTCGGTTTTATACATTATGCAATATGACCCACAGATCGAAGGCTTGAATTCATGAATATTAATTTCGGATAGTTTGGAAAGACTTCTAACCGGAACCAAGACGGATTAAACGTCAACTTCAACAATTTATTAAAAATTGATCCACACAAGATCTCTGTTATTATACGAGAAGAATTCCCGTCCAAGTACGAGTAAAATGAATTCCCCAAACAGAACAGTTATCTCCCTTTACGATAATTAAAAGCACTATATAATGATATTGAAACTTATGTCTTGAATCCTTATTCCGATTTTGATAAAAACCCATTACATGATTTTGATCCTAAAAAATGTCTATAATGTAAGGCTTAAGGGGACTTATAAAGTAATTGGAATTCAGGGAATCTTGCTTATTTAATCGAATGACAATAAATCCATTTCAATTCAAATCTCAAATATTTGAATTTTCTAAATGAGAGGTTGTTCCCATATTATGCACCCCCCTCCTTAAAGCCCCTTTCAAATACCCTAAATACACCGATATTGGGGAATATTTATTAATTGATGTCTAATAGATTTTGTTAAAATGTTACAAAAATCAAAGGAATCTAAATTTTCACGATGGGCTTCCACCATTTTACCCCCTTGCCTAAAACTAAATTAAACTGAATATAGCCCACATTTCGACACTCTATGCTGTGGTCCAAAATTTATAATGATTGGTTAATTAGTTTAGGAGTGAATCCTGTACATACAAATATATGAACATCTATGTATACCAATCTTTATATGAATAGATAGATATATACTAGTATACACCTCCATCAAAAATGGCAGAAATAATTATGCATCGCCAGTGTTCGCACTCGCTATTCCTCTAGATATATTTTTAAGATATTCATATGAACTCCTAGAATAACATTAGTAGTTTACTTTTTCATATATAAATTAGTATTATTAAGTTTGATGACCCAAAGGGGTAAAAACACCGTAGACTATTTCTTATAGAGTGACAGGTTTCTTCCCGAATTCATTTCAGGCGGCGGGGTAAGTCTGAGGTGTTTGTCTGACTTGTACTTTGTTTTCTCGCTTCATTTAAAAATTTGAAATGATTTCATCTAGGTTCTAGGTAATGGCACGTTTTTTACTCGTTAACTTTTGCGTGATCGGATGGAAGTACACCCCCCCCACACACACACATATATATATATATATATATATATATATATATATATATATATATATATTAAAGATAAGTTCAATTTAAAAAAAAAAGAGATGAGTAATGTAAGCTTAAAAAACGTTAAATAATTGTGTTTTTGTGTTTGTGATCATTTGGCAATTCCATTGGGTTTTTGCTTGAAATGAATTGATAAAAAAAACGTTTATGCTGAAAATGAATTGCTTATAAATGTCATTATCTACCCTACGGTCGGATTGATAATAAATTTCTGAAACATACGTACATAAGGATAAATATAGTTGGTGTTTAATTTTTTGGAGTATGTTTTCAAAATATTAATTATGTTATAATTCTTGTATTCTACTGAGTTATTATATATACTGATACATACACATTGGTCTTTATTATAAAGCTGTTATCATCATCGGCATTATTATTATTATTATTATTATCATTATTATTATTATTATTATTATTATTATTATTATTATTATTATTATTATTATTATTATTATAATAAAGCTGAGTTGCCCTCTATATTGTAATCACACAAACTACATGCTAACATAATCCTTTGTTTTGGGATTGCGTTATGTTTGAAAACGATTCCATTTTAATTGTCCTCATTAGGTATAATTTGCAATTAACTAACCAAGTTTTTATACTGTTATGATTCACTGGTGTAGACATATTAATTAGTATCTACTCTTATGTACTATTTCGGGTAAGCTGTGCTTCAGCTTCTTTTAATTAGATAAGCAGGACGATTGTAATCTTAACATCACTATTTTATCATATATGATTATTATAAGTATTATTGTTACTTGGAGTTCTTTATGACTTGCCGCTGATAGCAATGAGTTGTTTTCTCTGGGGGCTAAGTGACAACAATTCCGTTCTAGTCTATGTTTATTGTAACTCATTTGGAGTTATCGCACCAATCGTTACCAATAGTTCGTTCCTAGTAGATGGCAGATTGTTTTCCCGGAAATCTGATCTATAAAATGTCTTTTTAATATTCCAGTACTACCCGTTCCGTTCCAGTCAATGTATAGATGGTGTTGTCCCTCCTCGATTTTCCATTCTCTCAGACACATTATAATTTACCTCTTGCTAGTTAATAGTATTTAATTATGTGCGTTGGTTTCCTTACTCCAGTATTTTTCTTAATATGCCGACTGTTTTGAAAAGTGTCGTGATTAAAAAAAGAAGAAGCCTTCTTCTGGTTGCAATTTGAGCTTTTATCTATTTTTTTAGACTGTTCCTAGTGCTCTCAAAATTATCGGCATTGCCGTAGTTTTCATGTCTAGTAGCGACCATAGCTGTCTCACAAGATCAAGATATTTATTAAGTCATTCAACTTCACTCTAGAATTGAGGTGGCAATAAGCCTCCCCAAAATTCCAATACACTCTGTGCGTCTCCGGTGGAGATCGCCACGGCGCTCCGTCTAAGTATGTTCATGCCCATGGCCGGTGCCAACTCTTTTTATGGCAGTTTCAGTACCTTTGGATACGTGTAATTTTCTTTGTTTTTTTTGTCTTATTTTTTTCTATTTAAACTTACCTGCGATCAGTCAGTGTTACTTGGTATTATTATTATTTACTCACTAGGAGTTTTCACGCAAGTCAGTATCGGTGATGCCCTGGAGTGTGAGTGACACGTCTCCCCAAATTTCCAGCGCTCTCCGCTTCTTTTCGACCACCATTGCAAATCATTTTTGCGTTATCGCAACAGTCGTTTACTATTAATTTCTCATCAGAAACGACTGTTTGTCTTCACTGGAATTTGAGTGACAAAAAGGCTCTCCAAACTCCCAGTACTCTCTGGTTAGTGCTTTCCCTCCTTGGTCTTTTGATATTCCTTGACCTTTTATGATGATTTTGTGTCGGTTCCTGCCGAGGCTGGTGCCACCACATGTGTTTCTTTTTTTGTTGGGGGGGGGGGGAGGGGTTGAGAGGGGTTCTAATTATGGAATTGCCATTATTATAATTCGTACTTTCTGCGCGTGTGAGAGTAGAGTGGTATGAATGTCTTATACGTACTGTGGGGTGTGAGTGTGTGTTTTATACCTGTATATTATTGACACATAGGCGTTTCCAATGTGTAAGAGTTGCGAGGGAGGTTGATTTCTGCTACGTTTAGAAGAGTCTTAAACTAACCACCTCGATAGCTATAACCTTGTAAAAAGTAAAGTTTGAAAGGCAAATTTTATTCTGTCTGGTTTCGTTTTGAACAATTTGATATTTAGTTGATTTTGCAGCCCACTAGGGATGTACTAACACCGAGACGCTGGTTGACTCGCGTAATGTTATATATATATATATATATATATATATATATATATATATATATATATATATATATATATATATATATATATATATATATATCAAGGGAGGCGCGATAGACTTCAAAAACGCCCTATGCTGGACATCTCATTTCTTTGATCAATCATAACTCAAAAAACAACGAACCAAATTAGTTAAAACTTTGCACAACATTTTTTTATAGGTTCTATAAGTGTGTAGAATTTCAGCATCATTAGTCAAGGCAACCCAGAGATTCAGAGATGTCAGGCATGATTTTGTGTTATTCGTGTGTACGTACATACGTACGTACGTATGTGCCACCCTGTATCTCATCAACTATTTGATGGATTCAGCTGATTTTTGGCAGAGATAGAGGTTCTAGGGTTTAGTTGATGGCATTTAAATTTCAGTTTAACATATACCTTAGTTTTCCAGAAAATTCCTAAAAACCTTAAAAATGACCATTGTATTGAGCCACGCACACACAAACACACTGACACCAACGCACACACAGACAACAATACACGCACAGACACAATGACACCAACGCACACAGACACAATGCATCAACTCTTTCACTGTCTTACGCATATCCCACTGACCCTAACGCAAACGACGAGGTCAAAGTTAGCACGGGTCCCAATATAACAACGCACCCTCTATTTGTTAGTAAGTTACGCTTGCTTTATTATGAGCACCCCCCGGATAAGAATGAAATAATTTTAAAAACTAATAATTTGCATTCAAATAACGCGTGTACGATGGACACTCTACTTAAAAGGGTTGATATACCGTAAAAAATGTCAGGCTTACCGAAAGAAAACGAAACTGTGCTTGTTACTTTCGTCTCTTTCGTTTTTGTTACATATTTTTTAATACTTTTTGCGATTTATATATTTGTTTTTCTTGCGTTTTCACTTTTCAATTACGTTTAGTCTCTCTCTCTATTTTTTCTCTAACCATCTCTCTTACGAACACACACTCTCTTTCTTTCATACGTGCTCTCTGTGTTTCACTGAAAAAAAACAAAAACAAACAGTGCTTAATGTGAGTTAAAAAAAATAATACTGGCTGTCTCTCGAACCAAAAGAAAGGAAATAAATGGTTTTAACGTTTGAAGTTATCGTCTGCCAGCGTTCGCGTTGGCACAGCTCGTAAGGAGTTTTATTAGTTTCATTAGATTTATTCATAAATATCTTAAATATATTTCAAGAACAGATATTGGATTTTTTTTATATATGTAGAAGTATTTGAAGCACAGAAATTCATAGAAGTTACCTTTATTTTTGATAATGTTGCATTGTAAAATGAAAATATTTCACATTTCTCTCTCTCTCTCTCTCTCTCTCTCGTCGTACAAATGTTTAACCGAAGAAAAAGTGTATAAACGTCGTCTCCTCCCCCTTCTACGCTGAAGCGACAGTAGCGAGCGGGGTCAGTTAATGGTTTAATTAAGTTAATTTTGGTCTATTTAACAACTTCATTTAGTTAGCTCAGTAGTAAAGTCACGGCTTTTCAGCTAGATGTTACGGTTTCGATTCCAGATCTCTCCGTCCAACTTATTTGTTGTTTATTTATTTATTGAATTTCTTTAGGAGCGTGACACACGTACACCTTAACGTATTAATATATATATAGATATTGCGGTTTCAAAGGAGGGGGAATCCTATTTTTATTTAGCATTCCTACAGGGCGCCACATAGAACAGTTTTATACAGATAATTCATCAACTACTTGTCAATTTCTCTTTTTTTATTTCTTGCTCAGAAAAGTACTGATTTTACAAGAATAAACAATAATTCTAAACTACACCTAACATAACTCAATCCCATAACTAAGTTACATTTTAGCATAGGAATAAGAAAGTCCTAGAGAAAACAATGTTGATTAACTCACAGTTAATATAAGTATATATATTAACTGTGAAAAAATTTGTTCTAGTTTGAATTGTTTCATGAGTAAATATACACTCATCGTAATTAAAAAAAATATTTACCTGTGAATATTGGAAGAAACATTGATTAGTCAAACTACCAACTATATCAGTTATGCGAAGGCATTGTATTGAGTCATATCCTTTACAAAAGTAGTGACATTCCATGCAAAATGCCAGTATACTGAAATCATATGCTCTTAATAGGGTTTAGATGACAATTCATCTACACTTAATGTACAAAAGCAAAGAAATTCCTAAATTTTTACACTTTTATTGTCATTAAGGGTATGCGAGCACAACAGGGCTATGTATTTTACTGGTAGGAAATTTTCTTCAGCGCAAAACATCGAACAAGAATTAATCGTTTATACAAAATCTCTTGGGCTTTTCAGAAGGAAATTCGGCTGGAACTCAACGTCTTCTTTTATTGACAAACGTTCTGATCGATCTGATGTTCTTATGGTAGCTACCTAATATCGATTGGGCCTAGGTCGATCCAGTAAGAACTTAGACTTTGGCTGTAGGCTACGTGTTGAACCCTTAGGCAAGGTTACAAAGTAAGAACCGAACTAAAGTGCCATTCTATTGCTATATTTGTCATATTAGAGTCGTAGAGTACTGTTTTTAGTTCAGAGAAAACAAAAATTTCAGAGAAATGATAAATACCAAGGTTTACAGTTCACATATTTTAATTTATAAGATTTAAAATTCTTGTTTGAGGATCTTCAATCTGAATTGTAAAAAAATGTATTGTATTGTTGAAAAAATACAGTAAAAATCGTTTATATATTTAAAAAATGGTGAAAGTTGTTAATTCTAATAAATTAAAGTGTGAAACATAAAATTGACTTATATACAACAAGGATACCTTCATTTTCCTTAATACATAACAATTGTGCTAGTGTCATATGAATAATGGTTCCACTCGGGCGTGATTGATAAGGATACTATAAAGGTAAGTAAAATATCAGTTAAAATGTTTATTGACAATGCTTATATTAACAGTGCTAAAATAGTAACAATGTTTATATTTTTTATAAGAAAAATTCTTACCAGTAAAATACATAGCCCTGTTGTGCTCGGATATATATATATATATATATATATATATATATATATATATATATATATATATATATATATATATATATATATATATATATATATATATTTGGTACAGAAAAATTAGTACAACATTCGTACCGTCGGTTTGAAGCACAGAAGGACTTAGCCATCCGGTTCTCTTCAGCTTCTGTTGTCATCTGTTTCGGAAATGTGAAGTCACATGTCACTCTCGTTTGAACGCGTTATGTGCTTAGCGTGTTATTTATGTTTGTTTAAATTTAGTGTAAGGAAGGTTTAATAAGGTTTGAAAAAAGAGGAGGGGTTAAAAGTAACAGTTGAGATTTAAAACTGGAGAAGATTTAAAGAGATATAAACAAAATAAAAAGAGAAATAAAAAAATAAAATAATAAAAATTCAAAAATTCAAAAAACAATAATAAAATAAACATTAAAAAATAAATAAAATAAATAAATAAAATAAAAACAAAAAATAAAAAATAAATAATAAAAAAAAAAATATATATATATATATATATATATATATATATATATATATATATATATATATATATAATATACATATATATGCATAAGTAGTTTATTTTTAATATTCAAGTGTTCTTATACCAACAGACAATATCATTTCGGGTTTTCTACTCTCATTAGTGTAGAAGTGGCGTTTACAGGCGGTCGCATGGGATCGAGCGCAGTTCGTAAATTCAGCCTAGACTCACGGGTCTAACGCCGCGAGAAATTGCCACATGCAGTAATCGAAATTAACGTACACTTATCCGAGAGGCGAGGACAAACATCTTGTTGTTGAAAGTGTTCGGTTCGGCTCTCATTTCTTTGATCAATCATAACTCAAAAACCAATAAACCAAATTAGTTAAAACTCTGCACAAATTTTTTATTTGATAGGTTCTATAAGTGTGTAGAATTTCAGCATCATTAGTCAAGGCAACCCAGAGATCCAGAAAGTTCAATCATGAAATCATGTTATCTGTGTGTACGTACGTACGTATGTATGTGCCACCCCGTATCTCATAAACTATTTGATGGATTCAACTGATTTTTGGCAGAGATATTGGTTTGAGGGTCAGGTTGATGGCATTTTAATTTCAGTTTACCATATACCTTAGTTTTCTAGAAAATTCCAAAAAACTTTTTAAAATACTAGTATTCATACACTTTATTCTATATCTTATCAACCATTTGATGGATTCGGCTGATTTTTGGCAAAGATAAAGGTTCTAGTATCTAGTTGATGGTATTTTAATTTCAGTTTACCATATACCTTGATTAGTCAAACTACCAACTATATCAGTTATGAGAAGGCATTGTACTCAGGCATAACCTTTACAAAAGTATTGACATTCCATGAAAAATGTCAGTATACTGAAATCATATGCTCTTAATAGGGTTAAGATGAAAATTCATATACACTAAATGTACAAAAGCAAGGAAATTCCTAATTTTTTACACTTTTATTGTCATTAAGGGTATGACTACATATCAACCAAACCATTTCATTATCACATCACTACAGTATAAAACTCTATGCATAAGTGGATGAAGTGTGTGAGGTGCGCTGAAGAAAAATTCCTACCAGTAAAATACATAGCCCTGTTGTGCTCGCATACCCTTAATGACAATAAAAGTGTAAAAATTTGGAAATTTCCTTGCTTTTGTACATTCAGTGTATATGAATTTTCATCTTAACCCTATTAAGGGCATATGATTTCAGTATACTGGCATTTTTCATGGAATATATATATATATATATATATATATATATATATATATATATATATATACACACACACATTGCAACTGTCAGCAGTTATAATTTGTTCCGACTTCTTACCAAAATTTCTTACTTGAATTTCTTATAAAAATTATTCACGTTAACACACACATACTATATATATATATATATATATATATATATACTTAATCGTGTGTTAGAATCTGGTAATGAAAACTCTATTATATTACATTTTATTTTCAATAATATTTTGATTTCCAATTTCATGAGTTATCTACTGTGCTTGTATAGCAAGCATCATTATTATTTATTCTTTTAAGCCTTGTCTTTTCTTGGTCGTTGTTATCGCCCGTTGATTAGAATGACATTCTACTTCAATTTTGTAACACTGCGTCTGCGTCTTCCATCTGAACACACAAATCGATGGACCTGTTGCTATGCCAACCTTTCTTCCTCTACTGATCTTTACACTTGTCTACACCCACTTCCCATTTGACACGTTCAATTCAGGAAATCAGGATATCATTTCGATATGCATATTTTTTGCATTTCATTTTTACTTCCTTTATTTGCATTTCGCTTTTTATACATGAATGGATGAAATGCGTCGATGTTATCTTAAAACGTAACAGAATCTTGGAAAAAAGAGAAAGTTAAACGACATGTCGACGAGATGATTATGATGATGTTGATGATGATGATGATCATCATCATCATCATCATCATCATCTTCTTCTTCTTCTTCTTCTTTTTCTTTTTCTATCCTTATTCTCTTCCTTTTCCTATTCCACAATGTGTTTTAGCCTTAAATAACATAGAGTTGATATGCCGTTTACAATTTTCTTCTTCTTCTTCTTCTTCTTCTTTTTCAGACTGTCCCAAGAAACTGGCTTCGTGACCAAAAATGCACCAAACATTGATGTTATTGTTTTTCCTTTCTCTTTCCAAAACTCAATAATTTTCTACGAAGCCAAAAACAAAAACATCAATTTTCTTTCTACAAAACAACTAAACCAAACATCATGAATAAATATTCGAAGACCTAAAGAACTTGAACCGTAAAAAAACTTTTACTAAAATGACCGGATTCGGCATTAAATAACCAGAAAAGGGTTGATATGCCGTAAAACAAAACAACCAAACGAAATACACTGAATAAATATTTTAATATATATAGAACTTTAAGCATAAAAACTTTTACTAAAATTACCGGATTCGGCATTAAATAACCCGAAAAGGGTTGATATGCCGTAAAACAAAATAACCAACTGATTTTCTTCTTCTTCTTCTTCTTCTTCTTCTTCTTCTTCTTCTTCTTCTTCTTCTTCTTCTTCTTCTTCTTCTTCTTCTTCTTCTTCAGGAATAAATGAAATTACTATCGTCTTTGAATGAGAAGGAAATCTCGTAAAATTGAGAATTTGATGTAATATTAAACGATATGTACATGAGAATTTTATTCATTTACAAAAAAAATATATAAAATATTCACAAAGGACGAATGAAATATAAAACACACGTGGAAAAGTATATCTTATAAGCTGTAGCACTTGGAGAGCCTATACTTCCGTCAAGTTTTTTCAATAGTTAAGAAACATCACTATTTTATCAATGGCTGGGGGAAACTTACGAGTTCATACCTTTCCGAACAATATTCGTACATAATGGAATCCAATAGATCCGAGAAAATTTAAACTAAAAATAGCCGATTCCATGGTCCCAGAACATATCCATTTGGACAGTCGAGCATCCCTCTAGAATTTGCATCCAAATACACAATTTTCCATTGAAAAAATTGTTCACTTCTTTCTTATTTTCGCTTTCTCTTTCTCCCTCCTTTTTATACCCACCCGTTCTTCCCCCGTTTTGTATCACCCTCACTCTCTTCTTTCTTTATCCTTTTCCCACTGTTCTTCCCACTTTTTATATCTTTCTTCATCTTTCGCCCATATTTTTTCCCCTTTTTTGTATCACCCTTACTATTTTCCTTCTTCATCCTTTTCCCCCCATTCTTTCTCCTTTTTGTACCACCCTCACTTTTTTTCTTCATACTTCGTCCCCATTTCCCCCCTTTTTCTGTATCTTTTCTTTTTTCAACCCCTCGGTCTTCCCCCCTTTTCTATCTTCTTTTCTTTCTTCATCGTGCACGTGAGCAATATGATATGCCGTAAAACAGATAAACCAGTTTATTTGTATCTTTCATTTAAATTTCTTTCGCCCTTTCCTTTTTCTCATATTAATATTTATTTCCCCTCTTTCGTCTTTATTCTTCTCATTCTCCACCTTTCCTTTAAGGGGAGGGGGCCTTAAAGCGTTTCGACATTAATAAACGTAAATGTATGATATGCCGTCAAACACACAAAACCCAATTTCTTTGTATTCGTTGAGTTCATGCGGAATCCCTTCATTAAACGTTTTCACATCAGCAATTTGCTTCAGATGAGCGGATTCTGTTGAGATACTGACATCTTGTGCCTTCGACATTTCTCTGGCATTTTGACGTGGGTTTGTTCAATAATTGCATGTGGACGTTCATTGTCAATAATGCTTGGCCATCCACTACCTTCTTACTCTTAAAGGCGCTTATTACGTAATTTATGGAGCCATCTTCGTAGTGTCTGTAAACTTGCGGTGCCTTCCCCCTATGTTCTCTTGATGTTGGGACCGTTTGGAAAGCATGATGAGCGAGTTTGAACTCATGGAAGTAAAGTATACGCCTTTTTTCTCTTTTCATCTTCCTTCTTAAGAGCTTATTAGCTTCAAAATTATATTCTGAAATAAATTATTGTAAATTTATTAAAGACTACCTGACCACCCGGCGTGCACCCGGCAGTCTTTTCGTTTAGCAAAAAACTTTAAAGTAAGGTTTGTTATTTACCTCCCCAGGAGGTTAGGCACAAGGCCAGGTTTATCTTACTCCCACAAGTAAGATGTGACCACAGCTTGGGTCGAGAAAGTGGGGTTAAAAGCCAGCGCTCGAGAGGTGAGCACTCTGGCCATTTAAAAATTGCCTGGGCAGCCCCGTCGGCATTCCCCGGTAGGGGCGCCTCAGACAGTAAGCAATAAACTTACTCCTCCCCAAAGAGGGGAGGCGAAGCCTGGGAGGGTGGACCTCCTAGAACTGCACAGGACAAGCGTGCAGTATCCATCGGAACAGATACTACACTTTGATCTTAGCCAGAAGGCCGAAAGGTTTAACGACCGTTGAAATACCTTACCTATTCTGCCTAAGTTGATTGAAGACATCATGGCCGCTAGCAATTAAAGCATTCTAGTTAAGTTTCTGACTAGTCTTAAATTGAATTGGTTTTAATTTAGCAAATGTGTTTGCATTCAAACAGGATTTTGACAGTTAATTTAACTACAAATGGAATCGGACTTGTTCGAAATATATTAAACTAAAATCGGCGGATGAATTGAGAGCATAGTGTTTTATGAAATTATTTACCCGGTCATATTCTTCTTCTTCTTCTTCTTCTTCTTCTTCTTCTTCTTCTTCTTCTTCTTCTTCTTCTTCTTTTCTCGTTATACTTATTCTTTTCTACCTCCTCTTTATGTTCCTCAGTATTCCTCTTCTTTTTCTTCTTCCTCATTATCTTCTTCTTCCTTTTCTCCTCCTTCTTCATCATCTTTTATCGCCCTGTCCCGCAAGGCCACGAATTCGATGAATAAAGGCATCCACCCACCTAAAAACGGGGCCACCTGTAGGCCGTGGGTAGCAACCTGTGATGACTTAGGAGGAGATCCTGGTAGTTGAACAGCCCGCGGTCAGGTGACTTGCAACACTCCACTTCGGCCTTTACTTCGATTAAACGAGAAGTCAGCGAGGCCCGATCCGATCAATCGGCTGGTCACGTCATGTCCTAGTATCTATAGGGTCATCTCCAACCGTACGATTCAATCCGATTCTTCTAAAAATAAACATATTATTTCTTATTTTTATTTTCCTTCTAAATAGATACTAGATAGCGGTGGCTGAAGGTCAATCGTGTTGAGAACAAAGAAGATTACCAATGCAGAAGAGTATTTTTTTCTAGGAGTAATGCTTTGTAAGAGTAATGTTCTCTCACTGTGAAGTTTTCTTCTAAAGGTAATCTTTTCTGAGAGTAGTGATTCCTGATAGTAATGCCTTTACTCTCTCTGTTAAATATTTTTCTAAGGCTAATATTTTCTGGGTAATTTTTCTAGGAGTTATGTTTTCTAGGAATATTGTTTTCTAGGAGTAATGTTTTCTATGAGTAATGTTCTCTGGGAGTAATGTTCCCACTGACGCTAAAAACTTTTAAAGGAATAATGTTTTTTTTTGGGGGGGGGGGGGGGTAATGTTTTCTACGCGTACTTTTCTCTAGGCGTAGTGTTTCATCAGAGTAACGTCCTCTACTTTCTCTGAGATTTTCTTTCAAAGAGTAATATTTTCTATGAGAAATGTTTTTAAGAATAATATTTTCTGGGATTAGTGTTTTCTGAGAGTAATTCCATTACCCTCTCTGTAAAATTTCCTTCTAAGAGTAATGTTTTTTGGAAGAATTGTTTTCTTGGAGTAATGTTTTGCAAGAGTAATGTTCCCACTGTTGCTGTGAAATTCCCTTCTAAGAGTAATGTTTTTTGGGAATATAAAATGATTATCCTACCTTTAGAGTTACATTTGACAACTTTATTCGGCATTTAATAACTCGTAGATGCTTGATATTCCGCAAAACAAACAAAACCAAACCATCATCATCTTCTGTCTCTTTATTCTTTTCATCCCCTTCTTCTTCTTCTTCTTCTTCTTCTTCTTCTTCTTCTTTACACTGAATCAATTAAATAAACTAATGTCCGTTTCGCGCGACAAGAAAATATCATTAATTAAGGTTTACGCCGTTATGTTAGACGATACGTCCATGGACATGTGATCCATTAAGAAAAATAATATAAAATGAAGCCAGAAAGAAATGGTGAAATTTCGGGAAAGATACGAGCAGAAATAATATTGATTAAACTATAGCACTTGGAGAACGCAGACCTCCACAATGAGAAAAGCAGCATGTATTATCCGAAAGGATTTTCATTTAACAAGAGATTTAGCGAACGTTTTTTTCCGTTAAAATGCCGATGCTACGACTTTTTATATCACATTAAAAATAAATGGAACGACCGTAGTTGAGGGCGAAAAGAAGGCTCCCTTTTCATAAGCTATGATACGAAGATGTAGGGGAGAGTATCACTCCTTTCCCTGGATTACTCATTACTTATTTTTTATCCTCACCTTATATTTCTCATTGTTTAGCACGGATTTATCAAGTACTAGTTTTTAGTCTTAAGTATAACTAATTTCATCTTAGTAAAAGATTTGACTTCCATATCGTTTTGATCGTGTACAGCCCAGCCCAGGCCAGCCCAGGCCAGCCAGCCCAGGCCAGCCAGCCCAGCCCAGCCCAGCCCAGCCCAGCCCAGCCCAGCCCAGCCCAGCCCAGTCCAGTCCAGCCCAGCCCAGCCCAGCCTAGTCCAGCCCAGCTCAGCCCAGCCCAGCCCAGCCCAGCCCAGCCCAGCCTAGTCCAGGCCAGCCCAGCCCAGCCCAGCCCAGCCCAGCCCAGCCCAGTCCAGCCCGGGCCAGCCCAGGCCATGCTGGTTCGCACCTTTAGTTCACTCTCTGTGGAACTTTACTACCAAGATAGGTTAAATCGTTGACATTCTCACTAAGAGAAAAATATATTTCCAGGAGAATATTATTAAAAAGCCCAATACAATTTGCCGTTTCTTAGAGACAGTGTAGTAGGGCTTCAGCTTGTTTTGTTGTCAGCAAATTTTGCAAGGTCATCAGCATAGCCTGCGTCAGAAATTTTCATTGCAGGATTCCTTCTGCTTATTGCAGGTATCAATGTCAGGCCATTTTCTTTCAACTTGTCGATTGACATACGAATGATGTAGTCAGGACAGATTATAAACAGATAGGGAGGTCTGGTATCACCCTGAAAAGCATCGGCAGTCACCTAAAATAATCCGGTGTCCCTGCAACGCATATATATATATATATTTCCTCCATTTCATTCTTTCCAAATATGATCTAAGGTTAAGATCGGATTCTAACTCTGCCTGATGTGATTCCAGTTTGTAATAGCTGTTTATCGATAACATCGACATGCCAATGTCGCAGATTTTGTACATGTCTGTGTAAATAAAAATAATCATATATAAAGCTCTATTTGGTATTGAGCACTTTTTATAAACCCGGTTGAAATTCTTCGCATTACTACCCTGTGGATGATTTACTTGGATTATTATCATTATATATATATATATATATATATATATATATATATATATATATATATATATATATATATATATATACCACTCTCCTCAATGGTTCACCTCAGAATATCAGAATATGCAGCTGCTATTGCTGAGAGGCAGAAGGAATCCGAAAATTAGGCCGCCATAAGTCAACTGCGAACAGACAAAAATTTATAGAGGCAAGAAATGATTGCAAAGTAGTGATAGATGAAGCAAAGAGAAGGTCTACAGAGATAACCAAAAAACGCATTCAATCACAAAAACTAGGTACTCGTGATTTCTGGAAAATCTACAATAGTGTGATGAACGATGGACAATCGACAATTCCCCCGCTATCAAATCACAATGATGTCGTTTACACGGCAACTGATAAGGCTGAACTACTTGCCCAGCATTTTTCCTTAAACTTCACTTTGTACTCAGCAAACCACCCCCTCCCTAAATTCCCATTGCGGACTGAAGCCACACATAAGAATCTGGTCATCACCCCATCTCAAGTCAGAGACATCATAAAAACCCTTGACACCTCTAAAGCCTGTGGGCCTTATCTTATACCAGTAATAGTAGTAAATAAATGCTCTGCTGAGTTGTCCCCTGTCCTCTCAAAACTATACAACAAATGCTTTACTGAATATTGTTTCCCTGATAGTGTAGAAATTACCTCTGTGGTACCAGTCTTTAAGAATTTTGGAGATAGAACTGATCCTCTAAACTACCGCCCAATCAGTCTACTCCCGATCTTTGCTAAAATCGTTGAATCATTAATCAATCTAGCCTGGTTAATGCTAAACTTCTTTCTGATCATCAATACGGATTTAGCCAAGTACAACCTACTGCAGATATCCTAACGATCATCTCTTAACGCATATACCATACACTGAACAAGGCAGGTGAAGCTAGGGCGGTAGCGATCGATATATCCAAAGCCTTTGACAAGGTTTGGCATGAAGGGCTTCTCCTAAAACTGCACTCATATGGTATCACTGGACAAATATTTAATATAATTAAATCCTTCATAACAAAAAGAAAGATCCAGGTTGTCCTCGATGGCCGTTCATCTAAGCAACATGACATAAATGCTGGTGCCCCCAGGGATCCATCCTTGGACTTTTATTGTTCCTGATTTTCATAAACGATCTCTCTGATGACATGAAGTCTGAGATTGGTTTATTTGCTGATGACACCACGCTTTACTCTCGTCATGTGGTTAGAACGGACACCAACATATCCGAGGCAATGACTGAATCCTTAGAAAATGACCCCAGTCTGTAGTGGAATGCGGTCAAAAATGGATGGTAACTTTTAATGCCGCTAAGACAAAGCTACTTTCCCTCAATAATACAACAAACCTCTTCAACCACCGATTGTCATGGCAAATAACACCCTACCTGAGAGTTAATCATTCAAATTCCTCAACCTAACTTTCACAGATAACATGAATTGGAATAAATACATTGAAAACATTGCCAGGACTGCTGCAAAGAAGGTGGGCTCCCTCTACCGTGACAGTACACTTCTCACACCTGACATTATCCTATATCACTACAAAGCCACCATCCGCCCATGCATGGACTATTGTTGCCACATATGGGCTGGGGCATTATCCACTAGTCTCTCCTTCTTAGACAAGGTCCAGAAAAGAGACTCTAACTTAATAGGTCCCTCACTATCCACCAAGCTCCAGCTCCTGTCCCATCGCCACAATGTTGCATTCTTGTGCCTGTTTTACAAGTACTTCAATGGATTGTGCTCTGATGAGTTTGCTGCTTTGGTACCCCCACGACGTAAATTCACTAGACAAACCCGACAATCTGCCAAATCCCATCCATTCACTGTGAAGGTCCCCAGATGCCGAAGAGCTTTCTACTCCAAAAGCTTCTTTCCTCGTGCTGCTAGACTCTGGAACTCCCTCCCTCCTCCCTGTTTTCCTGACGGTACTGACATGCAAAATTCTAAAACTAATGTAAACAGACATCTCGCTGCGCAGCTCCCAATTTGGGTTGCCCCCTCCAAACTTACACCCTTATTCTCAGTAGCCCCTTACGTCTACAGTGGCGGCCTGCCTTGTTTGGGGTGAACTATGTTAAAAAAAAACTAAAAAAACTATTAAATGATTCTTAATCATGATCCGGACAATACACACAACCAACACCACACTTGCTGTTACGTAAGATTTTAAAAGAATAAATAAATCTTAAGCCCCCCCCCCCTTTTTGATTTATTATTTTAGTTTTTCCAGCTTATATTCAACCCGGCATTCTGCATTGCCCTGAGCCTAAACATATTTATCATAAATTATTTCGTTTATACGATTTTTAATGTTTTTGAATGTTATATATATATATATATATATATATATATATATATATATATATATATAGTCTCGGAAGTTTCTCAACCATTAAAACTAAAAAAAAAACACAAAAAAACCCTTAAGTCCCAAGTCGTTCAGTGGAAAATCACTCATGTAAGTCAATTTAGTTTTTACAGTTATTATATTAGTTTGCTTCTAACATTATTTAAGGGATCATCAGTTGTTTACCATGAAAAACTTATATATATATATATATATATATATATATATAAAAGATTTGTTTAAAGGGAAAGTTTTCCAAATTCATCTCACTTCTCTGTCTTCTTTGGTCTGAAGAGGTTAACTCTCTGTGAAGAGTACAACCGAAACATGTATGCACATATGTAACCAATAATGTTTGTATAAATAAAAAAAATTATACTTAAGAACAGCTCTACTTGTTATTTAGCACTTTTTATAAACACTGGAGTTTCAACGGATTTACATCTACAGAAACTAATACAATACGTGTACTATATATATATATATATATATATATATATATATATATATATATATAATAATTTTCATATTTTTCAAATATTTGAACTTTGTTTTTTTCGAAAGCCAACTTATCTATCTGTATTTCTCCTCTGATGATAAGATCTCGATCTTTGAAAAGAATAATAAACACTAGTTTATTACTGAATACACCTTGCATTGAACAATTGAAATTTGAAAAAAATTTGGACAATCGTCGCATATTTATCACTCTTTTTTCTTCTTCTCTCTCTCTCTCTCTCTCTCTCTCTCTCTCTCTATATATATATATATATATATATATATATATATATATATATATATTCTTAGTTTTGAAAGTTCTATTAAAGAGTTGATTGGGGCAGGATCTCATGATTTTTCAGCATAGCCGCCGGGTAGGAATTTTGCCAATTGTAAAACGTAGACGAGGCATTAGTGAGGGGGATAAAAACAAGGTCATCATCTCATTGCCTACTGACCGATTCCCCTCTGTGTTAAAGTAAACAACATTGGATTGTTGATCATAAAATCGTTAACCTGTTGGTTAGAAAGATATTCGGGTCATCCATAAGCACAGGCGTCGCTAGTCCACGTGGCCTACTTAACTGAAACTTACTACGTACTTTGCTGTACGTACCCGGTGTTGCCCGGGAGTCTTTTAACTTTTTATTTTTATTTTGCGTCTTTAAAATTTTTTTTTTTTATAACTAATTATAATATTTTCTTATCGGATTTTTAAAGTTTTTCTTTCTCCCCCTGTGTAGCTAAAACTACACGAAACTTTTATGAGCAAAGTTTCTTTCCAAGAATTATCTCCGTGAAACACAAACTACGAGGCTGCTTCTCAGCGGACTACAACATGGTCGTTTTCAAGTCCAATGTTAACAAATTCTTGTTGAGCCGTCTTTAATAATCTAATTTTTGGCCAGCCTCAACCATTGTTACCAATCTGTACTTTGTTGTTTCACTGTCAGCCTGATAAATCCATTAACCCTTATCCTCGAGTGGCCTATAGACCTTGATAAGCGATTAAATTTAATTATTACGATATCATTTGGTCATTACTTTTCCTTTGTTATTATTATTATATCCACCACTTATCAAGGACAATCGCCACTCAAGGATAAGGGTTAGAGGATAGATGAATTGCCAGTTTAATAATGAAGAATATTGTTAGAGGAGTGAAAATGATTATTCGAACGAACACAGTTTAATTACTTATTGGAGCAGTTCATGGCAATTATTAGTTAACATTCGATTTAAAGACAGCCATGTTGTAGTCTACAGGGAAGCAGTAATGTGAAAATGTGTTCCACATATCTCTACACAGCCACTATCCGCCCATGCATGGAGTATTGTTGTCACATCTGGGCTGGTACACCATCCACTAGTCTCTCCCTCTTAACAATTTCCCCAAAAGAGTCGCTAATCTAATAGGTCGCTCACTATCCACCAAGCTCCAACTCCTGCCCCATCGCCTCACTGTTGCATTCTTGTGCTTGTTTTACAAGTACTTAAATAGAGTGTGCTCCGATGAACTTGCAACTCTAGTGGCCCCTCGACGTAAATACACTCGACCAACCCAACAATCAGCTAAATCTCATCTATTCACTGTGGAAGTCCCCATATGCCTTCTACTCCAATAGTTTTTTTCTTCGAGCTGCCGACCTTTGGAACTCCATCCCTGCTTTCTGTATCGACATGCAGAAATTTAAAAATAATGTAAACAAGCATCTCGCTGCGCAGCTCCCAATTTAGGATGACCCCCTAAACTTTCACCCTAATTCTCAGTAGCCCCTTACGTCTACAGTGGCAACTTGTATTGTTTGTGGTGAACTAAGTGAAAACAAAAATATGGGAACATCTTGAAAAGCAACCGAGTTCATAAAATTTGTTTTGTGCGCTAGGCATACGGAGGAAGAAAGGACATTTTTTCAGTTTCGCTAGAGAGACGAGTTCTTGCTGTGAATGTCTTACAAGGAGAAACCAGAGATTGGAATTCAGTCAAGCAAATTGAACCAATTTGTTATAAAACTATAATATCCAACCATGGTTAGAGTAACCTATATATTTTTATACTTCACTACTTTTCTACCTTTCCAAGAACTTTCCACCTGTGGAACACGTTTCTGTAGGAATGCCTCCTGACAGACTACAACATTGTCGTTTTAAAGTCACATGTCAACAAATATCTGTCGATATATGAAAATATCCTGTGAATTAATCATAGTTCTAAATCCTTCTGTTCCATCATCCAACTGAAAGTCTTACTAGCCCTTATCCTCGAGTGGCGTTTGGTCTTTGTAAGTAGTAAACCATTACTATTAAAATAGAATTAAAAAAACACATGACATTCTCCACCTATGTAACAAATTGTTCCCTATATACACTTCTGTTCACTCATTACTTCAATTTGCACTTAGACAACTATTTCCTTAAGAGAATACCGCCCTGCTAACCACAAGCAGTTCCCTTATTCTCATATTTGAATGTTAATCTCACAACGTTTCGACCGATGAAACCTACGACCTTCATCAAGTGTGTCTTGTCGATCCGTGGCACAACGGATAAAAGTGCTGAGTTATAATCAGTTCTAAGAGACAGTCTTCCCTAGGTTGAAGGTTCAATCCTCAGTACGGGCGATACTAAGAATACAATTACGAATTGCTTAAGACTTCTATCCAATCATGGCTGACGGAAAGAGGGGTTCCGTTTAAAATTCTATACAGATTCCCGATTTCGTGATACAGATTCTCGAGTTTAACAAGACGCACCTGCAGAAGGTCGGAGCTTACATCGGCCCTAACGTTGTGAGAATAAAATGCAAGATGAGAACAGTAGCCAAATAATCCAAATAATACTGCCCTGCCAATCGCTACAGAAGACACACCTAACCACATATCCTTCTCCACCCTAACACTTCTCGTTACCCTGTCATCTCGTATTTAGGATTATCAGTCCAACCACTGTATCAATGTATGTATAAATATTGATTCTGTTACCTCATCATGTCTTCTTCACAAAGTCTGTGTCTTTGGCTAAATATCGATTCAAATATTGACTCTGTGTTAATTCATTTTGTTCCAACTAGTTTGTCTTTCTGTTTATTTTTTATTCCAATTTTTATATATATATTAACAATAGCTATTTTGTAGCGATAGGGAAACTCGCTCTTGAAATTTAAAAGACTAGAATTTAAGCTGGTTGGTGTTTTATAAGTGGAAATGTTAAACGATTTATTAGAGGCGTCAATAAGAACATCTAGGAATGGGATTTTATTATTTACGTTCAGTTCTATAGGGAATTGTTTTGTAAATGGTCTTGAAGTTTGTGTATTTGTTCATTGTTATCAGCTAGAATAAGAATATCGTCGACATAGCGTACGTAAATAGAGGGTTTTTAAAGCTATTACATATTTTGTTGTCTAGGTTTGACATATAGAATTCGCTAAGAATCGGACCGAGAACCGAACCCATTGAAACTCCGTCAATTTGAGTGTAAATGTTTCCCTTGGAGTCATAAAAAGGTACTTTAGAGGTGCAGATTAATTGTAGTTTTAAGTATTTTTTTCATTAATTTTAAGTGGAGGGAGGGACGGGTTATTGTATATATTATTGATGATTATGTCTATTGTTACCTTCACAGGTAAATTGGTGAATAGGCTTTCTGCATCTAGGGAGGCAATGATTTTATTATCCGGTTGTTTACTTTGTAAAATTTGTAATAGCTCTTAACACTATATTTGCTAGGTAGATACGGGCTGATAAGTTCATTAAAGGTCTTTGTTAAAGAATATATAGGAGTAGTAATTTGGGATATGATAGGTCGAAGAGGGGAATTAGGTTTGTGTATCTTAACTGTTCCGTATAAATATCCTGATTTGTAATCGCCAATTATTTTGGTAAGTTGATAATTATCAATTTTTGCATTGTAGCAGTGATAAGTCTATTAACTTGTGTCTTTAACATGTTGGTAGGATTGTGTTTAATTCTTTTGAATTTAGTTCGGTCATCAAGAATTGTTTGAAGTTTAGTGTAATAGTCTGATTTATTAAGTACGAATAAATATGTTTGTTTTGTCGGCTTTTTTATAATGATATTCGGATGATTGCGGAGTTCATTAGCGGCTTTTTTAGATTGGGATTTAATAATGAATTGGATTGTTTTTTATCATGTCGATTTTTTATAACTTCCGCTTTTAGGTAATCACGTAAGCCGGGATGTGATGGAATTTTATTTTCTGTTTCTAGTTTAGTTATGTTTTCATATAGTAATTCTATTTGTGCATTTTTGTTTTGATGGTTGAATCGATTAAAAAGGTGGCAGTAAGAAGAATCGAAAACGTTCGTGAAACCTATGGAACATTCATTATTTTTTTAATTTTAATACAACAAAGACCATCGGAAAAATTGAAAAATTAAAAATGTATAATTAAACAGACGAATTCTGTTATTTTTAACAATGTATGCAAATATACATGCATATATATATATATATATATATATATATATATATATATATATATATATATATATATATATATATATTTATTTTTCTTTCCTTTCAAGGAAAAATAAATAAATAAATATATATAGATATTAGGTTGAAATATATATATATATATATATATATATATATATATATATATATATATATATATATATATATATATAGTAGGTGTAACTCCAGCAGAGTTCTCGATTAATTGAGAGATTAAAAGTTCAAAATTAATAGCGTAAATATTTATTTATTTAATACAGAAAATCAGTACAACATCAGTACCGTCGGTTTCGCGTTTGGAATGGGTCCGACATTCCAAACTTTCATCAGCTTTTATTGATACTGTTGAAAAAAAAACTTTTTTTTAAATGAACACTTTTAGTCAAAAATATTACAATCTATTTTATTGGAGAAATGTAAGTTATACATTTAAATAGAATAGTTAGAGCTAGATTTATAGCCGCAAGGTGGCGAGTAGGTTTTTACTTATGTATAAGGAGAACGTATGTTCGTCTTTACGTATGCCCCTTAACAAGAGAGACTAGGAGATGTACCTTAAATATAGGAATTGTACAACTTGCCTATGAACTTGATATAAATAGTTTTGCGTCTCTAGCCTCCCTCTTAAGGGGGCTAAATACCCTTTTGCAACATGTTACACAATGAAATTAATCTGCTTATATGCGTTAAAGAATATTAACATATATCTGAATAGCTCAGTGGTTAAGATATCATGCTGACAACGTCAAGGTTGTCTTTAAAGTAAACTCTCCTTACTATACTGTTTCATATGGTGCTACATCACACTCGAACCCGGGCAACGCCGGATAAACATGCTAGTATGTTGATCTTGTTGTTACTATCGACGTAAACTTGAAGTAACTTTAATTAAAAACAGACGATGCAATTAATATATTTATTAATTTATTCTTGTATACCGGCAAACAAACCCGTCATGTGCATATATATTCAAACATTAGTTATTTCTTTCTTTTTAATGTTTGTCCCATGAAACGTATTCATAAAGTTGTTGGCTTTATGTATAAAAATAAATACATGAAATTAGAAATAATAACAGGCAATTATATATTATAACCTGCTTTAATGTAAATTAACTATCTCATATATTTGGTAAGTGCGCGTTCACTCTCTTCTCTTCCTATATAACATTATGTATTTATATATATTTATACATATATGTATATGTACAGCGTAATCTCCTAATGAACAAATAGTCATAAATTTTGAAATATATATTCTAGGCAACACGGTGAGCGAAATGGGCACATTATTATTTGTCGATGTTAACATTTAGGGGGAGCATATATAATGTTTAATTTCTCATTTTTCTAATTTTTTTATGAACAGATCATTATGAATTTTGGAATATATATTCTGAGCAACTCGGTAAGTAACATAGACACATGATTTATTTTGTAAACTTTACCATTTAGGGGGTGCGTCCACCCAAACTCGCACCCATCCTTAAAAAAACTTAAAAAATAAGTTACATACAAGCAATTCAATACAGAAAAGAATTGCTTTACATCAAATTTCGAGTTATATTAAGTAATACATTTTTAAAACGGTCGGTGCACGTTCGTGAACGTCAATAATATATATAGTTTAGTAAAATCCTAAACTTATGATTATGAATTATGGAATGTGCATTCTCAGCAACAACTTAAGGGGGTTCCGCTGAAACCGCGTCATATCCCCACAAGAAAAAAAACACACAAAAATGTTAAAACAAGTGCTATATTTATTGCTAATACCTGCCGTACAATTGTGAATAAAACAATTACATTCCAAGCATTTGCGTCTCTTATCCAATGTGTTCCTGATTAATTGCGTATCTTATCTAATGTGTTCCTGGTTAATTGCGTATCTTATCCAATGTGTTCCTGGTTAATTGCGTCTCTAATCTAATGTGTTCCTGGTTAATTGCGTCTCTTATCCTACGTGTTCCTGGTTAATTGCGTCTCTAATCCAATGTGTTCCTGGTAATTGCGTCTCTTATCATATGTGTTACTGATATATTGCGTCTCTAATCTAATGTGTTCCTGGTTAATCGCGTCTCTAATCCAATGTGTTCCTGGTTAATTGCGTCTCTAATCCCAATGTGTTCCTCGTTAATTGCGTCTCTAATCCAATGTGTTCCTGGTTAATTGCGTCTCAAATCCAATGTGTTCCTGGTTAATTGCGTCTCAAATCCAATGTGTTCTAGGTTAATTGCGTCTCTAATCTTATGTGTTCCTGGTTCATTGCGTCTCTTATCAAATGTGTTCCTGGTAAATTGCGTATCTTATCTAATGTGTTCCTGGTTAATGGCGTGATAACTCCAATGTGTTCCTGGTTAAATGCGTCTCTAATCCAATGTGTTCGTGGTTAATTGCGTTTCAAATCCAATGTGTTCCTGGTTAATTGCGTCTCTTATCCAATGTGTTCTTGGTTAATTGCGTCTCTAATCTAATGTGCCCATGGTTAATTGCGTCTCTAATCCAATGTGTTCCTGGTTATTTGCGTCTCTTATCCAATGTGTACCTGGTTAATTGCGTCTCTAATCTAATGTGCCCATGGTTAATTGCGCCTCTTATCTAATGTGTTCCTGGTTAATTGCGTCTCTTATCCAATATGTTCCTGGTTAATTGCGTCTCTTATCCAATGTGTTCCTGGTTAATTGCGTCTCTTATCCAATGTGTTCCTGGTTAATTGCATCTCTAGTCTAATGTGTTCTTGGTTAATTGCGTCTCTAATCCAATGTGTCCATAGTTAATTGTGTCTCTTATCCAATGTGTTCCTGGTTAATGGCGTCTCTAATCCAATATGTTCCTGGTTAATAGTGTCTCTTATCCTATGTGTTACTGGTTAATTGCGTCTCTAATCCAATATGTTCTTGGTTAATTGCGTCTCAAATCAAATGTGTTTCTTGGTTAATGTCGTCTCTAATCCAAATGTAAGCAATAAGCAAAGTAAGCAATAAACTAACTCCTCCACAAAGATGGGAGGCAAAGCCTGAGAGGGTGGAACTCCTATATCTGCAAAGGACAAACCCATAGACAGGCGGGATCAAGACCCGAAAGCCAAGACGATACTGGTCTATAGGGTGCAGTATCTATCGGAACAGATACTACACTTTGATATTGGCCTAAAGGCCAAAAAGTAAATGGAGCTTCCATGAACAAAGTTTATTTACTAGAACATTCTATCTGTTGAACAAAATACCACGAGTTGCTTCCCAGCCTACTTCAACATGGTCGTCTTACATTCTAATGTTAATGAATACGTGTCGAACCGTCCTCTTCGAAAATCAAGTCTTCTAAAATAATCTTCTCCACATTCCACCCACTGTTTACAAGCCTCCGGTGGCGGCGATCATCATCCAAACTGGCAATCTTTTTTAACCCTTATCCCCGAGTTCTCTCTACCCGGGCCTCGATGTGCTCCCCCATCGCAATACCTGATAAGAGGTGGCCTCATTAGTAAAGAAAAACATATGTGCTCCCTGTTTTTTTATGTTTGTTTTTTGACTGATTAAGCTTAATTCTAATGTAGAAAATAAACCTTGCGATCGATTACGGGTTCTGATCAGAGAGAAGGAGACAATTGCATTTTTGGTGTCATTGTAATCCGTAAACTTCCATGAAGAAAGTTTCTTTCCTAGAACATCCACTACGTGAAACAAAATACCGCAAGGCTGCTTCCCAACCGACTACAGCATGGTCGCCTTTAAGTCTAATTCTAAACAAACACTTGCTGAGCTGTCCTTTCGGAGAATCAATTCCTCTCAAGCAATATTATGTTCATTCCAGCCCCTGTCTCCTATCCTCTCGTGGCGGCAATCATCTTCCAACTGACAATATTTTTAACCATTATCCTCGAGTCGCTCCTGCCCTTGATAAGAGGCAACTTGATAAGAGGCAACTTGATAAGAGGCTAAAAGTGTGAGGATTGCTTTTACAAACTTGAAAGAATTATCAGGGACGCATTTATCTACAGACGCAATTGTCCAAGACAAATGGCCTGTACGAAACTCGCCTAGAAGCATATAACAATTAAACAATAGTTCTTAATGTTCCAGGATACATTTTTGTTGGGAATATGACGTAATATCTTTGATGGTTGACGTCACACCTCTATGATGGTTATTGCGCCTTTTAGAGTAATTTGTATATGTTTTGTTATAGTTAATCATATTTGATTGATGCAGTAGAGTTTGAATATTTATACTTTTTGAAAAGATGTGACGATCTTAGAAAGCTGTATGGGTAGGAAGAACGGTTAGGACACAGAAGATATGTGGTTCGAGAATAATGAGAAAGAGGAGGTATAGAAAGAGGAGAAGAGGTAGAAGAAGAGTATAAAGAAGCACGGGGGTAGAGAAAGGAGATAAAGAACAAGAATGAAAGAGAAGAAAAGAGAAGGAAAATGAAAAGGAACAAGAAAAAGATGAAGAAAAAGAAAAAAAGAGAAAGAATAATAATAATAATAATAATAATAATAATAATAATAATAATAATAATAATAAGAAGAAGAAGAAGAAGAAGAAGAAGGAGGAGGAGAGGGAGAAAGAGAAAGATAAAGAAGGAGAAGAAGAACAAAAGAAGAACAGCAGACAGAGAGACAAAATAGATGGAGGTGGAGAAGGCGAAGAAGGCGAGGTAAGAGATTAATAGAACAAGAAGAAGAAGACGAAGAAGAAGAAGAATAAAGAGGGGATTGCGAAGAAAAAAAGTAGAAGGGAATAAAGAAGACAGAAGAGGAAGGGGTGAAGGAGAAGGAGAAGGAGAAGTCGACGAAGAAGGAACGAAGATAAAGAAGTACAATAAGAACAAGAACAAGGTGGGGAGGAGTTGGCGAAAAAAAAAGAAGTAGAAAGAGGAGAAAGAGGAGCAGAAGTCAATGGCGGCTATTTCATTACAAGAGTTGTCGGTCTTGTTGCAAATGGCGGTCGATCAACTGCTGCTAATTGTCATGTGTGCCTCCTATCTCCTGTAATGAATACCAACGAAGCTAATCAGTTTTCATAAATAAAAATTCGCTGACTTCGACAGAACTAACGGCCACGAAGAAGCCGTGCGACGGGAAGGAGAGGGGTGGGAGTCGATAATTGACGTCTGTTTACGTAACACATACGTAACACTGTATACTTCTGATGGGTTTATTTTCATGTCACATGACGCGGCCTCATTCGAGATAGAGTACCGACGCGACTAATACAGGTTATGTGTATTTGCAGTCCAAAATACCCGTGTTCTTTTTTTTATGGAGGTGGGAGGTGGGATTCCTTACTAATGCTACTATACTTACCACCCAATCAATACTGTACATCCTTTGCCCCCATCGCCCAAATTAAATATGATAAAATGTAACAAATAAGAAAGATATGATGTTATTCCGAGCATCGCCTGGACTTGATAAACGGCCTGTTCCTATTTCCCTCCGTCTCTCACTTCCGTATGTTGGCATTTTGGCTCGGAACAAAGTGTAGTATCTGTTCTGATGTTACATTTTGACTATTCTGTCTTCGGTCAGCGAATGGGAAGTCCTTTTATACTATGGAATTTTTTAAATTTTTGTTCCAATCCAGAGTGCCCCTTTTGGGGGAGCTCGGTTTTCCACACATTAACAACCAACCTTGTGTCTAACTCTGCCCTCGTAAGGGAGGCAAGTAAATAAGAACTTCCGTGATTGTCGATCATCTTTCTTTCCTCCCATCTGACCGGCTTCTGTTTGGGATTAAATAAACACCGGAAGTCTTATGGTTCTGATAATTTCTTCTTTTTTTCTCTTCCTTCCTTCTGTATTCAAAGAAATATTTTGCGTGGACACTAGTAGTTATTGTACATAGTTTTTTTTTATCTACTCAAAACCTCACGCAGGTCGTGATGACTTGCCAGCAGCGACCACTTACAACGTGTTGTACGACTGAAGTCAAATTCGAAAGAGAGCTGCCGAGATTATATCAGTTTTCGCATATAACTAAATAGCACCGATTTCTTTTTCTATTCTAGTTTATAACAACGATAGAACTCTGCTGACCTTTCTGCCTAATATCTTTTTTTATAGCATTAATCGAAAGATATAGTTTTAACCACACTCGTGACAAAACGCCTCGTAAAGTAATCATAACACACACACCTACACACACACACATACACACACGCACACAGAGAGAAAGACAGGCAGACAGACAGAATTTTTAGATTACAATTTTGTTATTCCATTTTTAACACGTCTGCTGTTTGTGGCTTCACTCCACAACTAAGGAAAACCCTTATCAAAGAATTCTCTGTTCCTCATATATGACGTCATTTCTGTTCATTTCTATTATAGACTTCCGTTCCCACGCTTCTGATTTTCCAGTCCTGTTAATACATTTGACTGATACCTAACCAAATATACGACCACTAGTTAACTCGTCCACTCGAATTATTTAGCAATAGTTCGATGAAATTCCTTCGGATGATTGCAGCGTGTCTCACTGTCGGTGGTGTGGGGTAATACCTTTATAATCATTGCGGCTGACAAGGGATAACCCCCTTCTCCAAATATAGTGTATTTTAAGAAACTATTATGTAATTTAATACATTTTAATATTCTTTTTTGTTGTTAATTTTATTCACTCCAAACTTCGCACATTGGAAATTAGACGTAAATGGCTATTGTGATTAGGGGCCAGATTTATAGGGGGCATCCTAAATGGTGAGTTGTGCAGAAAGATGTTTGTTAACATTACATTTAAATTTCTGCGTGTTAGTACGGTCGGGTAAACAGGGAGCAGAGAGGGAATTCAAAAGGCTAGCGGTCTAAGAAAAGAAGCTATTAGAGTAGAAAATTTTCCTGCATCTAGACACTTCTACTGTGAAGAGGTGGGATTTTGCTGCTAGTCCGGGTAATCTTGTGTATTTTTGTTGAAAAATGTTAGTGCAATAAATTCATTGATGCGACAGGGCTGGAGCTTGGCAGACAGTGCGAGACCTATTAGGTTAGAAACTTTCTTGCACCCTGTCAAACAGGAGGAGGAGGCTAGTGGTTGGTGCAGTAGCACGTGCGAATGGTGGCTTTCTAGAGATATATGATACTGGCATCTGTGAGAATTTTTTATAATCCGGTAGAGGGAGACTACATACTTTGCAGCATCTTCTATGTATCTATTCAAAGTCATTTTTTCTAAGAATTCCAGGAATTTGAACTTTGGGCTCCCGGCAAGGGTGCTATGATAATCGCTGGTTGGAAAGGTTTGTAACAATCTGTTGATGTTGGATTTCAGCAATGGGGCAAGACGCCATGATACTTTATCAGTAAACACATCTGATGTCTCAAGATGTAGCTCGGAGCAAAACGACTTCGAAATCTAGTGGGCGATGTCCTTTTTCCTTCCTACTACATCTTTATCACAGAAGAGACCTTGCTAGTCTTTTTCTACGCTATCGTTATTTTTATGGCAGGTGCTCGACCGAGCTTCAGTCTATGGACCCCCTTCTAAAACATTCACAGCAAGAACTGGTCGAGCTACAATCACAGAAAATAATTTCCGTTTTTCTCTCTCTCTATGCCTAAAACTAAACGAAACTTCTTTCCTAGAACTATTCGTCTGTGGAACGCAATATCGCAGGGCTGACTACAACATCGTCGTTTTCAAGTTTTATGTAAACAAGTTCTTGTTAAGCCGTTCTCTTAAATAATCAAATTCTGCCTAATATTCACCATCATTACTAATCATCACCGTGTTGTCTCACCGTCAACTTGACGCTTATTAACCATTATCCTCAAGTGGCCCTTGGGCCTGGATAAGTGGTGACTCATTAGTAAAAGAAATGTCACTCAGCAATGGACATTCACTCCAAGAACGGCAAAAACCTAACGTCGTCATCTCTTCTGAACGGGATATACATGCGACTGGGGACCGCTTGTGAATTTGATACTCCCATGAAACTTCCTCCTTCAGAGAAAGCCGGTCTGAGACTTATTGAGTGATGTGTTAAGTAATCAAATTTTGTCCATTTCCACCATCGTTTTTAATCCTATCATAGTATTGTTCGTCATCCAACTGACAATATCATTAACCCGCATACTTGAGTGGCTTTTAGCCTTGATAAGTGGTAACTCATTGGTACCCCCTTCCCCCAATGAACCTGCAATGCACTAATCTGATTGTCTGCTACTTTTAGTCCCCTGACTCGAATGTGCGGCGCGTCTAAAAGCCTTTAATGGGTATAAATTAAGTTTGTCGAGTCGATAACATCAGTAATGTAAGCTATTCTCATCTATTTTCATCTCAAAATCTTCGAATAATTCTCGCCTTTTAGTCTCATCGATGTGTGAAGTCATCCCATAAGTTCTGTCCGAATTTTAACAACACATCAGAAAATTGACCTCCATAACCGCGTAAATCTCGCCCATCCCCTGTTGCCCCTTAGCCCTCACATTGGATGGACTTTGTTTCTGACAAACGGAGAAGAATTGCTGTTTTGAGTGAGTTATATGTGGACATTATCAATCCTCTCGGATTCGAAATCTAGTTAGGGATTCCCTCTTCTCTTCCCTACAGCTACTTTCTCTCAGAAGAGATTTTAATAGTCTTTCTCTGCTCTATCGTAATTTTCATTGTAGGTGCTCGACTGAGCTCTAATCTATTGTTCCCTCATTTAAAAAATTCACAACAAAAACTCGTCTAGCTACAACCACTGTCAATAATTTCTGTGGAACACAATACAGCGGAGCTGCCTCCCAGATGACTACAACATAGTAGTTTTCAAGTCCAATGTAAAAAAATTCTTGTTGACCGGTCCTCTTAAATAATCAAATTCTGCCCAATTTCAACCATTGTTACTAATCATAACGGTGTTATCTCACCAGCCACCTGACAAACTATATATATATTACATAGATCTTATGCAAACCTTATTACATGATCATTTAAATGCGCTCCAAGAATTCATCATAACAACAGTATGTGTACGATCGTTTCTGAGACGATATATATTTTTTATTAATATCGGATCTATTCATCAACACAGGATATAGACACACATTTAAAAGCATATAGACAGAATCAAATCTATTTAGTTCAGCCCTCTCCATTATACAGCAAATTAAAAACAAACAAGGGAGTAGTGGCATAGATATATAAAATCAGTACCGACCGGATAAAAACAATATTTAGGTATGTACAGAGGCGCTCAAAGTGGAATATATATATATATATATATATATATATATATATATATATATATATATATATATTGGTACAGAAATATTAGTACAACATTCGTACCGTCGGTTTCAAGCACGGAAAGACTTAGCCATCCGGCTCTCTTCAGCTTCAGTCTTTCCGTGCTTGAAACCGACGGTACGAATGTTGTACTAACTTTTCTGTACCAAAATAAATAAATATTATGCTCTTAATTTTTAACTTCAATTCTTAATTAATCGAGCACTCTGCTAGGATTTTTCCTACTATATTACAAAGAAGTTATATATATATATGTATATATATATATATATATATATGTATATATATATATATATATATATATATATATATATATATATATATATCCTCATTCAACTGTCAACATATCCATCTCCATAACCATTATCAAGTGTTTTCACCCTTGATGCGTGGTGATTCGTTAGTAAAAATAAATTATCTAAAATCTAATAACCTTTTCTTTTTATTTCAATTATTTTTTTGCCTATGTAAACGGATATGTAGTGTCTATTTGTATGCATTTTTTGTGTTTTGGATCTTGCATATATATATATATATATATATATATATATACATACATACATACATACATATATATATATATATATATATATATATATATATATAATACTCAATGTGTGTGTGTGTGTGTGTGTGGTGTTTGTATCTTCCCTATAGAAAGTAAGGTTAGAGTATCTACATAAAATCTAAAAGTGTATTATCATGTAACATTTACCGAGGAAGACAATGGAAGTGTTCCTGATTCTCAAAGTGCACCCCTAAGATTATGATGATATAACCACACTTAAACTTCAAATATATCCTATTTTTATGAAATTGATATCATATGTATAAAATTCTCCGGAGAAAAAACAATGGAAGTGGTCTCGAATGTGCACGTTACACTCTATGTGCCGAATATCTAAGTGCCAACATCTCTAAGTGATTCATGGGGACAGACTCCCCTTAAAAATTCAAATACGTCTATCCGATGTTAATGAAATTTTAACCATACGTATAAGACACAAATCCAGAGTTTTTCTATCATTTCAGCTTCTGTCGATTATATCAGGAGGTGAAACGGGAGAACGGAGGCATAACAAACAAAGAAAGTAATATGATGTTATGAGCATAGTGAAAAAGTCTACAGTAATGATACTCATTCAATCCCGGAAAACGTCGTGTCTTCCTGCTATTTTTTTGATAAATTGTATGATTGTATCTGCGTTTTAATAGGTGGTTTCTTTAGATTGTTTTTTTTTTTTAATTAATGACTAGGGAAATCCTTAGTTAGAGCATGGGTGAGTTTGTGCATATGTTAGTCATGATTTAAAACCATAGGGATCAAGTTCTTTGTAGTTTTATGACCATGAAAATGCCACCCATAGAATCATTCATAGCATTCACAGTCCTTTCTGTAATCAAACCATATTTAAGACAAATAAACTTTACTCTATGCCTGACTTGTTAACCAAGTTTTAACCATTAAAAATTCTTGTTTTATCGCTGTTCGCCTTCTTTACTCCTTTCCTCGTTACGTGTCACTTCGGACTTCCTCTAATGACGCAACTTCCTGTACACGTACTTCTAGTTCTACTCTTACCTCTTAATGGTGAAAATTTCCAACTCTAACCTTATTTTTACACACTCGCATGTACATATTGTTACGTGTTGTTCTAGCTAAACTAATAAAGGCCATAAAACTGTACCAAAGAATATTTGCGTCTCCCGACACAAGAATCAAATGTGCACCTTTGCGTTCATCAATACTGAGCGCCACCTCGTGGTCTTTAGGAATGTTTGGTCAGCCTTGTGCAGACGAAGACATGTTGTGATAGATGAACATTGGTCTCAACACGATAGGGGCCATATCTTTCAAATGACTCGTTGAAATGGCTTCTGAGACATTTTAGTATTATCTCATCATTAGGATGTGTTAGCTTAAATGAGCTTTACACCCACCGGATCTTAACCCTTTTCATCTGTGAGGTTATCTTAAAGAAAATATCTATCAAAACAATAGCAAGACTATTCCTGAACTGAATATGACCACCACAACCAAATCAGAGCAGTGCCAAAAGAAAAGCGTGCCAGGTTGAATTATTTCTTTTTTTGGTGGGAGAGTGGACATCCTGTATTCGAAAACCTGTCTGTCTAAGAAGGTTGTTTTGTTAATAACCGATTTATTGATATTTTAATGACATTGGCTTCGGTTGTATTAATTTACTGATGCGGTCGAGAAAATTTTGGAAGTTTAACCAAATGCGTTTGATGCATATGCCTGAGCTACATATAACACTTTTACGATGATAGTTTAAGGTTATGTGGTTGTATATAGGTTTGGTGTAGATGTAAGTAGTAATCAATAAAAACTGTAACAGCAAGCAAACTGGAGCAAAGATCTCGGACACGAATTACACTGATGAATATGTATTTATTTGCGCGCACGTGGCCAACGCTGAACTATAACACCCTTTCACGGTAAAACTGGAAATACATGAAAATAAACAAGTCTTACAAACATGTTCTAAGACAAAACAAAGCAAATTATAAAAGAATAAAAATTCAAATAGGTTTAAAGAACTATGCATTGCTTACCTCTATTTTTGCCAAGCTACTTGCCCCAGAGCCAACGTCTATCACAAGCGGAACAAACGTCCGACTCCCATGTTGACCGATTCGAAAAGACCGCCTCTTGGCAAGTAGGCGGTGTAGAGGCACGACGGTTACCCCGTGCGCATGTCGTCCGGAAGAGGACGGTGCTGAATACAAAATGTCCCCTTTCTGAATTATGACTGGGCAACATGTGAAACTCCTACGTTTACAAAAACCTAAGAGATATTTAATTCCAAATCTCGCGCGTAGTATAAAATCAAAACACAGCGGTTTTATTACTCTCTTTCCGGCATTTTCTATCATAGACAACACACGTAATGTATTAGTTTTAAATTATAGTCGTTAAGTATTATTTCTCTCTCTGATATTTGCATATATAGGCGTCATTTTACTGCGCATAGCGGTACGTCTGATTTATGAGTAATGGTGGTTATTCGATTGAAAATTATTATACGTTAAGACACACTGTATTATATGTCAAGTTTTGCATTTTGTTATTCAGGAAATGTTTGTTTGAAGAAATTGATTTTTACAAGCTTTGCTACTTTCATTGTATAGAAAGGAAAGACATCCATGGTTACTAAAAGTGTTTTGTTCAGGCGTCCATTTATTTGCTTTAGTTTGTTGTGGACGTTTGCGGTATCTTTGGCGTTAAGGGTGTTATGAACTAGAGGTTAAGCATGTAGTCAATTTATCCTGATATCGATATGAATATGTGATCAATTTATTCTGATATTGATATGAATGTGTGCTCAATTTATCTTGATATCGATATGAATATGTGATCAATTTATTCTGATATCGATTATGTGAGTGTACCTATTCCTGATAGAATAAGTCTACCTTGAGACATGATGTTGAGTTGTTTCGGAACTTTTTAGATGGCGATTAATAATTTGTATTATTTGTATTATTCAGACTACTGTTCTCATTTTGGATGTTATTCTTACAACGTTTCGGCCGATGTAACCTCCAACCATCGTCAGGTGTGTCTTGTCGAACTCAATAATCTTTATCTCGGACTCGGGGATTTGTATGGAATTTCGAACGAAACCCTTTATTTAATCCACGAGAGTAGTTTGCTCTCGTTCCGTCAGCCATGATCGGGTAGAAGTCTTTAGTAATTCGTAATTTTATTCGTAGTATCGCTCGTACTGAGGATTAGAACCTTTAACCTCTAGAGGACTCTCGCTTAGAATTCATTAAATTTAGCAATTGTATCCGTTGCACCATAAGTTCTTCCGAGTTCGACAAGTCTCATCTGAAGAAAGTTAGAAGTTACATCGGCGGAAACGTTTTGAGAATAACATCCAAGATGAGAATAGTAGTCCGAATAATCCAAGTAATACAAATGATGTTTTGCATATGATTAGTTTGTAGATTTTTTTTGTAGGCATATATTTTGTAAAGGATAGTTTATATTTAACCCATTGTTGGGACCAGGACAGGTACTACCACTTCAAGCCACAGTGGACATGAACGTAGTGGTGATTAAAGGGTAACTCAACATTCTTCAAAGCTCCCAAATAAGAAGCCTCGCCAGCGGATTCACTTTAAGGTCATACCCAGGATCATCAGGCATTGCTAGTTGTTAACTACTTCCTTACTCACACTCGATGTAAACCTGTTAACATAAAAGGCTACAAGAAGACTTCACTGTGGATTATAGTGAAATGTTCAACGTATGTCCAGAAAACGCCGACTAAAAATAAATATTAATAAAACATTAAAAAATATTTAAAAACTTGTCATGGAAGTCGGTCTAGAGAAGATATAAAGCGACTTTACGTATAGTGATGAAATGAACTAAAGATGATAAAGTCGCATACTAACAAAACAGAAGAGAAAAGTAGAATCACTGTTATATTTTAAATGACCGATTCGTGTATAAACCATTATACACCCGTCGTGAATCAAGGTTCTGGATCGTTTGCTGACAACTACTCGGACGCCGATGTTAATTTATGAAAAAGGTTTATTAAAAAGAGAAGAACAGAACAAAGAGACAGACCACTTGTGTACGCGTGCGAGAGAGAAAGAGATAGACAGATAGATAGACGGATATCTCGTCTCGCTTCACCTAGTTACATTGTGTGTACCCTCCTCTCATTGAGGATAACCCATGGACAAGCCTTCTCTGCTTGAAGTGTCACCAGGAAAAAGACAGAAAATCTCCGCCCTGAAGGCACATAGTTTCGATGACTTCCGTTCTGGGGTCACCTCTCATCCTTAAAGTGTCACTACGCAAACTTTGCATTCAAACAACGGACTTCTTTATGTAACAGTCTTTTCAAAACAAAGTTAGGGTTAGGAGTTAGGGTTTTAAAACAAAGTAGTCTTTTAACTTCTGCTTCTTTTTACTTTGCGTGTTACTCACGAGTTACGGCAGGGTCCGCAATAATGGAATTGTGTTTCCATTTGCCACGATCAAAGGTACTCTTTTTACCGACAGTGAGGAATTCGGAGGCAAAATAATCTAACCTAAAACCGAAAAATTAGCATGCCAGTGACTAACCCAGTTATCCACATGATACCTCAATAGACACACATCCATGCACAAGAATACCTCGACATCTAGCGAGTGTTGATAGAGAAACCTCTCAATGATTTACCCCTGAGTTCGAACTATTGTACTATCACCAGAGTGTCGACCAGTAAAGGACTATGGCCTCGTCCTTTACCAAGGATACTTTACTACCTCTATTATCTGTCGATTATAAAACAAAACCAAGCCTGAAAGAGACCCCACCATTAGCGTCCAATCCCCGGGACTCAAAATATCATCATCATTATCATCTAGTCTTGACTCTCTAACGCCATCTCGTTCTATCCTCAATCACACTAGGTAAGTCTTCATAGATGAATTGTGAGTCCTCTGCTAGTTTTTGACGTAAGTTCTGTACGGGTAACCCCTGAACTACATCTCTGATGTGGAATCCATAAAAAGAACATCATAGCTGACGATTTCATCCCTTGACCTCCAGCAATGACCAGCAAATCTGGTTCTTCTCTCTCCGATAAGGGCTGAAATCCAAAGAAAGGTGTCCATAGAGCTGCTCTCTCATGGGGTGCTTCCTCTAAGAGATTTTAGAAGCAACACCTCTTAGCATTCTGGTGTACACACCGTTAATTTTCTTTCTATATACTTTTGATAAAAGTCCATAGGGAAGAAAGGGATTAGAAGGCTGGGTGACAAAAGAATCTACCCCTAAATATTTCCGTTGTAGAATTGAAGAGAATGAGAGAATTAATGCCGTGTTTTGTTTGAGTACTCAGTTCTTGTATTAGTTGCATTAGTTAGGCCTTGTATATTTAAAGGCATTGGCTTATAAAATTACTGTCATAGATTAATAGTTCTGCTTCAGTGATACATATTTTTGGTAAGATAGAAAATATCCATTTCATTATAGCCGCCGTATCGTAGGTCGAAAATTGCGAAACAGTGTTGGTCAAGAAAAGGTCCTCAATTATTTTAGTCCGCATAGGTTCTGACGGAATTTTTATTTTCATCATCTATAAAAATACAGTTTTAATTTATTATTTGTAAATATTTGTTTGTTACTTTGTAATATATTTGGTTAGTAATTAATAATGAAACTATTTGAATAATATTTTTTTAAAAGATCGTTCCAATTATAAAATAGTTTGCTTCGATTATTCATTAAAATATTATTAAAATCAAAAAGTTAAATATTTCCACTTATGAAAAACAGTTTGATTATATTATTTGTTAATAATAACTTATTATTTCCTCCCAAAATAAAATCCGGCCTAAAATTTGATTATTTTTTTTTTAATGGCATCGCAGTTTCCGATTTCGGTTCGGCGGCCATGATAAAGTGGATACTTTCTATTTTACCGCCTGATTATTGTTAAAATCAAATTATTATTTGCAAAAATAAAATCGTCCTAAAATATAATTAGAGTTTTTTTACTGTCCATTTTACCATATTTTTAGTGTCCATTAATGCCCCTCCATAGTCTACTGGGATGATTATTGTTTCTTTGCTTTCTCCTTTCTTGGTTATATGTATAAGCAAGACAGGAGAAAGCAAAGAAACAATAATGGAATTGTGTTTCCATTTGCCACGATCAAAGGTACTCTTTTTACCGACAGTGCGGAATTCGGAGGCAAAATAATTGGATTGGAGAAGGAGGGTAGCTTCAGTTTCGGTGATATTTGTTGTGTCGAGAATTATCTAGGTATTGCCTTGCTTTCGTAAAATATTGATCAATATGTAGATGACATGCACTGGGAAGGCGCCATCTTTTATTGTCTCTTTAGAGTTTCTTATGCACAAATGAATCACCGCTTATCAAGGCCAAACAGTCACTCGAGGGTTAATGAGTTTGTACAATGGACTGCGAGACAACACTTTGAGAATTGGTGATGATTGTTGAAATTGGGTAATTTGTTAACATTAGACTTGGAAACAACCATGTGGTAGTCAACTGGGAAGCAGTCCACGGTATTGTGTTCCACAGACGGGTAGTTCTTTGAAAGAAACTTTGCTCATGGAAGTTTCGATTAGTTTTAGGCACACAGAGGAAGAAAAGAAAAGTATTTACAGTGGTTGTAGCTAGATAAGTTTTTGTTGTGAAACTGTTGCATGGCGGTTGGTGAACCAAAGATTGGAGTTCAGTCGAGCACCAAAGATAAAAATAAAGATACAATAGAGAAAAGACTAGCAACGTCTCTTCAGTGAGAACGAGGCTGTAAGGAAGATTTCGACAATAGATTTTGTACGTTGTCAAGGCAGTAAATAATACTCTAAGCGGTACCTCTCCATATGTGGTAACAGTACTCCATCTTAGGACGTATTTGACTCTTATACAGGTAGACGATTACGTCATGTGTTAAGTAAGCGTATGTATTATAGAGAATTAATAATGTATTTTTCTTTGACTACTACGTTTTTTGACATACGAAATAAACTTTGGACATTTTTTTAATGAAATAAAAAAGCAAAAACGGGGTAAAACATACGTTGATATTCATTTAATAACAACATGCCGCCATTTTCTTTTAGAAGATGTGTTAGAATTTTACCTAAAAGTTCAATTTTATCTATGTTAAAAAAAATGTCCGGACAAAAAGTATCTTTTAAACCAAGGATCCATTCCATTTCATCCAACATTTAAGAGAATATCAAGCAAAATCCAAGAGCCCATATTCTTCAATTGGACCGATATTCGCCATTACAAAGTACATCTTTTTAAAACCCACATCATGAAGAAAACACAAATTATTTATATAATAAAGATATTCATTACAGTAAAACTCTTACGCTATGAACTCCATATGAACTTCCTACACTATGAACAAAATTAAATACGAACTTCTTACGCTATGAACTAAGCTTAGTGATTAATAAAGTAGAGTAGAAAGGAGAGTAGAAAGTGACTAGTGGGTTTACTTTCGACAGCCTTGTAACTTTTGCTTTCCTTATTTTGTCCTTAAGTCTATATATTATATGAGCCATGTTTCTGGCAAAGGGAGAAGAATTGCTTTTTTTGGTCGGAATCTATCCGCAGAAAACTTATCGTTGGCTAGTTTTTTTTTTACCTTGAAGCAGTATTTTTTTAGCTCCTTACATCAAGTGGCTTCATACTTTGTCTGGGGCGATTTCCATAAAAAAGCAAATTATGAAGTTTATTGATATATTCTATAAATTAAGATATTTAAAGATACTTTTGGCGATATACTAACGAGCGTGCACCCTTTTTAAAGTCGCACAAAGAAATACAGAATCACTTCTAACATTCTTGGAAGAAAAGAGTTGCTTTAATAACTACGATATAAAGACGGTTCGTGCTCTACAAAGAACATTGTTCGTTAAGAAAAAGGAACTGAACAAGATATCTACATTTCGAAAAAACATAAAAGACTCAAGGAAATCATTAGACGGGAATGATTTTGAAAATAATGAGGATATTCACTAATTTTAGTGCAGTGACATATACATGCAGTATCTATTCCCATTTTTTCAATATTTAGGCATTTAAGGTCTATTTGCGTTGATCAATGGTCATTTTCCTAATAAATCCATTTTGTTTACATATAAATTAATTAATTTAATTATCCTCCTAAAATATTACTATAGTTCTCAAAACCTATACTCATTTTCTATATCTTTTAATGAAGAAAGATTTTTTAAGGTCATCTAATTTATCCTATGCTATGGCCAACCCTACGCTAAAAGTTGATAGTGTAGGAGTTTTACTGTATTACGAACATTTTTATGACAATTTGCTTAAATATTCGAAAATGTTGTTTATACTTTTTACACTAAAGATAAAATATTGCAAATTTATACAAATTAACATTTATACTTACTTCAATATTGTTAAATAGCAGAATTCCGATGGTAGAAAGTAAAAATATTTTGAAAAGCCTGTATTAAGAATCGCCTACATAATTTAATACATATATATATATATATATATATATATATATATATATATAGGGTGGCGCAAATGTCATGCATTAGTTTGAACCAGTAACAACTTTCACATTTAATCAAATTTTCTCCTTATATTTCAGAATATTACAGATATAAACATTGATAATTTATCATGGAAAATATAGCACTGAACAACGAACCAAAATTATTGAACTTTATATCGGAAACTATCGTTCAATAATCTTAACCCAAAAAGCCTATCGTCGGCATTATAATGTCAGACAATCTCCCAGTCAGACCACAATTGATCGTCTTGTGGTCCGATTTCGGCAGCAGGGTTCAGTGAGTGATCTTCCACGATCTGGCAGACCACGTTCAGTACGGACAGCCGAAAATGTAGCACTCGTTGAGGATAGCATTGCTGAAAATCCAGACACCTTAACTCGAAGACGAACAACTCAGATTGGGATGTCCAGAAGGTCACTTCAAAGAATTTTGCGTGAATTGCATCTGTTTCTATATAAAATTCAATTGGTACAGGCATTACAACCCACAGATTTGCAATTACGCGTAGCTTATACTGTTCACATTCAGCAATTAGCCAGAGAAAAAAAATGAGTTCATCCATAAGCTGATAATGAGCGACGAAGCCCATTTTCATCTGAACGGGTTCGTAAATAAGCAAAACTGCAGAATATGGGCCATTGAAAATCCAAGAACCGTTCATCAGTGTGAATTACATCCACTAAAATGTACTGTATGGTGTGGTGTTACCTCGGAAAGAGTGATCGGTCCATATTTCTTTGAAGACGAAGAAGGTGTCGCGGTGACGATAACTGCACAGCGATATCAACAAATGATTGAAATTTTTTTAAGGCCAGCTGTTCAGGACAACCCAGAAATGTGGTTCCAAAGAGATGGAGCTACTGCCCACACTGCCCGACAAAGTATGGCGCTCTTAAGGGGATTGTTTGGTGAGCGCTTAATTAGCAGATTTTCTGATTTTAACTGGCCCTCACGTTCACCGGATTTAACAGCCCTTGACCTTTCCCTTTGGGGTTATCTTAAGGAAAGGGTATATGTGAACAAGCCTACAACGATTCAAGAGCTTAAAACAATATCAGACATGAAATCCAAGAACTAGAGCCAGTTGTTCTAAGGAATGTAATGGAAAATGCCCTAACTAGAGCCCGTCTTTGTGAGGCCGAAAATGGTGCCCATTTAAAGGATATTATTTATAAAACCTACTGCAACAAAATTACAAAGTAAATGTATTATTTATCAGAAAAGCCTAGTAAATTACTTGAAATGTTGTAGTTTCTATCACCTAAACAAACCAATGCGCGACTTTTGCACCACCATATATATATATATATATATATATATATATGTATATATATATATATATATATATATATATATATATATATATATATATATATATATATATATATATAGACTTCACATTTCCGAAACAGATGGCAACAGAAGCTGAAGTGAGCCGGATGGCTAAGTGCTTCCGTGTTTGAAACCGACGGTACGAATGTTGTACTAATTTTTCTGTACCAATATAAATAAATATTACGCTCTTAATTTTTATTTTTTAATTCTTAATCAATCGAGCACTCTACTGGGATCTTTCCTACTATATTACAAAGAAGTTATATATATATATATATATATATATATATATATATATATATATATACATATATATATATATATATATATATATATATATATATATATATATATATATATATATATATATAAGGTTTAAGGGTAGTGGTTTGTAAGAATTAGTGCAATGAAGTTATAGTTCTGCTATAGTGATATACATATCTTTTGTCACGATTATTGTAATTGCTCCTCCTTTGTCGACTGGTATGATCATTATTCCTTTGTTGTTTTATAGGTTATATGTGGCTGTAAGTTCCTTTGGAGAACTATTATAGTTTCCGCTTCAGTGTTCTTTGTTGTGTGCAATATGATTTAGATGGCGCCTTGCTTTCGTAGCAAATTGAGCAATATGTGTGTGTCGTCCGCTGGGTGGGGTTCATCCAGTTTCGTGCAGTTGTTTTGTGATTCCCGGGGCTAATTCATTGATTATATGCCCTAAAGGCTCAAGTATTAGTCATTATACTGAGAAATATTATGAGAAAAGGGAGATAGTTTGAATATGATTAGATGCTCCCCCCCCCCAATTTGAATATCCGTTGCTACCTCCCGTTGTTCCCCTCACTTCACTGAGTCAATCTTTTGTTGTCTTTGTAGAATAACGATGTGTATCGTAGTTTTGTCTCGTTGTGTTATTGTGGTCTACAAAATATGTTTTCAATTTAATTCTTCCTAGATATTTTTTCCATATCGAAATAAATATGCATCGTATTTATATTCGCAACCTTGTAGGGGATGATCGCTATTCAACTCCTCTCACATAGAAAAGACGTTGCTAGTCTCTCTCTACTCTATCGTTATTTCCATTGCAGGCGCTCAACTAAGCTCCAATCTCTGGTTTCCTCCTGTAAAACATTCACAGCAAGAACACGTCTTCCTACCACCACTACAAAATTACTTTCCTTTCTTCCTCTGTGTACCTAAAGCCAAACGGAATTTCCATGAACAGAGATCGTTTTCAAGGACTTCAAATTTGTAAAACACGTTTTTATTGAACTGCTGAACTGTAGACTGCACTATAGTCATCTTCAAGTCCAATGACAACAAATACTTATCGAGCCGTACTCTTTAGTAATCAAATGTCAATTCCATTTATCGTTTATCATCTGTGGAATGTATTCCCACGAAACTGCTTCACTACATACGACAACATGGTCGTCGTGAATTTTATTAAAGATTCCATGGGTGGCATATTTTTTTTTTGGGGGGGGGGGCTCACCCTGTCGAAAGTGTTCATAATGTGTGTGACATAGTTTTGAGTCTTATGTCCAATGTTTTGAGAGATGCTTAAGTAAATATTATCTGATTTTGTGTGTGTCACGTGTTCTAAAATTGTATTCTGGCACCGAGGTTTTCTTCTTTCTAAAAACATTATACAAGATTCATAATAACGATATAATTAATCAACGAGCGACCTTGATTTAATTAAAATATGTTTCTTTGCGAAAAATGATAAATTTCTTTATATTCGAAAAATTAAAAAAAACCCGGATAACATGTAAATTAAACGTGTCTATGTAATTTCAATATTTCGGACAGCCATCTGTCCCTGTTTCCTCAAAATGTTTTTGACAAAACAAACAGACAAATGTTATAAACAGCAGCACATTAAGTCCGTTTACGAGTCGTTTCCAATGATAACCAGTATGGAATTTTGACCCAGCAACCCTTGTACGCGTTCAGTCAGGAACTAAGTAAAATCATGAAGTATACAATCATTTACCAAAAGGAGTGGATTCAACATTAAATAACCTGAAAGGGGTTGATATGAAGTAAGAAATTAAAGTTAAATCACAATATATATTTGTAAATGATACATTGTATCTACTACTAATGGAGATTTGGTATATGTCGGTCTGAAGCCGAAACAATACTATTACAAACTCTTAATTCTCAATTCAGTTTACTATAATATGTCAGACTAAGGTACTATCTTTCAATGTTAAATTCAGGGGTGGGTGGTAGTGTAGTATCTGTTCTATTGTGATGATACCATCTTCCCAGGCATTACTTCCTTTTTTATTGGGCAGTGAATAGTGCAGTATATGTTCGTTCGTAATGATACTATCCTCTCAGGCATTACCTCCTCCTTTTTCGGGGGTATTAGTGTAGTATCTATTCTGTTATCGCGATACATTCCCTCCAGGCATTACCCCATCCTTTTTCGTGGTGGGTAGGTAATAGTGTAGCATCTGTTTTGTTGTCATGATACCAGTCCCCAAGGCATAACTTGCTCCTTTTTTTCGGGTGCAGTGCGGTATCTGTTCTGTTATTATAAGATCACACTACCAGGCATTACCTCCTCCTCTGGGGGGTGCAGTGGGGTATCGGTTCTGCTAGTATGAGACCATCCTTCGAGGCATTCCCTCCATCTTTGGGGAGAAGTATATTATATGTTCGTTCGTCAGATATACTAGCTAATATATGTGACAGAGAGAACATATTTTTGCATAGTACAATTAATTGAAGATTGTGGGTTAATACCTTTTTCCAATGGTAAACTAGGTACTTTCGATGTAATACATTCGATATGATTGAAATCGGAGTAGACGATTCCATAGTCTGAGTTAGTATCCATTCTATCAAAAACGAAGCATCAAGAAATTCACAAATGTAATTTTTTTAATAATCAGTTTTGTGTTGGGTGGATACTAAAAAAGAAATAAGAATAAAAGTCTGGATGTTTTGTCTGAAAAGTGATTTCTAGTAAAATCATCTCAGTTCTGTTAAGAAGGCGTCATTGTGCTGGTCGGGGGGGGGGGGCGCACTTTTAAGTGCGACCGTTGATGATGATTTTAATCTGACGAGACAAGATCAGACAAGACGAGACAGGACAAAACGGGAATATTGCATTATTTAAAAAGACAGTTCACACACACATGTATATATATATATATATATATATATATATATATATATATATATATATGTGTGTGTGTGTGTGTGTGTGTGTGTGTGTATGTACATATATATCTTGTCACACACAGCCTTCATCGGGGCCACGTCGGCGAGCGCGTGACAACGATAAAATATCAAAAGAAGGTAAAAATATATATAGACTGTCAATTTAAGATTTTTATTGCCCTTTTAAACCTAATGTGTGACAAATTAGCAGACCTATCTCTGATTCATTCAGATTAATCTTTGGTTTCTCGCTTTCTGTGTATCAATTTCATGCCCACTCCTTTTTGTTGTTTATGCTGGCCAGTTCCTCTGTCTTCTTCCCTTTTATCACCTTTTACCCCCTCCCCCACTGCCTCTCCCATACTAGCTCAGTAGGTGTAAAAGTGAAAAAGAAACAGAAAATAAATAAAGATATAAAAAGAAGAATAAGAAATAAAGAAGAATGTGTCACCTACTTGTCATATTTCAACGTCACTTAATGTCTTCTCATACGGTCCAATCGGATCATCATTTCCTCATCCCATGTGTTGCATAATTGTTTCTTATTGATTTTACTGGCGATAGGAACATAGCTGTTTTTCTTAGTATTTTTCTACTTCCTAAGCTGTAAAAATATTGCATTAATTGTCTTTTTTAATAGGACGTATACTTATTGTTTTAATTATATATATATATATATATATATATATATATATATATATATATATATATATTTATTTATTAATGAATTTTTACGTACATATAAAAGGAATCGATGGACACGTGTTTCTGGCTATCAGTCGTCATCAGCATATATTTGTTATGTACGTAAAAATTAATCAATAAATTAATTAATAAATTAATTAATATATATATATATATATATATACATACACATACATAGGAAAAGACACCCTTCACCATCAAATAGAAAGTAATAGAGAGAAGACCATCCTTTTCTCCAGCCATAAATAGATGTCTTCTGTGTGATGCAGATTAATACCATATATTAAGGGCCATTATAAACCTAAATACAATCTGTTTGAACATTAGAGATTAAATCTTTAAATGATGCATCCACAGGAGACAAGCACTACTTATAAATTGGACTTACCGATACACATAAAGGCCAAGTACCCCTCTGTCTAATACATAACCCCATAATTGCCCCACTAAATACCAACTTCCACTCCGTAAAATCCTCCCAACTATCACTCCTCATAAATATAAATAAAAAGTAGGAATAAATATTTTAATCGGCCCATATCCACACACCTACTTAAAACCATTAATTTATACTACGTTAATATAAAATAATAACTTTTCCAATAATATTTTTTCCAGATATTAAGAGGCTAACACCCCCATTTTACATAATTATTACTCCCATAAGTCTTCACTATATCTTAGTTAAAAATGTTAAACCTCCTATATCTCCTAAACAGATTCAATATTTTCGACTTAATCCTTGCTATCATCTCTAAACCAGACTTAATCAGTATACCAATATTATTACTCCCATAAGCCTTCACTATACCTTAGTTAACAATGTTAAATCCCGAATACAGAAACATTCAAGAACCCTATAGAGTTACTGCCTTTATACTGATTGACAAGCTGCCAAGACCGAACCCGGGTTAGATCTTAGTTTAAATTCCTTTTAGATTGATTTAAAATCCTTTAATCCAGGCCTTGAATTTTAATTTAATGTGTGTTTTATAACCTTTTTATTTTTTCGTAAGTATAATCCTTAAACCCATTTTCTCTCCTTAACATTCTCTAGATGACACATAATTAACCCTCAAAACAGTAACGGCCAAATATACGTTCCTTATAAACATTAACTCACGGGATTTGTATAGAGATATATTTTTTTTTAAATTCTTTCCAATTTTAAATCTCAATTGTTACATTTTACCCCCCTTTTATTCAAACCTTATTAAATCTCCCTAACACTAATTTTAAACAAATATACATAACCCTCTAAGCAAATAACGCATCCAAACGAGAGTGACACGTGAATTAACATTGCTGAAACAGGTGACAACATAAGCTGAAGAGAGCCGGATGGTAAAGTCCTTCTGAGCTTCTAACCGACGGTACTAATGTTGTACTAACTTTTCTGTACCAGAAAATAAATAAATATTACGCTCTTAATTTTGATTCTCAGTTAATCGAGCACTCTGCGGTGATTTTTCCTACTATATTACAAAATAAGTTATATATATATATATATATATATATATATATATATATAATATATATATATATATATATATATATATATATATATATATATATATATATTTATATATATATTGTTATAATAGAATAATTCCAGGAGGAAATCCGGGTATGAGAGCTCAATGTAATAAACAGAGCAAAAATAAAATAAAATGTAATAACACGAAATTACATAATCATCGATGCAATAATTTATTTCAACCTTGTGGTATTTTCAAGCGTCCGATTTAGACGATTATATTTTTGAAAGAGTTTCAAAAATGTAATCGTCTAAATCGGATGCTTGAAAATACCACAAGGTTGAAATAAATTATTGCATCGATGATTATGTAATTTCGTGTTACTACATTTTATTTTATATACATATATATATATATATATATATATATATATATATATATATATATATAAACAAGTAAAGTTTTATTTTTATAACTTCACTTATATTATAAGGCGGAAAAACATAGATTGTATCATATAAATATAAAAAATGAAATATTCAAAATCTCCATGATTCAAGTAAATACTGCAGATAAACTTTAGCTCATTGATTATGACTTTAAGTCTAACAGAGCTCATATATTAAAACACAGTAGAATAGAAAATTCATGAAATAATCAATATTTTCTAATCATGCTCCGAATAATTCAACATCAACAATTATAATTTATCCCTGTATACATATGGTTCAGAAATTTATTTTGATATATCTTTAGCACAAACATTCTTTATAATTTTTTTGCGAATTTCTTTTTGTTAATATTTTACTTTTATAGTAAGCTAAAAAAATAATTGGATTCAAAAGTCGAATGTATATATTAAAACAAAGACGGATTCATTCTGCAAAGAAGGTGAATAGTTTCTAAAAAGTTCTATCAAATACAAACAGGTCAATCTCTAAATGGAAGTGGGATCTAAGAAGGGGAAAAAATAAATGATACTTAATTTCTAACGTGAAGAGTAAATAATTTTCAACTGTAAAATACCCATGGGTGCAGAAAAAACAAAAGAAAACTAATGGATAAATAAGTAATATGAACATTTTTTCTTATGTTCTTTCTGCACCCATGGGTATTTTAAAGGTGAACATTATTTACTCTTAATAATATTTCAAAAGAAATTAAGCATTGTTTAGTAAAATAAGATCTTTGATGGTGTATATCAGGTAAAGAATATTATCTGTTTAGTGATTGTTTTGGCGGTAACTGTGTGATTGGTGGTAGTATTAATAAAGTATGGCCATTTTCGATGATGACTACAACCAATCACAAGGTTCTGGCCCAAACCATCACAAAACATTTGAAACAGAATGTTCTTTACTCGATACCAACTAAAGATGGCTCGGGAAGTACTAGGGTACCAAACGAGTACGGCAAATTCATCTGCCAGTTCTAGGCTTCTATAAAGAATCAACGAATAATATGCAGAAACAAGTCGTCTATACTTTCCAACGATATATATCTTCAAGATAAACTGTTGCCAAACAAACACACACACACACACACACACATATATATATATATATATATATATATATATATATATATATATATATATATATATATATATATACATATATGTAGCCCTTAGGTCTACAGTGGCAACTTACCTTGTTTTGGGTAGACTAACTGTATATATATATATATATATATATATATATATATATATATATATATATATATATATAAAGTTAGTTCACCCAAAACAAGGCAAGTTGCCACTGTAGACCTAAGGGCTATTGAGAACTATGATGAAAGTTTAGGGAACCATCCTAAATTGGGAGCTGTGCAGCAAGATGCTTATTTAAATTAGTTTTACATTTCTGCATGTCGGTACAGTCGGGGAAACAGGAAGCTGGGAGGGAGTTCCAGAGACTGGCAGCTCGAGGAAAGAAGCCTTAGAGTATAAGGTTCTCCGGTATCTGGGTACCTACACAGTGTATGAATGGGATTTAGCTGATGGTCGGGTTCGTCGCGTGTATTTACGTCGAGGGGAGTATAAGAGCAGCAAGTCCATCGGAGCAAATTCCATTGAAGTACTTGTAAAACATGGGACAGGAGCTGGAGCTTGGTGTATAGTGAGGGACCTATTAGATTGGATGCTCTGTTTTGGACCTTGTCTAAGACGGAGAGACTAGTGGATCGTGCACTAGCCCAGATGTGGCAACAATATTCCATGCATGGGCGGATGGTGGCTTTGTAGAGATATAGGATACTGTCAGGTGTGAGAAGTTTTCAAGCACAGTAGAAGGACCTATATATATAATATATATATATATATATATATATATGTGTGTGTGTGTGTGTGTGTGCGTGTGTGTGTATGTGTGTGTGTCTTGACAATAAATGTGTGTCTGTGTGTGTATGAGTTTATTGATTTAGTTTGATTACGAGGAAACTTCAAGAAAATATAGAATTGTACGAAGAGTTGATAGAGTAGACAATATAGATAAAATCACTAACAATAAGTGAATTATGAAAGTAAAATAAATTTCTATACATTAAACAATGCGCATACAAAGATAGAGAAATATTTGTAAAAGAAAATATTACTTATTATTCTTTCTTCTCCTACTTCTTCTTCTTCTTCTTCTTCTTCTTCTTCTTCTTATTATTATTATTATTATTATTATTATTATTACTACTACTACTACTAGTAGTAGTAGTAGAAGCGGTAGTATAATGATGAATAACACATCACTTATTTTTATCCTTATAGATTAAAAAATATATGTACGCATATAGTTTTACTTTTCTTGTTTCCGTTCTTGTACATTATCGTTTTTTTTGTTGTTCACCTTTTTCTTTTTCAATGGGAAGATTTCTATTTTCCCGCCACTCACCGTCGTCCAACCTACTTGACAGTCACGTGGTTCCTATGGACGCCATCTTTCATTTCTAAACGCGACTGAATGGCTGTAATAAATGTCTAGTCCTCTATTTTAAGTTGGCACATCTCCAGAAATTACAAGAATACTTTCAGATCACATAAATCGATAACCGAAATTATGCAATAACAGGAAAGGGGCCGTTTAACAGAGAGAAGACATCGTTCACATTTTTATTGCTTGTAAAATCGTTTCTATTGCGTGTCTAAAACGCCCAGCAAACGGCATCAATCTGCTTCTTTTTTTTTTTACTTTTCTTTTAAGCTTTTAAAACAAGGTATATTGCCACTGAGACATAAGGGGCTACTGTGATTAAGGGTAAGCTTCAAAGAGGGCATCATACGTTGGGAGCTGTGCAGCAAGATGTTTGTTCACATTTCAATTCAATTTATGCATGTTAGTATAGTCGGGGAAATCGGGAGCAGGGAGTGAATTACAAAGGAAGCTGCTACAGTAGAAAGTTTTCCGGAATCTGTGGCCGTTTACAGTCAAGGGGTTGGAATTTTGCTGCTAGTCGGGTTGGTCGGGAGTATTTACGTTGATAGGGATACAATTGCACCAAGTTCGTCGGAGCACATTCCGTGGAAGTACTTGTAAAACCAGTACAGGTATGCTACATTGCTGCGATGAAACAGGGGAGGCAGCTTGGTAGATAGTGCGGGACCTATTAGCTTTACGACTCTTTTTTTTGCACCGTGTCTGAGGAGAGAGAGAGAGAGAGAGAGAGAGAGAGAAAGTGATGTAGAAAGAGAGAGAGAGGGAAGAGAGAGAGAAAGAGAGAGAGAAAGAGAGAGAGAGATAGAGAGAGAGGAGGAGAGAGAGAAAGAGAGAGAGAAAGAGAAAGTAAGAGAGAGATAGAGAGAGAGGGAGAGAGAGAAAGAAAGAGAGAGAGAAAGAGAGAGGGGAGGAAAGAAAGAGAGAAAGAGAGAAAGAGAGAGAGAGAGATAGAGAGAGAGGGAGAGAGAGGGAGAGAGAGAAAGATATATATATATATATATATATATATATATATATATATATATATATATATATATATATAGAGAGAGAGAGAGAGAGAGAGAGAGAGTTGGTTCACCAATCCAGATGAGGCAACAATATTCCATGCATGGGTGAATGGAAATTCTTGCATCAAGTTAGAATATTATAGTTCTAATTGTTCCTTCATTCGAGTGTACGGTACTATTAAACAGTTAACATTCTTAGTCTCTCTCTGCTCTGTCCGTTACTATTAAACTAGTAACAGTTAATTGCCCTTTGTTGTTAGTCTCTTTTTTGTTATACAAAATAAAAGTTCTTAGTTCCTCTCTTTTCTATCGTTATTACCATCTAAGGTGCTCGACTGAGCTCCAATCATTGGTTCGTCTTGTAAGACATTCGCAGCATAAACTCGTTTACTATCATATCGAAAACAGACTTTCCTTTCTCACTCCAGGTGCATAGCGCCTGGCGGAATTCTCATGGACAGAACGTTTTTGCAAAGGAAACACATTACCGTGGGACTGCTTTCCCGCTGATTACAACTTGGTCCTCTTACAATCCAATATAAACACATTCTTGTTAAGAACTGCCCCATAAGTAATAACAAAGACGTGTCTGTCGCCGAACCACAATTCAATGGAATGAGACTGACAACGTTGCTTCTGCGCCATTCTTTTCTATGTTCTGGGCAAACTCTCCCCTGATTCGCATGCAACGGCTGATATTTGCATATCTTGGTGTCGTAGGTAAAAACCTGTAAACTTGCAGGTCTAACGACTAGCTGTGACTAACGAAGAGGACTTCGTGCAGACCAAACAATCGTGAGACACGATCTTCTTGAGCCCTACGCAATGGTCAAATTCTCTTGACAATTACAACAACAACCAGCAGTAGCACTCCTTAAAGTTCGATCTTTCCCCACCGAAGTAGGGAGAGTGGCAACATGATAATGTCAAAGTTATCCCGTCTGGAATGTCACTTCCTATCATTAGGGCCGAAACCTGGTTAATAAGGCGCTGAGATAAATCTACGAGGAGAATACGTCATCCTCTGGTCGTCTCTGCTTATGCGTCTGTGGTAAGCAAGGGCGTGTCAGGATCGGAACCTCAACTTCATGGAGTGATCATAACAATGCTGATTCTTCTCATGTACAATCATCATTTTTCTGTACTCGGCCAAACCTTTCCCGACTTTGTATCTAACCGCTGGGTCTTGCTGACGAATAGCTACAGCCAACGTGGGGGACTTCATACGAATCTTAAGACATTGTATTTGTTGCCTCTGTACGGAAATCATATTGTGAAACAGTGATTGTAGCCGACGCAATCTGCCCCTTTAGGGCGCACTGGAGTGCATCTTGGGGAGGGCCCTACGTAGAAACAAGTGGAGATCTAAGAACTAGTACATATTTTCGACTGTCCAAACATTGGCCAGAACTGGCGCCGAGCTGGCTGGAAAAAGTGTTTTGGTTGTCAGTTGTAATTATCCCCTCCCCAGGGAGTCGCATTCCAGATACCGCTTCGGAATTTGGTAATAGTCCCTTAACTGCGCCTAGGCTGCTAACAGGGCAGCTCTTGGGAGGTCGAGAACCCTTTTGATAAAGACAAAGAAAGCTAAAACAGAAAACTCTGTTTATGTGAATCGTTGACAGGGGCCGCCACTCGACCCCTGCCAACCCCGAAGGAGGAGAGACACAGAGAAGTGGAGGAGAGAGAGAGAGAGAGAGAGAGAGAGAGAGAGGGAGAGTAAGTCAGTATGCCCCACCCTGGCCCCGAGAGAGAGGGAAGGAATGGAGAAATGGGCTGGAGAAAGAAAGGGTGTGATGATATGCCTTTCTGGGAAACGAGAGGACCTTTGTTCTTGAAACGAGAAGACAGTTACAGTCAGTTAGAAATTGGAATTCGACCAAGACGGACGTGCGCCGACCAAGCGGGGGCGTGCGCGAACACTCTCTCGTTTGGGGATGGCAGGGCCATAGGACCTCCCCGCCCACCGTTCAGTAGACAAGTTACAACTTAATTAACAACTTGGAAATCGTAAATAGAGTTTCACGCACAGAGAAACGAGATAGTTAATAAACAAAGCCATTATCGAAAAGCAGACTTTAATTCACCGTTTTAAAAACAGTTGTTATCTTATTAATAATTAATTGGATACAAAAGGAAACCGCTGAGTTTGTTGAATTATTCCTGTTGTCAGTTTGTTGTTTGAGTAACCTTGCCTTCATAGCGAATCAAGCTATCATCGTCATCCGACCGAGAGGAGTTTCGAACCATCTTTCTTTTTCTGCCGCTACGACATCACGAGTCCAAGGAGGGTGTTCACAGTCTAGAAGGATTCCTGCGCCGAGGACTAGACGTGTGAGTACCGAGATAGAGACACAAGTGGACCACCTATGTTACAGTGGTTCAGTGACACCGGATCAGAGTGAGGTATCTGTGTTACTCGGCACTGCGACCATTGTTTACATTTGATGCCGTCACCAAGGAAGGAGCGTGTGGGGTCCCGTTACAATATTCGTTCGTTCAACAACAACAACAACATCAGCAGCAGTAAGAAGAAGAAGATGAAGAAGAAGAAAATGAAGAAGAAGAAGGAACAGGACGGATGGGGTAAGGACAAGCATTAAAACCCTGAAAGGTTTCTTGTCTTTGTACGAGCTACGAGGTTAGTTTTACACCACAATCGCTCTTCAACACGCCTGCTGAGAAGGGACCACCCCAACGACAGTGATCCCGAAAGCAAATGGAAGATAAAAATAAACAAGTTATTTTTCACGATGTGTCGTTACATGAATTTTATAAGCAACAGTTTTCAACATTAATTTAGTTTCAAAAACGCTTACCATTCGTCATCAACCGTCCTGTAATTTCTGAAATACATGGTCGGTAAATTAAGTAGACGAAGTGTGACATATGCAGCGTTACGATCAGTTATCCTTCTCGAACCAGATCTTTCTTGGCTTTCACCCCCTTTTTATCCATTTTTCATAAAACTAAATTAAACTCAATATAGTCCACATTACCCATCCTTACACCTAGCAGTTGTGTTCCAAAATTCACAATGATTGGTTAATTAGTTTTGGAGTGAATCCTGTACATACAAATATATAAACATATACACATACCTAACTTTATAGAGATGAAGATAGATAAGGTTTTCACGTGGAATAGACAAAGAAAGTAATGCCAAACTGTACGAGATTCACAACTGCAAAGAGATATACACTTAAATTGACATTTGCAGCCGAAAGACAGTGATAGGGGTAAGAAAAAACTCAAGAGAGAAAGAAAGAGAGAGAAGGAGAGAGAGAGAGAGAGAGTTATATACCGCCTTACCGATGGGCGTATAGAATCCTTTACGCACCCGTGTTGAACTTTTCGTTGTCGTTGTCGTTGTCGCCGCCATCAGCATTGTAAACCCAGGTTGTTTTTCGCCTGTTGAAAAACGCACGCAACACTCGTTATTTAGTTTATAAAAGAGTTATTCAAAAGGACAGAAACAGAAAAAAAAACAGATACCCCGTCTCACTACTTAAGCAACCCGACGCTTGCTGTACATTTTGAGGACAGCATACAAATGCGTTTTTCCTCGTTGAAATCTCGCTAGCCAAGAGAGAGAAAGAGGGCTTTGTCCGAAAATCACATGGATTGTTTAACTTCCACCCGGTGTCCCTCTCGACCCTTGACCTGTAAACTTTTCCACTGAAAACACGATTTCTACTATGTAACGAGAGAGAGAGAGAGAGAGAGAGAGAGAGAAAGAAAGAGAGAGAGGGAGAGAGAGACAGAGGGAGAAACATATAGACAGACAGACAGAAAGATATTGAGATGGAATTAAAGAATACAAACTAAAGAAGAAAAAAAAACTCTGAATAATCCATTGCGTATTTTGATCCGCGAGACCGTCCGACCAGTTGACAGTGAGAAGTCCAGTCAACAAACACTCGCTTGACGCGGTTGAAAATGCCCTCGCTGTACAAACGCAAACGAACATGAGCTGAGCGTCGACCGTCACTTTTTATACAAGTAGGTACCCATAAACACGCTGTACGCGCTCACCTGTCTACCCGTCGTATGCGGCAGAACTGCCAGGTTATTAACATCCAAATTATCTAGACTGAAAAATCGAAGATTCAGGAATCAGTCAATGTTGAAGATATGCGTAACTGGAGAATATGCGTAGGTGAATAGGACGGCCGATTCAAAGTAAAAGTTTAAACAGTAAACCTTACTATTTGCTCTCCACAAAAAGAAATAGGGTAATACTTACTATTACCGACATAAATTATTTTAAAGGAAATACAGTTGGAAAATTAGTCAAAAACAATTTATTTTGGTTTGTTAGATAGTGGGTGTGCAGACAGTAGGAGGGCTCCAAAAAAGAAGGTAGGAGCCAAAACGGAAGTCGAAAATGACGTCATGACGGTGGGAAGTTTTGACGGTCCATTTCGTTCCTGACGATCAAGAAAGAAGCAGATGCGAAGCGGTGATCCCTGCTAGCAGTAAGGGCCGGCACATGGTGGCGCAAAAATGGCCTGGATAATTTTCCCCAGTAATTTTTTTATTCTCTCTTCTCTCTCGCGTGCAAAAGCCACACAATCTGTTCGTCTTAAATGTTAAATAAATCTTCTAAAACTAAACCCCGGCATCCATGCGTTTATCAATCACAGACGAAAGACAAGATACATCAGCCGGTGGAGATGAAACCTGGGTACACGCCTGCGAAAGTAAGCGAATATCCAACAGGTTTACCTACTCACTGACTGATTATCGAGGACGGATCCTCGACTGGTATACATACATTCTCAAGTAGCTATTCTACTTGATGATATTTATTTCGCTCTCCCCGCGGGAAGATGTGGCACAAGGCCAGGAGTTGGGAATAGTAGGTCAGCCTACAAGAAGTGGTGCACTCATGCCCCTTAAAAATTGCCTGGGCAGCCCCGTCGGTATTCTCCAGTGAGGGCACCTCAGGCAGTTAGAAATCAATATAGATAAGCTGCTGCAAAATGTCTCTGTCAGATGATGAAATGTACAATTCAATGAATGGATTTTATGCGCACAGTTGCAATGCTACTTAGATAATTAAATTATTGTGTATGTCTTCGTAGGTTCCGGCGTAAATATTCGATGATAGTTCTAAAATACGCTTTAGTTGGGTGCATAGATGTATGCTGCTAACGGCAGGCCTGCAATGGGGGGATATTTGCCTCCTATCTTTGGGGAGGAGTACGTAGGCGACCCTACCAGGGAATGATGACGGGGCTGCCCAGGCAATTTTTAAATGGCCAGAGTGTTCACTTTCTCGGGCGCTAGCTTTTCAAATCCTACTTTCCCGACCTTGTGTCACATCTTACCTTGTGGTAGGAAGATAAATAAAATAAAATTACTAAACATTTTCTAAACAAAATATTGAACTTTGTAACTGGCAAACACCTTGGAAGATTTCTGTTTTCAAATTAAATTTTTCCACGTGTAACGCAGTGGAACGAATCAACGCAATGTAAACAGCCGGCTCACGTGTGTGTCGTCAGTTATCTCTGCCCCTATCATGTCGCTTCTTCGTAGTAACAGAAATATTCCTTGTGGCTTTAGTGTTGTTTGTCTCTCTTTTCTCTTTCCTCGTAGCAACGACAGAAGTGTTGCGACTGTTTATATCTTTCTCTTTATTTTAGCAGCAGTTGTAAGAGTTGTCGTGTACGGGTCGACAGAATAACTAGAGCACACATTTTTGCTTTGAGTTTTGACTAATCGATTTAGTCTAGTTATATAACACAGTATAAATGCACAGGATTAGTCTTCAGTCCGTCCACCGTAGGGGCAAGGAAAAGAGACACCCGGTAACAGTCTGCTTCCTTCACAGACCAAAACCCAAGAGGGTTCATTACTCTTTTGTTTTCGCTACGAACTTCCTATTCTTTTTAAATGACTATCGGAAAGCGATTCACGTGACTACCGAGAAGTTGTTTCCATTATATTACGCACGTTCGAGACAGCTGAGGTTGACACGGTAACAGTCTCTAGCGATGTTTATTTATAGAATTTCTTTCATAAGATATTATTCATTATAAACACACAGAATTTATTTAATTATATTTTTAGTAATATGATTGAAATAATTATTATAATAACTTTTCTGGAAATAAGTTAACCACTTTTGAAAAATATAAGCATACCCTATTAAATTAAGGTACTCTCCAGATTAGGACCAAAACTAAAATCGACTTGGCGTCGGTAGTTTCAGGAGGTTTACGTAAACAGCCGAAAAATGCCGAAGCGCTTATCCAATCAGAATGTGAGAAAATAAGTAGAAGACAAGTTAACATTTTAATTAATTAAATCCCGAAATTCACTAATTGAAATGAAAAAATTATCAAAGCGATAATACATTAGGTACTTGTGTAGATTAGGACCCAAGCTAAGATCGACTTGGCGTCGGTTAGGGTTAGGGTTACGGCTAGCGTTAGGGTTAGGGTTAGCGTTGAGTATTAATCTGCAGAAGTATCATGAATTTTAACGAACCCTAAACCTAACCCTAAACCCTAACCATAACCCTAACACCGTTTAACACTTGTTCAGTGAAAAAAAATTCATGCAGAAAAAAACATTTTATAACTCTAACTTTAACCATAACACTGTTTTAACACTTGTTCAGTGAAAAAAAAATTCATGCAGAAAAAAACATTTTATAACTCTAACTTTAACCATAACACTGTTTTAACACTTGTTCAGTGATATTTTTCTAAAGAAAATGAATAATCTTACGTGTAAATAAAAACATTTTTACCAGTTCTACATTCATCCTCGTTTTGGATTTTTTTGATGCAGGCAACCAACTATTCATTCGGCTGTTTACGCCCGTCTACGTAAACATCCGGAAACTACCGACGCCAAGTTGATTTTAGCTTGGGTCCTAATCTGGACCAGGACCACAATTAAATTAATGTCGTTTTTAATTTAACTAATTAATAAATTGCATTAACTATAAATCACTTTAATAACAGAAGATTGACTGCGCTGGGATATGCCAACGAAACGTGGACAGAACAGTGAATTTTTACGACGCAGAGTTATGGAAATATCTACGTCAACCATGGATATCGTTGCGTGAGCGTATCGGAAGCAAGGTAATTCGGAAACGGCGCGGAGTGAATGACGTGGTCGCAAATACCATAAGCAGAAATTATGCCGGGTCAGACACGTCGGAAGACTCACAGACAATAGATACAATCGTGCAGTTCTGGAGTTGTATCCAAGATACCGGAAACGAATCACTCGGAAGACCCCCACAATGATGGGTGATGCACAATTGTAGAGCGATTCGAGACAACGTGGAGACGAAGTACGTGGACAATAACAGAATGTAACTATTGCTAGACAGACTGGACAATACAGGTGGCACTTGTACTATAAAGCCCCCATCTCTCTCTTTATATATATATATATATATATATATATATATATATATATATATATATATATATATATATATATATATATATATATATATATATAGTGTGTGTGTGTGCATGTTCGAATGATGTCGATGGGAATCCGAGTAAGAGAGCTTAATGCACATTTAAACAGAGCATGAATAAATTTTAAGGTGGAAAAAACTAGACACACATTCGGGTTGTACACATTATAACTTATTTCGACCTAGATCGGTCTCATCAGATGTATAACCAACCGCATTTAGAACATGAATGATGAGCAAAACGTTAACACCGTTTTTAAAGTAAAGTAAACAAATTTTAGTTGATGATTGGTCGTAATAATGAAGCGGAACTGGGGGAATGGTAAAGGGCCACGGTGACTAATTATAATTAACTATGATTATAATCATAATAGAAAAACGGGGTGTGACAAAGGCAAAAAATCAGTTATCCTATCTTTTTAAGAAAATAAATCCCATTTTAAATATAGAAAGGGGATTAAAAAATGTTAACGATTAAAAAAAATAGCAGATATAATTATAAAAATTAGTAGAGTATGCTACAATGCGGATATTCAGATTAAATTTACGAGTATTAACGCTAAAAAGTTTAATTGATTACAAATCGAAAAATGCGGAATATATTACAGTGTGGAGATTACGATTAAAATTACGAGTGATCACGATTAAAATTAGGATTAAAACTTGATTATAAAACGGAAAATGCAGTGTATATAGCAATACCGAGATTAAAAGTGCGACGAAATTTACAAAAAAGTTTATTTACAAATTAAAAAAAATAATTTTGCCTGGGGTTTCTTGTATATACGTAGACAATTTACGAATATTATTATTATTTTTATTATCGTAACTCCTACCATTAATATTTATATTTACAACAAATTAAATAAATAGACTTTTCATAACGGTCTAGAAATTATAAATGTATGTTCGGCTATGAATTCGTCTCTTTTGTTTAAAATGTTATCATGTACGTGTTTTAAGATTCTGATGTTTTCTTCAATGTCTGAATCCTCTAGGATTAATTTAATTACACAAAATTGACAACAAAATAATTGGTGTTAAGTTTTTGTTCTTTAAAAACCACCAATATTTAGTCAATTCCGTTTTGTTGATAATATCCGGGTTACAGAATGAATGTTTGTTGACATAACGTTGTTTCCACTTGCCAGCAGATATTTCTATATAGATTTTCTTATTAGTAATGTTCTTTGGTGGGTAAATTATGGCCTTGTATACGACACTTACTACTTTACAATTTCCTTTAAGTGGACAATTAATTTAACTTGGCAATTACATTTTTCTCTTTAGGTTTAATCACACACACATATATATATATATATATATATATATATATATATATATATATATATATATATATATATATATTACTATTTCATGTATCCACATCAAATTTTATAAGGAGATATAATTTTTTATGTATCAATTTTCAGTATTTACTTCAACAATGCTCGATACGTAATTTAGGCGAGGTAGTAAGCTATGAAAATATATTTATGGCAATTAAGCTACACAGAGGCTCCCACGTTTCATCCCCGGAGGGAATCTTCAGGCTAAAATGCATGGAGTTATTTTTGCCGGGTGTTTTTATTTACACGGCCAGCTAGTTAACCAATCAGGTTCTTTGTTGTTCTCTCAGCCAATCGTTGGGCTTCCCACGAAAAATGGTCCGGTTAGTGTTCCTTCCTATATCCTGTTCTATTGTTCTGTTTTCTATAGATTGGCCTATATCCTGATTTTTGTTTGTGTCAATATAATGGGTGAATTTATTTTAACACGTGGTTCCTTGGATTTCTATTTCAGGTTTTAATTTGTTAGGTTTTTGTTTAGTTTAGTTTTTTTTTACTTATTTGTTTATTTATTTATTTATGTATCATTAGCCTAAGGTAAATTTATTTCTGTGTAGGCAGCTGTTTGCTATCTCACTTCTACAGTTTAGTAGATTTCGGCGGTCTTTAATATTTAGGATTTCAAATTTTTCATTCAGACATAATCTACACGGGTCGTCTAAATTTCTACATGTACTGTCCTGTTGTATTATTTTCTATTCAATTATTGGTGAGCTAAACATCTTTCTATTGATTTACTTCATTTTTGAACATTTTCAACGCTGCCTTGACGAAACCCCTTTTTCCATCTTTAAATCTTCTTTCACCGGACACCTTATCTACGGACATTCACCAACTGGACAGACTCCCCATTTCTACACGTACACTCTTACTCTCCATTACTTTATATTTTTAAAATTTTGAATTTTGGCTGTTCCACTGCCAACTTATCCATCTATGTAATTCCTCTGATGATAAGATTTTAATCTTTGAAAAGCCTTGGCTTAAGGAAAGAAAACTAAACATGGTTTTACCGTGTACACCTTGCATTGAACAATAGAAGTTAAAATAGATTTGTCATTCGTACATATGTATCTCTCTTCTTTCATTTATCTTTATATATATATATATATATATATATATATATATATATATATATATATATATATATATATATATAAACATTGCATGGGTATATTGTCTGGTATAAAAGTCTTTTAGAGTATTAATATAATTTTTTAAAAGATAATTATGAGTCTCGAGGGAAAAACAAATGCATTTTGAGATGAAATGTACGAATGGGAGAAAAAATAGTTTTAATTTTATGAAAATCGATTTATTATTTTTTTTGTAGAAAAACTAAATTGACATTAGCCAAGCGTCATTAGAAATTAATCTCTTCGTTCTAAAAAAAGAAAATAGTACCCCCCTTTAAAAAAAACGCCCAAACAAAACACTATTATATAAAAATACACACTTTGTGATTTTATATAACAAGGTTAAAACAATATGTCGTAATTTTCCCGCGGAAACTTCCCGCTTCGTGATTTAATCAAAGTCACCATTATCCGAGAACAACGTCTTTTAATAAAGAGATTCAGTTAGATCGAAATGAAGGGACGCACCGCGTTTGGTTTCCATAGCAACTGAATTATGGTTGAAATGAATATAAAATGAACAACTGCTTGTACACAGCGATTCTTGCGATGGAAACGGACAAGAGGGGAAAGCCAAACCATATTGAAGCCGACATTATGACATTATTTTCTTTTTGTGTCAGGTCTGCCAATCATGCTCCGTTTCCGTTTAAATTCTTTATCTCCTCCATTACTTTCTTTCTGTCTTATTTCCTTTTATTTCTTTCTCTCTTTATTTATTTCTTTTTTTTGCCTCATTTCCTTCTATTTTCCATTCTTATATTCTTCATTTCTTTCCTTTTTCTTTCTTTTTTATCTCGCATTTCCTTCTTTTTCTTCCTCTCTTCTTTTTTCTTTTCTTTTCTTTCATTCTTTACTCTCTTCTTTCTTTTGTTCTTTTTTCTTCCTTACTTCATCCTTTTTTTTCTTTTCTGTCCGTTTTCTTCTATTCTCTTTCTTTTTTCTATTTTACCTCCTCCTTTTTTAACCTTTTCTCTTCTTTCATTTCATCTTGGTAATTTATACTTTTCTTTTTTTCGATCTTACTATTTTTCATTTTCCCTGTCTATTTTTTACATTTCTTCGTTTTTCTCTCTCTGTTCGTTTCTTTCTTTCTATTTTCTTTCATTTTTTATCCTACTTTCTTTCTTTAACATTCCTTTCTTTCGTCTCATCTTTTATAATTTCATTTTCTTTTTTCTTTCCTTTTTCTCTTTCTTTTCTTTCTCTTTTTAATTTTTCTGTTTTTTTTCTTTTTACATCTTCATTTTTTCCTTTATTTTCTTGCTTTCTGTATCTTTTCTTCGTTTTTTGCTTTCCTTCTTCCCCCCTCTCTCTTTCCTTTCTTTCATATATCATACTCCCATCTTTACACTTTCTTTCTTTTCTCTCTGTTCTTTCTTCTTAGCTTTTATACTTTTTTATCTTCGCTTCTTTCTACTTTACTTTTTTTCAGTTGTACTTCTTTATATCCTACATCTTTTCTATTCTCAAGTCTTGTTTATTGTCTTGAATCTTTTCAGTTTTCTTTCTTTTTATACTTTACTCAATTCTTCATCGTTTCTTTCTTTCTTTTCCTTCGTCCTATCTTTTATACTTTCATTTTTATTCCTTTCAGTTTTCTTTTTCTTACTTCCTTTCTTCAATTTTTCTTTTTTATATCCTACTTCCTTACTTCTTTTCTTTCTTTCTTTCTTTATTTCTTTTCTTTCTTTCTTTCTACTCTGGTAGTCAAAATGCTTATGCCTTATCAATACTTACTACTTTTAAAACCCTGCTAAACAAAATTAAAAAAAAACCCTGTGTACTGGATCCACTTATTCTATTTAAGTGATATTCCCACTTCCTTGTTCTCCTTGTCCATCAAATCATTTCATTTAACGCACTAAGTCTCCCTGATGACACCTTATTCTATTGATTGATTCATTGATTCATTCATCGATCATTCATTCATTCATTCATTCATTCATTCAATGTACATGAATTATAATTAACATTCAGACAAGTAAAGAAACGGAATTATTTTCGACTTTCTCTACCCTGATAAATACAAATGTCTATGCATGTGTATGCTTATAGGCTCCGACTCCTGAATATCTATATCTCATTTACACTCAGAGTAACCCCAGGAGTGTCTGTATGCTAATACGGCCAACGAATATGCGGTGAAAATTCTTCCAATGCACGTACAATAAGTAATGTCATTTGCTCAAGGTCATCACTTCGTCACGGTTAAAGTAACCCTTAAATGCTTTATCTTTTATATTGGCATAACAAAATTATCATCGAAGATACTGATTACCTCTTTAGCTAGTGCAACAGCATACAACTACCTACTCACCCTTGCCAAGTTCTTGGCCTTTTGGCTAAGATCAAAGTGTAGTATCTGTTCTCAGTTGCGACACTTTCATTTTACCATAAGTCCAGTGATCAGCTACCGGGCCTTTGGCCAGGTTTAAAGTTTTTTATTATTGACCAAGCCCCCTTTTGGGGCTTTTTGTCACTTTCTTCTCCCCCTCTTGGGGATTTTTCCTTCTTCTTTTTTCGCCCCTCTTGGGCAATATTTCTTTTTTTCAGCGTTCTACTGAGGTGCGCACTTAAGCAGCTGGCAGATGTTCGGGGAGACCCACAAACCGATCTCACGGTCGGTGACGGTCTCCTCGGCTCCGAATCGACGGGTGATGTGCCTCAGTAAGATCGGATTATGATGGAAGCCACCCGGGCTTCACAAACCGGAGTTGTCACCGGGGCTGACAACAACCAGGGTGTGACCGCCGAGGGCACCCTTTTGGACCTCGTCAGTCGTACTCCCGAGTATGACCTGATGGTGGCAGTGAAGGGGGGTTTCACACCCGAGTGCGCCCAAGTTGTGAAGGGGACTGTCGCACCGAGCGACACTCCAGTTGCGGAGGGGACTGTCGCACCAAGCGGCAATCCAGTCTTGGCGGGGAGCACAGCCGAGTGCGCCAAAGTTGTGGAGGGGACTGTCGCACCGAGCGACAATCCAGTTGCGGAGGGGACTGTCGCACCGAGCGATAATCCAGTTGTGGCGAGGACTGCCGCACCGAGCGGCAATCCAGTCTTGGCGGGGAGCACACCCAAGTGCGCTCAGAGTATATCGGAGAGGGCCGCACCGAGCGGCACTCTGGTTGAGTTGGGGGAGAGCACACCCGAGTACTTTCCAGTATCTATATGGGATATGCCCATGTCGGGGGTTAGAACACCCGAGTGCGCCCAAGTTTTTTTCAGTTGCAAGGGTTGCCGCAGCAGCCAGTTGCTCATGTGAGCTTAGTTTCGGGGATTTTAACCATCCCGTCGGCACTAGTCTCCCGAGAAATATCCCTTTTGATTTCGAGAGACGCAATCGTAGGGGCAATAAGGCGCAGGCTCTTAAAATAGCCAGTCCCTAGACTTAGAGATAGCCCCAAAATTATATAGGCCAGGGTTGTTTCTTGGGTGCTCCTCAGGGGATTCGTCTTCAGAAGAAGAAAGTCAAGTAACAGGAAAAGCAAGAAATCGGACCTTAAAAGCACCACCGGATGCGTGGCCTGCTCTGAGTAACTCTAGTTCCCAGATTCCAGCAGGGCAGAAGACCTCAACCATAAATGCTCCTCAGGCCCAAAGAAAAATAACAAAATGGGGGCCCCAGAACCAGAAGACCCCAGAGCATTATAAAGAACTCTTCAGGGACAAATATAAAGACCTTACGGAGGGAAATAAAATCAAACTCATCCCTGGTACCCTGGATAGTGTCAGAGCAAGAATAGTGACTCTGGTGACCACAGACATCAAGTTAAAGGGGCTCACTGGGGTCCCTAAAGATCGAATGTATCAGATGCTGGGGGACTTAAATATACCAACCACATATATCCTGAAAAATCATATGCAGCGTGGGATATTCTGCTCCCTACCCCGGAACAGGCAAGGAAAGTATCAAGAAATGATATCTTGTGGAAAGGGCTGAGGATCAAAACTGAGTACCTGGAGAGAAGACGAACGACTGTTAAGATACTTGGCGTCCCATTTTGCATTGGCGCAGATCATCTGGGTGCCATTATGTCTCAATATGGAGATGTAGAGGCGGTTCCTCCGGTCCGTGGCCCCCGAAATATTCTCACGGGGGAATGTATCTTTAAAATGAGGCTGAATTACGCCAGTTTCCTTGCGATACCAGCGCAACTCCGATGTGAAACGTGGACAATGTCGCTAATCGTCGAGGGGAGGAAACCACATTGCTGGCAATGCCTGACGCCGGGGCATATGGCGAAAGATTGCCCTAAAAGGATCGCAGCGAAATCCTCGGCGTCTGGGCCTTCAACATCCAAAACAGTGCCAGCAAAAATCAAAGTGGCAACTGAAGTAGAAGTTGTAGCCACAACTAAAGTGCCGACTTTAACGGAAGTAACAACGGATGAAAACCCCACGCCAACATCTGAGGAAACAACTAAGGAGGCTCCCCCGGGTTGGAACAAAGTGATAGGGCCAAAGTTAGTCATAACCTAGCCCAACCCGAAATGACGCCAACACCGGCAGTCAAGAGAAAACCTTCGGAGCACTCGTCAGAATCGGAGGAAAACCAAATAGAGGAGGAGAGAATGGCAGTGGAAAGTGTCGAGGAGCCTAAAAATGACCCGAAAGCGAAAAAGAATAAAGAGGCCCTAAACGAGGAAGAGAAAGAAAAGATGGAAGAAGGCTCAGTAGATCCTGACACTAGGTATGCCCAACTTGCAACTCCCCAATCTCCAACACCCACAGTATTGGTTGAGGAGAGTACCCCTCCCCTTTCAAACAACCCTTGTGAGGGAGCATCTCCAGAAAAGGAGAAAATTGCGGAGAAACCTGTGGCAGAAGCAGCTCCAGAGAAGCAGGTAGAAGTCAACGAGGAAGTGAAACCTACAACTTCTACTCAGCCGGTTATCAGACGGGAAAGAACAAAGAAACTCCCTTTCTTGCCCAGGAAAAAAATTTGTATAGCCGATGCCTCCCAAGTTCAGTCGGACTTGAACGGGAGACAGAGGAGATATTTGAAGCAACTGGAGGCGTTTACCCATGTTGATGGGAAACAAGTTCAAAATTCCCTGAACTTTCAGGATGCACCCAAAATTACCACTTTCCTAAGGCAGGACAAGGGCAGTAGAGCAAAGGCCCTTTGGAGGATGGTAGAGGAAGGACAGGTGGCATTTCCGGGATTTAATCTTATAGATGAGGAGCACCCGGCGTTAAAAAAACTGGCTTCAAAATGTCCGGGGAGGGTCCCCATTCATGTTCATCCCTCATTTTTTCGGGCTTTGAAGCTAACCTTTCCCCTGGACGTGGGAGGTCTGGCTCGAGACAGACGGATTTCGTCCGAACTGCTGACCGGCAGTCTTGGTCAGGTCTTTGGCGTCCTCACTCCCGAGGACTTTAGGCCGATTTGCGACATCTAATAAAGGATAATGGCTTTAAACCTGGCCACATTGAATGTGAGGGGCATGAGATCTCGAAGCAAGGCTGTTCGCGTGCTGAGGGATCTCGTGGCCCTTAAGGTAGATATAGCTGCGATCGAGGAGACCCACTTCGTTTCGTATGGGGATTGTGATGTGCTGACTGACGACTACAACGTCATCTCAGCATATGGCAATGTCCGTAGTTGTGGTGTCTCTTTGCTAGTGAGACGCACTCTGTCTGCGACAGTGAGCGTTGTTCATACGGATGCGGTAGGTCGACTGGTCGTAGTCGATGTTGCCGTTGAAAACACTAAGTTTCGGATCATTACGGTTTATGCGCCCAACATTGCTGGTGAGAGGGTCTCCTTTTATCGACGGTTGGAAACGTTTCTCGGGGGTCCGGAGCGAGTAGTTTTAATGGGGGATTGGAACGCCGTCCTTGACCCCAAGATAGATAAGGTCGGGGGAAATAGAGGGTCGGTGTGGTGTGAAAGCAGTCTGTCTGACCTGATGGCCTCATGCGATCTTGTCGACAGGTTTCGCGTTGATCACCCAGGGCGGGAGATGTGGACGTGGCATACTAGCGCGGCCTTCTGTCCGAGTACTTACTTGGACAGAATGTTAGTTAGAAGAGGCGACATAGATTTTATATCTTGTTCCACGTTCACTTGGTTAGGTAACTCGGACCATAAATTGGTTTGAGTTTAAGTGATAGGCCTAGGTTAGCTGAGTACTGGAAGTTGAATACCTCCTTACTGGAGATACCCGACTTCCGGGACAAGCTAACGTTACTACTTCAGCGGGGTTTAGTGGGGGCGGTTATCGGGTTAGCCCTAAGGCTAATGTTAGACGCTTTTGTGTCCGTTACAGCCAGCGCCTCGCTCGAGATAGGGCTAGGACGCAAAAGCATGTAGAGGATAAGATGATCCGGGTGGTGGCTGGGGGATCCCCTAGAGATAGTTTTAATTAAGGGGGACCTCAATCGCTTGGATAGCGAGCGATATGAAGGTCAAGTAGTTTGCGCTAGGTTAAAGAGAGTCTCTAACGAAGCTGTGAACGTTGACGCTGTTGAGCGTAAGGCTGCTTTACGTCGTGGCTCGGATGGGTACATTCGAAAGGTGAATAACCTGGAAAGACATACCCTGGTATCGACTCGTGAGATTTGCGAGGGGTTCCGCGAGCATTTGGAGGATCGCTTCACCCAACTACCCAGACTCCGCGGCCAGGAGTTTGACAGCTATTTGGCTGACTCGCCCCGCATAGAGGCGGCCCGAGCAGCTAGCTGTGATGGGGACGTTACAGAGGGTGAGATCATTACTGCGTTAAAGCAGGTCGGCTTGAACAAATCTCCAGGACTCGATGGTCTGCCATACGAAGTTTACTTGAGGCTGTCGCCCATGTTTGTTCCTCTTCTGAAGGATGTGTTTAACCACTGGTTTGCTCAGGGCTCGATCCCTGGGCAGGTTACTAAAGGAGTGGTCACATTGTTGAAGAAGGGGGTCCAACGTGGAGTGGGGGATTTCGATAGTTATAGGCCCATAACTCTGCTAAACACAGAGTTAAAGATTTTGGCCCGTGTTCTTGCGAATCGTTTGCAAATTGTTATCGCTGACGATCGAGCCTGAGCAGAACTATGCTGTGAAGGGGAGGTCAATGCAAAACAATTTGCATCTGGTTCGCACGATCCTAGAGGGTATAGAAGACGACACTGAAGCCGCGCTGATCAATTTAGATCAGTCCAAGGCTTCCGATAGAGTCGACCATGGTTTCTTGGAATCTGTTCTAGAGGCTGCCGGTTTTAATCCGGACTTCCGCAAGTGGGTCTCTATTCTGTATCGTCTGCCGACGGTAGCGGTGCAGGTAAACGGTAGGCTTTCGGAGTCGTTCGTGGTTTCTCGTTCGGTGCGTCAGGGTTGTCCGTTGTCGCCCCTGCTTTATGTCCTGGCGTTGGAGCCCTTCCTTCGCAAATTAAGGGACGGGCGGCTACACCAGTCCTGCGCGGAATCGCTATCCCTCCTCACTATGCGAGAGTCAGGGTTTCCGCGTATGCCGATGATGTCACCGTTTTTGTGTCCAGCCGTGAAGACATAGAAGCGGTGACTAAGGCGTTCGCTCGGTACGAAGAAGTAACAGGGGCCATTGTCAACTGCAGCAAGTCCAACGGCCTGCGGTTGGCTGCCTGGAGCGGAGAGACCGCACTCTCAGGTGATTTCAGCTGGACCGATGGCCCGGTTCGGATCCTTGGCGTTTGGTTTGGACCGTGTCTCCAGTTGGAAAAGAATTGGTCGGAAGTACAGGCAAAGGTCAAATCGTCTGTGAGGGCTTGGATTCGAAGGAAACTTTCCTTGAAGGGGAGAGCGGAGGCATGCGCCACTTAAGTCTTTCCTCTCATCCTTTACCGGCTGTCTGTACTCCCTCTGTCTGTGGAAGGGGCGGAAAGCATACGTCCGCAGACAGGTCTGTACGCAACGTCCGTGCGATGGAGGCTTGGGGATGCCTGACTTGGCAAGTCATAGACATGCCGAGAGACTGGCTTTCCTGAGTCGTACTTTGACGGAGGACGCTCCGTGGGTCCCTGCGGTTGAGAACGCCTTTCCCAACCTCATACCCGACCACTCGGTCGAAGGTCGACGTAGACCGAGAGGGGAGTCCATGTTCGTCACCGAATGCCGAGCCGCGCTTAAGGCGTTACCGGGGTCCAGTGACCTTGCCCGGTCTAGGAAGAGACTATATCGGGATTTAGTGGAGGGGTCCGCTTCAGATCCGCTTGGGAAGCGGCTTGGATTGTCGAGTGAGGAGACTCGCCCCCAGTGGAGTTGGGCGCCAGGCCAGAGTTATCTCAACAATTCTGAGTATTCTCTGACCTGGCGACTGGTTCGAAATGCACTACCCCTTTATGGCAGATTACGCAGGGATGGCATAAGGGACGTTCCCTTATGCCCGCGCTGTGAGGACAATGAGGAAGAAACGGCCGAGCACGCCTTCTTCACTTGCAGCAAAGTTCGTCATCTCTGGGAGTATGTCAGAGAGGTAACGGCTCGCATCGACGCCGAGCAGCCGATGGTACTTGATGTAGCATACGTCATCAACAACGTAGCACCGCCATGGTCTAGGGAGAAAAGAATGTTTTTTCTGGCGATCCTAGCCACAGCGAGGTTAGTGACGTGGGTTGCAGGTCTAGATGATGTTCATGGGGTTGGGTCGGTTTCGGATCGTGATCTAGTTGTTTACTTTAAGCATCAGCTTAAAGTGAAAATCATATGCGATTGGAAACGACTACATCGCATGGAGTTCAATAGAAGATGGGTGCGCAACACTAGTTTGTGCATCCGACGAGGGTCCAGGTTTGAATACGTTTTCCCGCCTTAGCATGGCGCAGACGGTACTGGGTCCTACGGAACCCAGCCCAGTATAAAACAAAATGTGTTTTATTAGCCTAGTCGAATCATAAGCTAGTAGAAATAAATGATGTCCTGTCCCGATTTTGTTTTGCTGGCACTAGAGAGCTTCCAAAGATGCCCACCCCACATATTTATTTTGCCCCCGGCTGATGAAACCCGTGGCAATATTATCTTGGAAGACGTACCCAGATCCCGATAAATTTATTTTCAGAACGCCTCACTTTATTCCCACTCCCAATTAGGGGTCGTTCTGCTTTTTTTCGGCCTCGAGCCGGAAAACAGTGGGCGGTCCAAACTTAGCAAGAGGGTAGTGAGGGTCCTACTAACCACCCCTTATCATTTTATTTGGTTCTTTGATTTTCTTTCTTTTTATGTGTTTGTAATGTGCATCCCATTCCTACGTTATTTCATGTTTTCATGTTTCATTTTGGGGATATTTTAAGTAGGGTTAAGCCATAGAGTGACTGCGAATTTTTTAGTGCAAATGTCTAGCTTAGGGTAGATTAGGTTTTTTGTCATTGTGCATTGTTTTTGCTTTTCGTCAAATAAAAAATGTCTTTGTTTTGCCTTTGATTTGAAATACAACATGTCAAACTGTTGTTTTAAATGTCACAATGACTCCCGACCCCCACCTCCCTCCTTCCACAGTGGGCTTTTATGCCTAAGGTGGTATGCATTCTGGGAATGTAATTTTAACTCTAGGAGTTAATATTTCCCAGGATGCATCCATCTAAATAAATTTTGGCTAAGATCAAAGTGTAGTATCTGTTCCGATGGATACTACGCCTCATAAACTGGCATTGTCTTGATTTACGCCGGTCTATAGGTCGGTCCTGTGCAGTTCTAGGAGGTCCACCTTCCCAGGCTTTGCCGCCCCTCTTTGGGGAGGAGTAAGTTTATTGCTTACTGCCGACGGGGCTCCCCAGGCAATTTTTAATGGCCAGAGTGCTCACTTTCTCGGGCGCTGGCTTTTCATACCCTACTTTCCCGACCCGACCTTGAGTCACATCTTACTTGTGGGAGTAAGATAAAACTGGCCTTGTGCCTAACCTCCTGGAGAGGAGGTAAATAAATACTCACACTTGCCAACACGCTCGTTGCAGATGTGAAACAAGTTGCTGTTTGACACATTTTTATTGAATATTATATTAAATAGACATTTTGTTGGGATCTGTCATATTTGAAACAAAAAGCATTTAAGTGTTAAATACAGGGTGACCCTCTCTTCCCAACAAAAGCTTTACTATCCTTTCTGCAATCCAACCATATTTGGTACAAATATACTTTAATCTATGCCTGAGTTGTCCACCTAGTTTCATCCATGAATGTCCAACAATCTTTTTTTTGTATTGCCGTTTAATGATAAGCACGCCGTGATAAGACGTGCAAAATTGTCAACCACTTTGGCGCCCTTTTCTTTTGGCACTGATTTTAGTTGAGATGACTCTCTACCGTTTATAAATAATCTGAAGATGATTTTGATAGATCTTAACATCTGCCGGATTAAGGTCAAACGATTAGTTAATGATTTTAAAACCATTTATTTCGATGCAACAGTTCTGCTGTGTAGTGGTGATATTCGTGAGATATAAGCCGAATATAAAAAAGAATCAAATAAAACTCGTTTATAAATCAACTATTAACAGTTATTCTCCATTACAAGTGAAGAAACGAATTACTTCTTAGCCCAAAACGTCTTTCTTGGAGAGAGGTCTGTCACACGTGTTAATCCGAAATTGTCTCTATCTGAAATGTACAAATCTCTTTGAGGCAAGATTGATCTCGAAAGCAAAGAGTTACTACCCTTTTAATATATTCTCTTGATGAACATATGTTTATCTAATAAGTTTAAATGATTCCATGTTTTGATTGCAGAAACGATTGTGGATTAACGATTCAATGGATGGCATGTTTTGGAGGTCACCATGTATTACCATGTTTCTGGGTGGTTAAGATCCGATGAATGTGAAGATCACACCTACTGATGAGACGATCACCAAAATGCCCCCTATTATTGAACGGCGATAACACAAATACTGTTGGACATTTATCCCTGAAACTTGGTGGACAAGTCAGGCATAGACTAAAGTTTATTTGTGCTAAATATGGTTGGATTGTAGAAAAAATATGAATTTTATTAACGATTCCGGGGATGAGTATTTAAGGGGATCAGCCTGTATTTAAAAAAGGACGAATCATATTGCATGTTTTTGAGCATTGTCTATGTATGAAAAATGTCTGGGGATTGTTTTAAAAGATCTTATCTTTGAAATAACACCACATATAAGAACCGTGGGGGTATGATCCGGTAGTATGAAACCCATTCATGATTACGTCCCATTCTGATGAGACGATGTTCAAGCTCCTTTGACTCGTTTATCAAGTGGTCTTCATAAATTCGCTGTTTTGATACCTCATTGTAATTCAGCTTCCCATTCCAGTAGCTTCTTTCCAAGAACTGTAGACGTGTGGAACTCTCTATCTGTTGGCTGTTTTCCTCCTACCTACCTATAGCCTTGGTCTTTTCAAGACTAAGGCCAATAGGCATCTCCTGTCTTTGTGACAATCCTATTTCGTTCTTGTTAGCTCCTTACATCAAGTAGCTTTATTCCTTGTTTGGAGCGATGTCCATTTAACAATTTTTTAGTAAAGTCATTTCTAGGTATTATGTCTCAAAAGACATAATCTACCTGCTTAGAAAACAGAGTATGTATTTGCATTTGTATTTAATACAATTTCATTTCATTGTTGCCTTGTTTTTGTCCCCTTTCTATAAAGTTACATTTTAATAACGTTTGAGGTCCCCCACCGATAAGAATCTAGGGTTGAAAGTCTGGTAACTGTGAAGCTCATTCATGATTACGCCTTATTCTTATGAGACTAGCACTAAACTTTTCACACATATTAATGAATAGTGATACAATGGACATTCATGACTGAAACTGGGTGGACCAGTGATGCATAGACTGAAGTTTATTTGTACCAAATGCGTTGGATTACAGAAAGGATTGTAAAGTTTATTAACGGTTACATGAGAGGAATTTTATTTGGGGAGGGTCTCTGTATAGTAAAGAAATTTATGAAAGTTAAAACAGGTTTAATGTATAGAAAATATACACATATCTCTATTTACGAGAGCATAGTTATACTCAAGGTTAGTTTTTAATGTAAAAATCTAGCACCCCCCCAAAAAAGTGTCACTCTCAACTATGATAAAAATTAAATTTGTCTCAGTCTAGAATAATTTATCCTTCACTGATCGATGACAGAATAGACGACATGTAGTATAAGAACAAATACTACACTTTGATCTTAGCCAATGTAATGTTGATCCTCGATGTCAGTCGGAAATGAATTCTATTGCGTCAGTCTTCGTTATTCCGTTATTCCATTAGTCTTGTGATTTTCTCAGGATTGGTCCGTTAGGTATTAACAAATTTTGCATGACATTGTATCACCGCTGTTTTTTTTTTGTTTTTTTTCAATTTTCTTACATTTTTTTGCTGGGGAAGGGCTTCCTACCGGATTCCAGACATTCAACCGTTATTTCAGACACTCAAACCGAGATATATTTTTCAGATTCTAACCCTAACCCCTTTAAGTGTAGTTATTTGCACCTCTCTTGCGCTTGTTTTACCAGGTATATTCGCAAGATAGTTTTTGAAATTATTTTTATGAGTGTTGCATACCCCTACTTAAGGCCGCGATTTTTCTCTTTCTGTATTGCCGTGAACATCGCCGCTACAACAAAAACTTCATGACGGACTCCGAAGACAAACAATCCTTTTAACGTTCAATTCTTTTTATTACAGACGTTAGTTATCTATCGGCTTCGAGATATTCACCAACGTCGAGAGAGAGAGAGAGAGAGAGAGAGAGAGAGAGAGAGAGAGAGAGCAAATTACTGCTTTCGTAATTACTAATCAATTAAGTCTTAACCGTTCGTGGAGGGGGAAAAGAGATCTTACACCTGTATTTTCTTAGGGAAATATTTCCCTTTATTATGTTGCAGTTACATGGTAAAAATCACGTCTGATAGGTTCGCCTCCAAAACCCAGACTGCTAAAACTCGCTTCTCACGAAGAACGAGTGACGTCACGGATCCCTCTGCTTCCCAAGCAAAAGCCCGTGACGTCACAGAGCCTCTCGCAGGTGCACATTGACCCTTGATCCGAGGTCTCGTCACGCGGTAACCCTGTCACGTCTGTGAGCTCCGACTGTGAGAACAGACTTTATTCTACACTCGACTGCACGGGTACACCCGCGCTAATTCGCGCAAGTCAAACCAACGACTTCAAATAGATACGTCCATTCTTACTGAAATGGTTGAGATCTTCTTGGACATTAGACCTTGGTATTTCATTAACTTCTCCTGCTCAACTCGATTTAAGCCAGCATTATTAGGGACCGTGACTTCAACTAGGGTTGCTACTTTCTTCCTCTTATCCCATATTACTATGTCAGGTTTAATTGCTCCGTTTTCTAGGTATGTTGTTGTTGGAATTGCATTGTCATAGTGGATGGTATACAACTTATTTTCAACAGTTCTTACTGGTATATGTTTCCAGAACTTACTGCTACACTAAACTTTTTTACAGATGGTCCGGTGGAGATATTTACACACTTCATTGTGTCGCATTGTATATAGCCGTCCACCAGCGGAACCTTGCAACTGGATGTCAGGTTGCTCATACTAACTACTTTTGTGTGGTAGAACATGCACTTGTCGTTACTAAAGGCATTTCTTTTCTTAAAAGCATTGGTCATCAAGCCTTGAACTTGGGCAGCCATTATCATCCACTCTTCTTCTGAGCCAGTCTACAGAGGCTTCTTTATTTATACATATTCCTGGGATAGTTCACCCAGAACATTTTTGCACGTTGTTGATTGGCTCATTCTTTCCAGTTTTCTGCAATTAAATTTCTTTGTGTATTTCTGACAGCTCTTTTGGGATATTTCCATGGCAGGCTTGTTTGCTGTTTCTGTCTCATTTGTCCAACATATTTGGTCAGTTTTATGATGGAGGTTGTTCTATTGGATTTTGTTCCTTGGTGTTGATATGTCAAATTAATCGACCCAGAACTAAATAATGCATGCCACCCAATCAGTGATACACTAAGACCAACTCTACTACCAGTGGTGTACTGATTGGTTGGTATGGCACCCCCATATCTGAAGGGATGCCCATGTGAGAATCCAAAAACGCAAACAGCAAAACCGACAGAAGTCACCCCCTATCTGGTCACGGACAACCACGTGACAGATTGAAATTAGGAAGCAGTTTCATGACCAAAGAGTGCCTTGACCCTGCACGGTCACAGAAATACCACATTGACAGATGGAATGATTGGAATGACAACTTGAACGAAGCTATGCAAGCATTCAGAGAATATCCTCTAAATGGAATTGATCTCCCAAGGAAGGATTGGGTGACCCTGAACCGAACAAGACAGGTGGGGACGAGCAACAACAAGCAACTGTCCTTGTGGAAATCACAGACAGACAATGGAAGACATCCTCAGTAACTGACGTGATGGGCCAATTTGTACTGACCAATATTTGATGGACTGTTACCTGTATGCCCAACGATGGATCTAGTATTGGCATGATAAAATATGATGGTAACGTGCACAGAAAACTAACGGAGCCTGATTTTAGCGGGAAGACTCTGACTTGTCAACCACGAAGCTAAAATAGCCTTAAAAAGGCCAAATATCTAAAGATTGCTTGAATCACTTCAGCTGAAATTCACCAAAAGTTTAGATCAATTGCTATTTATATAATACACGCACTTGTGACCATAAGAAATCTCTTGTTGACCCCTCCCGTTGGAAGACTGACAAATGGACTCTTAATTGGTGGTTCTTATTGATTATTATCTGTTTGTTATTTGTGTTAATAAAAAAGAAACCTTTTTTCATTTGTTATTAAAGTGAACGTACGTGTATCCGGCTCGCTTCATTAATCACGTATGCACATTTAATTTTATGAGCAAAGACGGAGAGTCGTCATCTTAATAATAACAGATTGAAAAGAAAACATAATCACGTATACAAATTCAATTTTCTGAACAAAGAAGGAGAGAGTTTGTTATTTTAAGTTCCTCCTTGGCCTGAAGGTCCAGTTGAAAGGTGACAGTGTATCAGGGGTTCTTACGGTGTGGGTAAGTGGGAGACACCTTGCCTGCTTCTATCACAGGTTTCTATTTTTGGACTGGGGTCCAATTTCGACGTGGTTGATATTTTTTGGTTGTTTGTTAGAAACTCCACTTTCTCCCTTGAAGATTTGTCGATTTTACCACTGGTCAGTGGTATATCCACCCCTCTTATCTATAACTGGTTTGGGTGCAAAGTTTCTTTAACCAGTCTGCGCCCAATATCAATTCCCGATCCAAGTTTGGAGTGATATACAATCTTGAGGAAGCTTTTAATTACCTAACTTTAATGGGTAAATGAGCCATGCTATTTAACACAATCTTATTCATATTTGCAAGGGTCTCAGTTAGATTAGAATCCCTCAGTTCCCCTTTTCTCGCTTTTAACTGATGTTCTGAGAAGCGAAACTTCTGATCCAGTCTACCTCTAATTTTCACTATAGAACCCATTCCGAGGTCCTGGCTGGGGGATTTGTTTCCCTGGGCTCATCTACTTTTTCGATTTTTTTTTCGGCTTATTTTTTCTTCAGCGAGTCTGTTTCAAACCGCTTTCACCACCTTCCTGACACCCATGTCCGCGGCGGTTTATATTTCCTCGGTGTTCTTATTTCTTTGAGGACTTGAAATGGTTACATGTCCGTGTGCTAGGCTTCTAAATTAGCCAGTTGTAGTGAGTGGGTTTCGAGGGTACCGTCATCTTTCCTTTTCCTGATGCGAAGTCATTTATTTCCTCCTCAGGTGACCATGGGCGGTGCCGTTTTAGCCTATGATGGCTAAAATACCCTCGCTGTGATTTCTTCGATTTT
>OY744519.1:161322291-161379791 GCA_963556195.1 Sepiola atlantica
GGTTTTGTTTAGAGGGAGACTCCCTTTGTTGCAGCAGTGACAGACACCACATGGTGTACACTGCGACCAGTGTCGGAATCGAGCACCGAATTCAGACGTAGACAACAAGTGAACAATCATAGACGCACGTCCAGAAAAATTTCACAAACTTTCATATAAAAAATAAAAATAGAAATATGAGGTTCACGTTTATAGGGTTATTCACTTATTCTGGGGCAACGCCAGGTCGGGTCGGCGAGTATGCATATATAGTAATATTAGTTGCGATAGAACATATGTAGATATTAGTTAAAGGTATAGTCACCATCCGGTAGACATTTATCAATTACACAGTCTCTCTATCACTCTGTTTCTGTCCCTCTCCCTCTCTCTCTCTTTGTATTGATCCCCCTTCCACAGCAGTGATATGTGACACAATGTCGAAAAGTGGGGCTGAAAAGCCAGCGTCCTAGAGAAAGAGCACTATGGCCTACAAAAATGCCTGGCAGCCCCATCGGCATTCCCCGGTAATGGCGCCTCATGCGATTAGCAATAAATTAACTTGTTCTGAAAGGGTGAGAAAGCAAAGCCTGTAAGAGTTAACCTCATAGAACTGCACATGACAATCCCTCAGACCGGCGGAATCAAGGCCCGAAGGCCAAGACGGAACCGGTCTACGGGACGTAGCATCCATCGGAACATATACGACACTTGGTATTTATCTACCTCCCACAGCGGTAAGATGCGACACAAGGTCGGGAAAGTGAGATTTGAAAAGCCAGCGCCCAAGAAGGAGCGCACTCTGGCCGTCAAAAAAATGCCTGGGCAGCCCTGTCGACATTCACCGGTAGGGCGCCTCAGGCGATTAGCAATAAACTAACCTCTTCTCAAAGGGTGAGAAGGCAAATCTTGGGAGGGTGGACTTCCTAGGACTGCACAAGACAGTACCTCAGACCGGCGGAATCAAGGCCCGAATGCCGAGAGGGTACCGGCTTACAGAGTAAGCATCCGTCGGAACGGATACTACACTTTGATCTCAGCCAAAAGGCCGAGACTCTCTGTATACATGTATATGTTAGTGTATATAGGTATGAAGATGTAATATCTCATTAATACGTGTCAATTACTTATTAAAATGAGGTTTTTAAAACCAATATATAGGTTGAACCTCATAAATGCCACTTTAAATTCTTTAATTCAACCATATTTGGTACAAATAAACGTCAGTCTATGCCTGACTTGTCCACCAAAATTCAGTCATGAATGTCAAACAGTCTTTGTTTCTTCGCCGTTAAATAACATACGGAGACACTTTATTTATCGTTCATCAGTAAAAAACGTTGTCCTGCATCATAAAATGATGTCTTATGTTCTTTACACTGTTTACTTATCCAATTTGCTTCGAAGTCCAATTTAATTTGTGTTCACAAAATAATTGTTCACATAGTCTGGAATCGCTAATAATTTTAATTGATTTTAAGAAAACATCATTTTAATAAGTAATTTACATATATTAATGATGTCTAACTGTTCATTTTTATGTTTAAACATTTTTATGTAAATACATATTCAAAATAATTTCGTGGATAAATCTTCAAGGAAATCAATAAAAATAAGTTAGTTTAATATCTAATTTATTATTTATTTACATAGGTAAGGAGATTTTACAATGAAATAGAAATGAATGGAACAGCTTCGTCCACTAGTCTCAGTAACTTAACCCACCTAACCCCTAATTTTTTTTAGCTGTGGGATTATCTCAACGACATTAACTATCAAAACATTTCCCAGGTTATTGCTGAATTGAAGAGGGCCATCACAGCGAAAATTGTGAGACAATCAAGAAAAGACGGTGTCTGAATTATCGACCGCTACCAATGCTATTGAAGTAGAAATACGTAGTTAGACCGGATACTAAAGTAGAGACACGGACCGCTTATCAAAATAGAAACAGATACGTTTATCGCCTAACACGCAAGTAGACCACCTACTAAAGTAGAAATATGAACGTAGATTAGCTACTAAAATAGAAACACGTTGGTGGGCCGTTTTCTAAAGTAGAAACACGTCGTAGACTAGTTACTAAAGTAGAAGGTAGGCCACCCACTAAAATAGACCAGCTACTAAAGTAGAAATATGAACGTAGATTAGCTACTAAAATAGAAACACGTCGTTGAGTAGTTACTAAAGTAGAAGGTAGGCCACCCACTAAAATAGACCAGCTACTAAAGTAGAAATATGAATGTAGATTAGCTACTAAAATAGAAACACGTTGGTAGGCCGTTTTCTAAAGTAGAAACGCATCGTAGACTAGTTACTAAAGTAGAAGGTAGGCCACCCACTAAAATAGACCAGCTACTAAAGTAGAAATATGAACGTAGATTAGCTACTAAAATAGAAACACGTCGTTGAGTAGTTACTAAAGTAGAAGGTAGGCCACCCACTAAAATAGACCAGCTACTAAAGTAGAAATATGAATGTAGATTAGCTACTAAAATAGAAACACGTTGGTAGGCCGTTTTCTAAAGTAGAAACGCATCGTAGACTAGTTACTAAAGTAGAAGGTAGGCCACCCACTAAAATAGACCAGCTACTAAAGTAGAAATATGAACGTAGATTAGCTACTAAAATAGAAACACGTCGTTGAGTAGTTACTAAAGTAGAAGGTAGGCCACCCACTAAAATAGACCAGCTACTAAAGTAGAAATATGAATGTAGATTAGCTACTAAAATAGAAACACGTTGGTAGGCCGTTTTCTAAAGTAGAAACGCATCGTAGACTAGTTACTAAAGTAGAAGGTAGGCCACCCACTAAAATAGACCAGCTACTAAAGTAGAAATATGAACGTAGATTAGCTACTAAAATAGAAACACGTTGGTAGGCCGTTTTCTAAAGTAGAAACGCATCGTAGACTAGTTACTAAAGTAGAAGGTAGGCCACCCACTAAAATAGACCAGCTACTAAAGTAGAAATATGAACGTAGATTAGCTACTAAAATAGAAACACGTTGGTAGGCCGTTTTCTAAAGTAGAAACGCATCGTAGACTAGTTACTAAAGTAGAAGGTAGGCCACCCACTAAAATAGACCAGCTACTAAAGTAGAAATATGAATGTAGATTAGCTACTAAAATAGAAACACGTTGGTAGGCCGTTTTCTAAAGTAGAAACGCATCGTAGACTAGTTACTAAAGTAGAAGGTAGGCCACCCACTAAAATAGACCAGCTACTAAAGTAGAAATATGAACGTAGATTAGCTACTAAAATAGAAACACGTCGTTGAGTAGTTACTAAAGTAGAAGGTAGGCCACCCACTAAAATAGACCAGCTACTAAAGTAGAAATATGAATGTAGATTAGCTACTAAAATAGAAACACGTTGGTAGGCCGTTTTCTAACGTAGAAACGCATCGTAGACTAGTTACTAAAGTAGAAGGTAGGCCACCCACTAAAATAGACCAGCTACTAAAGTAGAAATATGAATGTAGATTAGCTACTAAAATAGAAACACGTTGGTAGGCCGTTTTCTAAAGTAGAAACGCATCGTAGACTAGTTACTAAAGTAGAAGGTAGGCCACCCACTAAAATAGACCAGCTACTAAAGTAGAAATATGAACGTAGATTAGCTACTAAAATAGAAACACGTTGGTAGGCCGTTTTCTAAAGTAGAAACGCATCGTAGACTAGTTACTAAAGTAGAAGGTAGGCCACCCACTAAAATAGACCAGCTACTAAAGTAGAAATATGAACGTAGATTAGCTACTAAAATAGAAACACGTTGGTAGGCCGTTTTCTAAAGTAGAAACGCATCGTAGACTAGTTACTAAAGTAGAAGGTAGGCCACCCACTAAAATAGACCAGCTACTAAAGTAGAAATATGAATGTAGATTAGCTACTAAAATAGAAACACGTTGGTAGGCCGTTTTCTAAAGTAGAAACGCATCGTAGACTAGTTACTAAAGTAGAAGGTAGGCCACCCACTAAAATAGACCAGCTACTAAAGTAGAAATATGAACGTAGATTAGCTACTAAAATAGAAACACGTCGTTGAGTAGTTACTAAAGTAGAAGGTAGGCCACCCACTAAAATAGACCAGCTACTAAAGTAGAAATATGAATGTAGATTAGCTACTAAAATAGAAACACGTTGGTAGGCCGTTTTCTAAAGTAGAAACGCATCGTAGACTAGTTACTAAAGTAGAAGGTAGGCCACCCACTAAAATAGACCAGCTACTAAAGTAGAAATATGAACGTAGATTAGCTACTAAAATAGAAACACGTTGGTAGGCCGTTTTCTAAAGTAGAAACGCATCGTAGACTAGTTACTAAAGTAGAAGGTAGGCCACCCACTAAAATAGACCAGCTACTAAAGTAGAAATATGAATGTAGATTAGCTACTAAAATAGAAACACGTTGGTAGGCCGTTTTCTAAAGTAGAAACGCATCGTAGACTAGTTACTAAAGTAGAAGGTAGGCCACCCACTAAAATAGACCAGCTACTAAAGTAGAAATATGAACGTAGATTAGCTACTAAAATAGAAACACGTCGTTGAGTAGTTACGAAAGTAGAAGGTAGGCCACCCACTAAAATAGACCAGCTACTAAAGTAGAAATATGAATGTAGATTAGCTACTAAAATAGAAACACGTTGGTAGGCCGTTTTCTAAAGTAGAAACGCATCGTAGACTAGTTACTAAAGTAGAAGGTAGGCCACCCACTAAAATAGACCAGCTACTAAAGTAGAAATATGAATGTAGATTAGCTACTAAAATAGAAACACGTTGGTAGGCCGTTTTCTAAAGTAGAAACGCATCGTAGACTAGTTACTAAAGTAGAAGGTAGGCCACCCACTAAAATAGACCAGCTACTAAAGTAGAAATATGAACGTAGATTAGCTACTAAAATAGAAACACGTCGTTGAGTAGTTACTAAAGTAGAAGGTAGGCCACCCACTAAAATAGACCAGCTACTAAAGTAGAAATATGAATGTAGATTAGCTACTAAAATAGAAACACGTTGGTAGGCCGTTTTCTAAAGTAGAAACGCATCGTAGACTAGTTACTAAAGTAGAAGGTAGGCCACCCACTAAAATAGACCAGCTACTAAAGTAGAAATATGAACGTAGATTAGCTACTAAAATAGAAACACGTCGTAGACTAGTTACTAAAGTAGAAGGTAAGCCATCCACTAAAATAGACCGGCTACTAAAGTAAAAACATGCACATAGACCAGCTACTAAAGTGGAAGCACGCTGGTAGACCAAATACTAAAAAAGAAATACACAGATGGACTGCTTACGGTAAACCTGTAGTTTACCGACATATATAATTTTATTAGAAAGACAACATGCAGTAGATAAATAATGTATAGTTTTAAAAAGATTATGACATGCTTAACGTATAAGCATTAAAATGAATTTAGTATTAAGTATAAGATATGAAAAGAAAAAAAACACTTTTTAAATTAACCGACATACTAGCAAGATGGCCGTATCTAAAACTAGGCGATATAAAAATTGGAACGGAGAAAAGTTCAGACGAAAAAAGTAGTCTTTTAGTGAGTTATATAAAAGAAAGTTATTTAAAACAAATATTTTTCATGAATGATTTAATTGGTTTTAATAAATTATATTTATATAACTGACTAAAAGACTTAACTTCTTTTCGTCTGAACTCTTTTCTACGTTCCAATTTTTGATATCGACTAGTTTTAGAGACGGCCATCTTGTATCTATGCCTGTATGTCGGCTAATTTACTAATTTAAAAGGGATTTTTTCATATGTCATACGCAATACTAAATTTATTTTAATGCCAATATGTGCAGCATGTCATGATCTTTAAATAATATTAAATGTTTTAAAGTACTGTATATCGTCTTTTCGGTAAAATTACATGGGTCGGGAAACTACCCGTTTGCCCCGTTTTTGAAGTAAGACTTCTTTGAATCGTATCAATATGTTTTTGAAATATTTGGCTTGTTTGATCTCTTCCATTAAATTTTCTAAATGTCTGTTAAACTATGCGTGTTAGAGTGCGACATAGTGGTAGGCATTGAACCACAAAGTAGAGGAAGAAAAGACAAGAATCAATGAGGAAAAATTAATACGCGTGCACGAGGCACACACCTTTATTGCGAACTAAATATAAAACAGTTGAATCTCTTTTGGCGCCTAATTTGGCACTATTTACATGTCACGTGGTCGTTCTTGTAGCGTAGTGATTTCATCACGTAACATTAAGATTAGAGTCACTGACCTCGTCACTACTTGGTCAGGTGGAACTATATTCAGTTGATTAAACTTAACAGTCTCTCACTATTATGGATCCTAATCGAAACGAGTATTACAGCTATTTTCATGTTAATCGAAACACGTGGATGATGTTATTTCACTCATTCGCTAAAGAATCAAACGGTTTAAAATATTGTTTTCATCCTTTACTTTATCTTTTTCTGATATCGATTCCACTTTTAGAGAGAGTTTGAAACATTAGATGATATCATTCAAATATCTTTATTAAACAATTACGAAAAAATAAAAAAGCCGGCATTTTGAACGAAATATGATGAAGCGGGCGTTCTGTTTCTTTTTCCGACTGGCGTCAATCGTCTGTCCTTTTTTAAATGTTACGGGAGTCAAGTTACGTTTTTTTTTTATTAATGACAACCGGCCATGGGAAATTATCCGGTGATGACGTCATGAATATAAAAAGAAAAAACAATCCAAACAAATCCAAAAAAACATTACGCATAAAATCTTTTTCTTTTTAAAATTCTAATTGTCAATAAACCTTTAACCTATTAGAAAGATTTATTTCTTGTTTATATACACGCAATCACTTACGTAGTAATAAGTTGTGATTCGATTAGCTGAAACAGGCATATCAAAACTTGCGTAGAAATACACCACATAGCTGGTATTATATCTCGTTGCTTTTCTTTAATATGTTTAGCCATTTTCTTTTAATAAAACAATATTTTTATTGTTTTTTTTATACCAAAATCATTTTAAAATGAGTTACGGGGCCAAAAAAAAAGTCCTCCACTTATATGAGATACATAGATATTCGAGTGTTCCGTGAAAGTTCTACTTTATCTCTTAAACGTTGAGTTTGTAAAGAAGTGAAGACCATTAATTTTCCTCTCCCCAATTATGTTATAGTATATCTTTCTTGTGGTCTATTGGTCTTACCGGATTCCAAGACAAAAATTCATCGTGTCTGGTGAAGTATCCAGCTAAGTGTTGTTACTTGAGGTAACATCAGTAAGAGAAGGTTCACCATTCCTAAGTCGGTGTGTGGTCAAACCGAATGACTCTTAGTTGGGATTCGAATACTATGTTATTTTGGATATTTGGTTAGGGTTTACTTGTAGGGTGAAGTATCCCCATGTCTGGTATTCTTGACAAACCCTTATACAGAGAGACCGAAGACACTCGAAGATTGTGTTTAGTAGGTAATTCAAACTTTCCAGTAGGTAATTCAAACTCCCTAATCCATAATAAAGATCAATGTGTATTTATTTGTATATTGTTAGCAACTTACGACATAAACGAATCACAGGTTCAGGAAATAAAGATAAAAAAAGAAAGAAAAGATGGATCCTTTCTCGGAATTCACTCAAAGAGAATCAACGAAAAACAGACACGAGACGTAATAATTTATAAAACAATATTTATTTTTAAGACAAGGATATTAAAATGATCAATAGAAAAAATCTGATTTTACTGAGGGGAGAAGGGTTTGTAGCAGTTATATGATTACGATTTATTTCTTGTTTATATATACACAATCACTTACGTAGTAATAAGTTGTGATTCGATTAGCTGAAACAGGCGTATCAAAACTTGCGTAGAAATACACCAGACCGTTAACACATCAGTGCGCATGCGCACTCTCAGCCCTTACCTTATTTTCACCCAGCTATTTTCGCGGGCAATTAAAATTCAGTTCCTGTTGAGATGTAGACATCGCAAGACGTCGAAATTCTGGCTCGTCTCTCGTCGGAGACGGGCCCATAAAGAGAGTTACAAAGCTTGGACTCAATCATATAACTACTCGAATGCGTCATAGCCAAACCTTGTTACCTAATATGATTACATTACTGTATTCCTACGTTCCTGTTAAATAAAGCTGATTTATATGGACTGAAGTACCAACAATGCAACATCAAATGCAACGGCGAGACCATTAGACATGTGGATCCATTCAACTACTGGGGTTGTAATATTACGTCGGATGGTAAAAGTGACGCGGAAATCAAGAAACGAATCGCAACGGCAAAATCCGCGTTCCATAGCATGGAGGGCATCTTTTAAAACAGAAACATAAAAATGACCGCAAAAATCAGAATCTTGAAGGCGGTACGGTTGCGAATGTTGGACATTGTCCAAAGTGGCTGAAAGTCGTTTAGAAGCAGCGGAGATATGGTTTCTAAGAAGAATTCTACGAATGTCATGGACAGAAAGGAAGAAAAACGAAAAGTCATGTGTAAGGCTGACTACGACAGATCGCTTTTCAATACTGTCCACGCCGGACTGTTGAAATTCTTCGGCCATATAATGCGGGCGGACGTTTTGGAGAAAAGCTTGATGTTAGGAAAAATCGACGGCAAAAAGAGTAGAGGAAGACAGCGTACCAAGTTCACAGATGACCTCAACAAAGTCACTGGAATCACGACTCTAGATTTCAGTAGAAAGACCGAACGCAGAGAAGAATGGAGAGCCATGATCATCGATGTCTGCAAAAAAGACATGATACCTGAATAATAATAATAATAATAATAATAATAATAATAATAATAATAATAATAATAATAATAATAATAATAATAATAATAATAATAAGAAGAAGAAGAAGAAGAAGAAGAAGAAGAATATTTCTTTCGTCTATTTTTTACTTCACGCTATTTCATATCTTAGTACACTTTTTTTATTAGGTCAAGTGGTGAGGGAAATCGAGAAAGCAAATAGCAGGTCAGACAACCCATGCCGCCTGAAATTGATTCGGAAAGAAATCGTCCACTCTAAATAAAAAGTCAACAATAGGTGTTTTTAAAGTCATCACAGATGATTATTATAATTTATATATAAAAAATTAAAATATTGACGCAATTCTATGATTTTATATGAATATTAGTGTGAACATTGGCGAAGCATATTTTTTTGGCGGAGGGTGTACGCTAATAATATTTGTAAACAAATAAAATATTTGCGCCCTCCGAACGCAAATATTAAAATAAAGGTGTGGGGGCGCCTATTGGTTCTTCACTTGGTCATTTCTTGTATTAACCAACTTGGCGCGTCTAGGGGAATAGAGTTCTTCGTACCCTCTTCCTTTCTCGATAAGTTAAGATCTGTATCCTGTGGTCGCGATAAACTTCAAATGCTACTCCGTTTGAAGGGAATATACGTATACCTATTTGTTGTCTACACAAGATAACCATGCTGATAGATTCATCATCTTGTGTCGCACAATCTTTTCTATTATAAGAAATACTTAAAAGTGAGACGAAACACAAAGTAGAATTCTCAGCAAATGGCTACAGGTATCCACTACTGTCAGATGTATTACTTTAAAAGTGTAACATTGACGGTTACTAAGTGTATTTACGGCCAGAACCCAGAACCTTAGAAAATTAAGTTTCAACTGTCAACTGCAATCAATGTCAGCAGGTGCAAAGAAAAAAAAGAAAAAAACAGAAGACATTTTAAGAGCAGGCGGCTAAACTTGAAAAACTATTATCTAGCTTGCTTTTTTCTGATCATCCCGGGATAATCTCGTTACATTATGTGCAGGATCTGACAAAGATATATGTCGACCAAATGCACGATGGTTAGAGTTCTGTTGTTTAGCAAAGCAAACTCTATCATTATATTAAATGTGGCTTCATGAGCGTTTCTTTTCCTTCGCTAATGCCTTTACTTTAATAAAAAATAAATACATGCTAATATATACTTTAGTTTTGGGATTAAGACATATTTCAAAAGAATCTATTTTAATCTTTATAATAATATATAATATATAAAGGCGATTGCATGTTCGTGTGTACGTTATCACCCACTCAACTTTTTTTAAAAGATGGTATCGCCCGATCGCCGAAGATGAAAATCAAAAAAAGTATTAAAACATTTTTTATCTGATGATGCTGTTGTGTCGAACATGAAACTCGAACTAAAAGATACTTTCTTGGTCTTCAGGCTAAGATAAAAGTAGTGTATCTGTTTTGTCCAAAGATGGTACAATAATATTATGGCGTATGCATCCATATATATTATTAGAGATAGACAAATATGACCATATTTTATTAGAGATAGACCCATATTACCATATATTATTAGAGATAGACCCATTTGACCATATATTATTAGAGATAGACCTATATGACCATATATTATTAGAGATAGACCCATATGACCATATATTATTAGAGATAGACCCATATGTCCATATATTATTAAGGATAGACCCATATGACAATATATTATTAGAGATAGACCCATATGACCAGATATTATTAGAGATAGACCCATATGACCATATATTATTAGAGATAGACTCATATGACCATATATTATTAGAGATAGACCCACATTACCATATATTATTATAGATAGACCCATATAACCAGATATTATTAGAGATAAACCCATATGACCATATATTATTAGAGATAGACCCATATGACCATATATTATTAGAGATAGACCCATATGACCATATATTATTAGAGATAGACCCATATGACCATATATTATTAGAGATAGACCCATATGACCATATATTATTAAGAATAGACCCATATGACCATATATTATTAGAGATAGACCCATATGACCAGATATTATTAGAGATAGACCCATATGACCATATATTATTAGAGATAGACTCATATGACCATATATTATTAGAGATAGACCCATATTACCATATATTAGTAGAGATAGACCCATATGACCATATATTATTAGAGATAGACCCATATGACCAGATATTATTAGAGATAGACGAATATGACCATATATTATTAGAGATAGATCCATATCACCATATATTATTAGAGATAGACCCATATGACCATATATTATTAGAGATAGACCCATATGACCATATATTATTACAGATGCTCAAATTCTCGAGCGCTGGTTTTTCCCATTTTCCCGACTTTGTGTCACATCTTACCTTGTGGGAGGAAGATAAATAGTATTAGAGATAGACCCATATGACCCATATATTATCGTACATATATAAGTATGTTTCATTTCGAACAAAAGTTGTACAATAATGTCGTGGAGGGAAGGCGTTCGTACTGGCTGTCCATAAAATAAAATATTTTGAATACAACTAATGAATGATAAAACTGTGGAATTTCTACGGGTACTACTAGTTATTAAAATAAGGACATAAGAAAATATTGATTAATCATGAGTAAAATATCATTACACAGTCTAATATTCTGACTGTAATTTAACATGGGCTGACTTACTTCCTAATCGCTTTACGACCAGTTGGTCGTAACCAATTAAATTCGTAAATCGATGACGACCTGTACTTAACTGACTATTTGTAGCAGAAGTAGTAGCTACAACAACAATAACAATAATAATAACAACAACAACAGCAACAACCACTACCACCACCACCGCAAAATAACGATGTCTAAAATAATCCGATATTTGCTTGACTTGAATTCTTGTTATTGATTGGATAAAATACTCAATTGGAAATGGTTCCTTATATCGGGATTTAACCAATGAGAAACACTCCCTCCTGGAGCCGAGCATCTGTTTAAAAATTTCATTTAAGGAAGGGCATCCGCGCTTTTCTATCAGTGAGCCGTCGAGAGCGCGAAGTTGCCAGACAACAACCAGCACTTATACTTCACACCCAAACGAAACCTGCATTTAATCCCTGGTTATTAGCATCGGCATGTGGACTTAATTTGCTAAGATGGCGACTTCTCTGAAAATGGACTTTCTAATAATAATGATACAAACTCTGCCAGTCTCACTAACTCCCTACTCCAACCTGCGTTCATTTTCCTTCCCCAGACTTAAGGAATCCTAATAACCTTTTCATTGTCCAGGTTTATGGACTTATAGTAAAATTTTCTGTATCTTGACTCAATGACTTTCATCATAACACTTTCTCCGTGAAGCCACATGAATATTAAATGACTTCTTTAATAACTTCTTAACTGGCAAATGTCTTTTACTTGCTGAAAGATTTGAAAGAAAGTTGATAAATATGTTAGAATAAGATTTTGTCATTTACTTTATTAATGTCTTCTTTTACATATCTATTTTCTTTTTTCTAACACGTGATCTTGTTCGACCAATCATAGGCTTTGAAATCATTGAAACCCCGCCTCGTCGGTCTGTCATGCTTATATTTGAATAGTCTCATCTTAAGAATATATGTTACTAGCAGGGGTACCCCTCTATCTGTGCATTTCTCTTTCTCTCTTCCTTGGAAACCCCCTCTCTCTCGCCCCACTATCTCCCCCTCCCTATGCAGGCAAAAGTTTGTCTACCCCGGTGCTCCCCCCCCCATTTTCTAACCCCACTTTCTTCCCGTTGCCCGGGGCTCCTCCCACCCGTTTCCCTTCTCCCCTCTGCGGGCAAAAGTGTAATTATCTCTCTTTTCCCGGGGCAAAAGCTATATTTCCCGGTCGCCCTCTCATCCCTTAACCCGACGGTTGACCCCCTCTCCCTTGCATCACTATCTTCCCACTGTCTCCCTCCCCCTTCTGCAGGCAAAAATGTGCCTTCTCCTCGTCCGGTCACCCCCCTCTATACCTCGTCCCAGTCTTCCCGCTCGCTCTCTCCGCCCTTCCCTCACAACTCCTCTCCCCATTCACCGGGGCGAAAGTAAGTATTAACCCTGTCTTCCCCACCCCTTAGATGTATATTTAGGTCACCGTTAAAAAAAATCGTGCGAGTCGACTGGTATGAAACGTTAAACCTTTGGAGAATGGACCAGCGTCTATAACCCCACGACTACGAAAGATTGTATAAAATATTACGAAAAATAAGTCAGTTAAACGAAGTCTGAAGCTGACACGCGTTTAATGCGCGCACACAGATCGTATCTCCGCCAAAAGGCGACCTAATTTATTGAACTTCGCAACACATTTTCGGTCATTTCTATACGAAGATATGGACATTTTCTTCCAATTTTTGGATATTATGGGTCCAGAAGCTGGAGGATTCTGAAAATGTCAACTTTATGGTTATGCCAAGTATGTTGGGAGCCTTTTCCAGACATACAAACATACACAGATACACACAGACGTTTCGCTTTATATAATATATTCTTTTATTTTTGTTATGAGTTTTTTTTATTTAATTCATATTATTGTTCTTTTTTTGTAAAGTTTGTTTATTTAATTAATTTACTCATTTTTCGTAATCTTGTCGCCCTAAAACCGTTTTTGCCGCAATTTCCCGCTGTTTTCTTATCAAGCGGTCGAAAACCGAAAAGTTATATGGATGCATCAGGGGAAAACGTCTACCGATTTTCAGAATGGCTTGGAATCGTGCCAATCACTAAAGTCAGTCTGACAAATACAGTCTTCAGGGCAACTGCACTATTTGCAAGAACGATCGAAAATCATCGCTTAACCCTCTGAGCGCTGAATTTTTTTTTGTAGAAAAATGAGTTTTGACACATATTTGTGTAATGACTTTGTAAGCTTAACCTTTCATTGTATTCACAAACAAGGTATATGACAGTTGCAGTTATAAGTAGGACTATCAAACAAAATTGTAAAATTTGACTAATTTGCATATTATGATGGCGGCTATCTTGAATTTATAATGGGGTTGACCATCTGCTGAAACATTAGTATTTTTTCTCAAGCACACATTAGTCAATTGCTGAATTTATTGTGTATATTTGTGCTGTTGTGTCTTGTATTGCAAATAAAATCAGTTTTGCATGTAATAGTGTCTGCTATTAGAGGTGGTAGACTTGTTGTAATTTTGTGACAGCCGCGCTAAGAGGGTTACTATATATATATATATATATATATATATATATATATATATATATATATATATACAATCTGTTTCTTGGGTAAAAATTGAATATTTTGTCAAATAAAAATAGAATTATGGAAAACATAAAAGAATTTAAAATTATAGGTCTCATTATAATCATATTTCGAGCAGTCCTCTGCTATTTATAAAAAAATGATAATAAAATGAATGAAGTATATATATATATATATATATATATATATATATATATATATATATATATATATATATATATATATATATATATATATATGATTATTCTTATTTACATAGACATGTACAAAATCTGCGACACTGGCATGTCAATGTTATCGATCAACAGCTATTATAAACTGAGATCTAATTAGGCAGAGTTAGAATCTGATCTCAACCTTAGATCATATTTAGAAAGGAATAATAATAATAATAAATAAAAATGAATAAAAATAATCATATATAAAAGCTCTATTTGATATTGAGCACTTTTTATAAACCCGGTTGAAATTCTTTGGATTACTACCCTGTTGATTTTTTACCTGGATTATATATATATATATATATATATATATATATATATATATATATATCGGCCTTAATTCAGGCTGGACACTCTAGTGAGTCATTATCATGACCGTCACTCTAATTGAGTATACAGGTCACCAGAGGCTTCATTTGTGGGTTTCATATGAGAAAACAGTCCAATTCGAGATCCACACATCCTATCACAGATCGGACATGAATTATCGTTTGGCAATTGATTTTCGTGGCGTACTATTATTGCTGCTTTCAGTTGTTCAACGTGATGACGCTGTTCATTTTCAAATCTTTCCACACAACTCATTATTCCATTTCCCCACTTCACTCTACCAACTGCACTCGCTTCCCATGTTGTGTGATCAATTCCACACCTCTTTATATCCTCCTTCAAATAATTCTTGTACCGCTTCTTCTATCCTCCAACCCTCCTAGCTCCCATATTCAGTTCGGAATCAAATATTTTCTTAGGATAGGATTTCTTGCTCATTCTTACAACGTGACCAGCCCATCTCAAACGATTTTTAACAATTAAAGCCTCTATACTAGAGCAACCAGACTCTTCCAGGACACTGATGTTGCGTTGACGACCTTGTCAGTTAATTTAAAGAAAAAAATTGGTAAAAGTCTTTGATCTAGTTTTTTGAGTGCTATAAAGTGTCGACGGTATCTCGTCCAGGTGTCCGATGCACACAAGAGTGTTGGAAGGACAATGGATCGATACACTAGTATTTTGGTATCACGTCTTAAATCTTTATCATCAAAGACTCTGAGATGAAGTTTACCGAAAGCAGCACTTGCGTACCTAATACAATATTGGATTTCGTAATCAATGATGGCATTGGAAGCGAGGTGACTACCCAGGTACGCGAATCGATCCACGTTTTCTAGCAATTCGCCGCCTAATTGGATATTAGGGGGGTTGTTATCTTGAGGTGAAGGCTGAAATAACACCTTAATTTTTCGAACGTTAATTTTTAGTCCCAGTTTAGAGTATGCATTCGCAAAGGCATTAATCGAGGTTTGTAAGTCCTCTTCAGCAAAAGCATAAACCACGTAATCATCTGCATATTGAAATTCAAGAAAATAATCAACATTTGTTCTAGTTCTGGCCTTCAGACGTCTCACGTTGTAAACTCCACCATCGATGCTGTAGTTTATGGATATACCAGGTGGAAGTTGACCATCCATTAGTTGCAATACAGCTACAATAAAGATTGAAAACAAGTTCAGTGCAGCTATACAACCCTGTTTGACCCCAGATTTTTACCTTGAATGGATCTGTAGAGCTGCCATTTGCGATTATCGTTGCAGTCATATCGTTGTGAAGCAGTTTTATTATTTTGATGAACTTCTCTGGACAACCAGCTTTTGATAATGTTTTACAGACATTACACTATGAAAAGCTTTTGTTAGATTGATAAAAGCTATATAGAGAGATTGTCTGTTGTTCTCAGTATTTTTGCTGAATCTGCCTTAGCTTGAATATCATGTCGTTTGTGCCACGAGCTGGTCGAAAGCCACATTGTGACTCGGGTAAAACAGACTGAGCGAGAAATGTTAGTCTCTTTGTTAAGATACGAGCCAAGATTTTTCCAACTATTGATGGTAGTGTAATACCTCTATAATTTCCACAATCAGTTCTTTCTCCCTTTTTCTTGGAAATGGTTGTAATTAGACCATTTCTTAAATCACTTGGTATTTCCTCCTGTCTCCATATTTTGACAATAAGTTGATACAGTTGTAAATGCAGGAGTGGTCCACCCGATTTATAGATTTCGGCAGGGATGTTGTCCATACTGGCAGCCTTATTATTTTTCAAAGCAAACACGGCAGTCTTGACCTCTTCATGAGAGGGAATTCTGCTCAGTCAATTGTTCAAATATCGCTGCGGGATTTGATGTATCGCATTGTCGTCGTCGACTGGATGTCGGTTTAACAGATCTTTAAAGTATTCCGGGCTAAGATTTCTCCACTACTTTTGAGAATTCGAGAGTCATCACTACTTCGGAAAGGAGCTAGGCTTTGTGTGATTGGACCATAGAGAATTCTAGTTGCACTAAAGAAATTCTTTATGTTTTTATCAACATATAGTTGTATTTCTTTAGATTTGTTCGTCCATTAGTTTTTAATGGCTCTTGAATATGTTTGTACTTTGGCTTTTAATTCTCTATGATGTCCAGTTATGCCTCAGGAGATCGCTTTTCTTGTTTGATCGATTAGATCTTTTATTTCTTTGTCATTTTCGTCAAACCAGTCTTGATTCTTATATTTCTTCAAACCAATCGACTCCCCGCATGCATCCAAAATGGCAGGCTTCAGTTTTTACCAATGTTCTTCAGCACTGGCGGAATGTTGGCCAGGTAGGTGCTGAAGAAGTGATTGTTGTAGCTGAAGCGGCTTAGTCGGATCCCGCAGCAATTCGACGTTGAATTTGAGCCGTTTTTTCTTACTACACTGCAGCTTGATTCTCATTATTTAGAGAACTAAATAATGGTCTGTCCAGCAGTCCTCGGTAAGTGGAGCAGCTTTTTTAATCAGAACATCTCTATTATCACGTCTCGAACAATAATATATTCTCTAAGATGCCAATGCTTTGATCGCGGGTATTGCCAACTTGTCTTGCATTTATCTCTTTGTCTAAAAAAGCATGTTAGTGACAATGAGATTGTATTCGGCACATTTTGAAAGTAAAAGTGTTCCATTCGAGCTTATTTTATCTACACCCTCTTTGTGAATCCCTACCAACCCTCGCATAAAAATCACTAAGCAGAAATATTTATCTTCAATCGGAACGGCGGAAAGCAGCATGTCAACGTCATTGTAGAACGCCTTCTTGGTTTGTTCATCGGCATCGAGTGTGGGGGCATAAATTGTTCGTTTATGCCGACTGGTAATTCACTGAGTCTCAACATAAATGTGTTCTTTATAGCAAAGTCGACCCCATGTAGTCGAGGTTGTCAGGCTCGTAGCCCTTCCAGAGAATTGTGTAGCCACCACCTTCTTCACGCAGATAGCCTTCATCTGAAAATGCTGCAATATCGATGTCGAGTTTCTGGAGTTCGTGTGCGACAAGAGCGGTTCTTCTTTCAGGTCTTGAAGGGTTTAAGTCCAGTAAGGTACGGACATTCCATGACGCCATTTTAAATTTTACTTCACTGTTTCGACCGCAATTAAGGTGAAAACCCCTGAAAGCGGGTTTCCAGGCAGGTAAAGGTGAAGCAAACTATTTTTCATTTTATGGGCAACTTTTGTAGCCCCTCCCCATTCGGGGAGAGAGCAGAGTGGATCCTTGAAAATGGCTGCTTAGTCACGGATGTCACTGCCGGATCACTCTTCTGTCTTCGGGTCCAAGATGGAAGCGACTGAACTAATCATCCGCCGCTGGACGTATCGGTTGAACACTAAAGACTTCCAGATATGACAATCCTGTCCCCATCGTGTTCTTCAGATCGTCGCCAGACTTCTTTCCATTCTTCTCTTCGATCTTTTGTCGCACTACTTGTGTCCCTGGAAACGCCTGTGCGTGGATTTGTTTAATATGGATGGGTTGATGCACAAACAATAGCTCCATAATTTTGGCAGGCAGGTTTATGTACAGTGGCACGAAAATCGAGACGACCAAATCCCCTGACTGGATTCAACCCTTCATCCACCTTCGCAACATTACATACAGACTGGTCTGCCGTTGGGTGATTTTCCGCAGTGTCCGCTCACTGGACTGTTCGCTGCTACCCAGTGCGGCTCAGTTATACTAAAGCCAGCTCATTTCTCAGCCATTGATTTGTTTAATTTCCCCTGCCTAAGAAACATCCGCCTTCCTGCTGCCGAATTAAGTTGGTCCCCTTAAAGAAAAAGACATTTCAACACAAATGCTAAATATTTTTTAAGGAAATACACTATTTATTCATTCATGTTATAATACTGTAGCTAAACAAGCTGTTAAACATAATAAAACATAGTAAAACACCTTCTCTCATAGAAGAGATGTTGCCAGTCTGTTTCTACTTTATCGTTATTTCCATGGGAATCGCTCGACTGAGCTTCAATTTCTGGTTTCATCCTGGAAACATTCGCTGCAAGAGTTTTCCTTTCTTGCTCATTGTGCCTAACATCAAACGGAATTTTTATTCACAATTTATTTCCATGAACTTCCTTTCTGTGGAACACGTTGCTACAAGATTGCTTTCTCGAGAGATGCAACATGGTCATCTTTTTATATAATGTAATAAACACTTGTCATAAACCGTACTAATTACTCATAAAATGTTATCTATAGTTTTCAATCCTCTCATAACTCCCATAATATTCATTATCATTCAACTGTCAATCTATCCGTCTCATTAACCTTTATCCACGAGTGGATTTTGGCCTTGATAAGTAGTGAATTATTAGGAAAAGACCAGCAATAATTATTTGGTTCATTTGCATGAAATAATTAAACTAAATTGAATATACAACGTTTCAGAATTATTTAGATGAGGATTGATAATTTGTATTATTTGTATTATTCGGACTACTGTTCTCGTCTTTGATGTTATTCTCACATCGTTTCGGTTGTGTGACCTCTTCAAGTACGTCTTGTCGAATTCAGGAATCTTCATGTATAACTTGGGAATCGGAAATCTGTACGGAATTTTGCACAGAATGCTTTATTGAATCCATGGGAGTAACTTGCTCTCGTTCTGTTAGCCATGACCGGGTAGAAGCACGACTATCGTAAGTACAGGACTCGTGACTCGAAAATAACGCCATAGCTTGCGTGTCAAACAATGGCCGTCGTAATAATAATAATAAGAAGGCATTTTGACTTCACTTAAAAATGTATCAAAATTCAGGAAATCAACCAATTTTAATGAAATTTTCAGTATTTAATGATCACGGAATATAATAACCCCATTACTTTATTAGAAAGCTTAGTGCAAATGCATTATTTGATGTAAACAACAAACAGTTATCTAAAATATCAAAACATTTCGACTTCTCCATTCACTAAATAATCTATCAAAATTAAGGAAATCAATCAATTTTAATGACATTTTCAGTATTTATTAATTAACGATAACGGAATATGATTTAACCATATGTATTATTTCCTGTAAACAAAAGCACCATTACTAAAGTTATCCAAAATATCAAAACATTTTGACCATATGATATTGTAAATATTTAAAACAAAGCATTAGAAAACTTTAACAATTGTATGTAAAGGAACACGATTCGATTCATCCTGAAACTGATTTTTATTCAATATAAATTTAAAGAAAATAATAATTCAATATCAAATACTGCAAAAAATTAATTATGAATTTCGGGAACAAACAATTAAATAAACTAACAAATTAAAAACAAACGATGAATAATTTTAAAAATGTAAACAAACAAAAATAAAAACAAACGATAAGTTAGTTTTAAAAATGTAAACAAACAATGAATTACAAAAAATAAAATAAAATAAATTCAAACTAATCATTTAAATAAAAACAAAGTTACTAGTGCAGAAATATTTTTACTAATGCAGAAATATTTTTACTAGTGCACAAATATTTTTTACTAGTGCAGAAATATTTTTTACTAATGCAGAAATATTTTTTACTAATGCACAAATATCTTTTACTAGTGCAGAAATATTTTTACTAGTGCACAAATATTTTTTACTAATGCAGAAATATTTTTTACTGATGCACAAATATTTTTTACTAGTGCAGAAATATTTTTTACTAATGCACAAATATTTTTTACTAGTGCACAAATATTTTATACTAATGCACAAATATTGTTTACTAGTGCACACATATTTTTTACTAATGCACAAATATTTTTTTACTTGTGCACAAATATTTTTTTACTTGTGCACAAATATTTTTTACTAATGCACAAATATTTTTTTACTTGTGCACAAATATTTTTTTACTTGTGCACAAATATTTTTTACTAGTGCACAAATATTTTATACTAATGCACAAATATTGTTTACTAGTGCACACATATTTTTTACTAATGCACAAATATTTTTTTACTTGTGCACAAATATTTTTTTACTTGTGCACAAATATTTTTTACTAATGCACAAATATTTTTTACTAGCGCAGACATATTTTTACAAGCGCAGAAATATTGTTTACTAGTGCATAAATATTGTTTACTAGTGCACAAATATTTTTACAAGCGCAGAAATATTGTTTACTAGTGCATAAATATTGTTTACTAGTGCACAAATATTTTTACAAGCGCAGAAATATTGTTTACTAGTGCATAAATATTGTTTACTAGTGCACAAATATTTTTTACTAGTGCACAAATATTTTTTTACTTGTGCACAAATATTTTTTACTAATGCACAAATATTTTTTTAAATGAAACTCATAGAAGATATTTAGTAGAATGTTTCTAATTTTCTTATTTTTGTTTAGTCTTTTCTTACTGATGTAATCATCTTCCATATCACAAAGATTATTCAGTATAGAATTGGAGGAACTCCAGATATGCATTCTTTTTATTTTTTAATACTGTGAACCTCATCACAAGAGTTAACATGAAAAAGAAGATTAGCATCTGCCAAAACATTCAATGTTATAAACATAGCTAATTTTTTCTGATTGACTGACTTAAGAAAGGAAGATTTTTTAACAAGTTTACATCCAATTATAAATAACAAAATTCGTTGTTATATCACTGGGGTATGACAGAGAACCTCTGTTAATACCTTGAAAGTTACCTCTTCGCATCATCTTTTCCAGATACTAAATTTTTGCAGCTATTGCATTTCATTTTTACTGAAGCTGCATAACAGCAATAACTTACTAAGTATAATATAACAGGGAGTACTTCTCTGCACTCAGTAACATCATCATCTGTTACATATATGTTAAACTTATAAACATTTAACTGTTGCTCCCTTGCCATTTCATCCCAGTTAGCTTCTTGTAAATTCTTCAAATCAATAGTTCAGTTATTAAGTGGCAGGCTCAGTTTTTATTCTGACAACATTCTGAGTTTTTTCTCAAATTCAAACATTTGACGTATAGAGACATTATACTGATCCCCACTCAGTTGCCGGTACTAGCCAAACCTTGCCTCAAGGTTATCTGTTTGAAATATGTACGCCATGTTCATTTCTTTTATGGAATACTTAGTCAGTTCAAGAATTGCATATGTGGTATGATGTAAAGCAGTGTATGTTTCCTTTGTTAGTTTCCCAGTTTTTCCAGGAATGCTATTCCAACATTCTAACCAGTCACAGAATACAGAGAGAAATCTATAATTTTCTCTATTAAATTTAAGTAGATTAGTATATTCATTGTTAAGCCGCAAACCTTTATATAATGTTTTTATATTAATAATTGTTCACCAAATATAAAATATCTTTATGTATTCTGCAGTTTCTGCAAAGTTGACCAAACATTTCTGTTTTCCTAAGGTCAGCAATCACTGAATTGTGTATTCATTGAAAATTTGCAGAACCAAAGTAACATTTTGCCTTTCAATATTAGTGGGAGAAAGGGTTTTTGAAGTCAGTTTGTAACAATATTTCAAAAGTGATTGAGATTTCAGGGCATAACGTTTGTGCAAATAAGAAAATGGGGCACTTTGGATGTTATCTAATTCATGATTTCCATTATGACAAAACTTTGGGAACATCATGCATTTACTTGCATCTTTTTAGCCAAGCCAGTTGTTTCTAATGCATGTTAATGTATCTACTGAGTCGAATAATAAGAAAAAAGGTCTAGACTCTATAACTGGATGTGGATATACAATTGAAAGCTTTGCTGGGCTACAAAAAAAAAGACATAGCTTTTTTATTTATTGCGTTATTATCTGTTATAACAGATAATACTCTAAAGCCTATCTCCTCTAAACCAATTATTAAACGTTTGAGTATGTCAAATAAGTTCTCAGCTAGAAGACATTTAGTTGGAATAACGTGCACAACATATTTATATTGTGAGAATACACTGCTAATCATAAAAGCATATGCACTTGTTGCGGCTTCATTGATGTTGTTGGCTAAGCCAACAACATTACAACCCTTATAATCAAAATAAAGTTTTAGATGAATTTCATCAAGTAAAGATACTGTGATATCTTTCTGCACTAGTAACTTGAACTTACTTTTAATATATATAAGAAAATTATTACTATGTTGTTCAACTACATGATTCATAGACGTTGATAAGGTTAGTCTTCTGATGGTCGAATAACATGGTAACATTACATTTTTAGTATCTCTTAACGGTCTGTACCCTCTAGGGGAGCAGTTATATAACAAGGAAGAATATATCATCATTTTACTCGAATGATTAAACTTATTCAGTGTCATTATGTTTATCTGTTCGTATATGAATTTAATTGCATTCAAATATTTCAATGACTTGTACTAAAACAGAAATGGCAAGATTCATTCTAATATAGAAATTACATTTTGAGGTTTGGTTTGCTGTTCTTCTATGTCCATTTTTTCCATGTTCTCCATCAAAATGTGTAGAGTATTTTCATCAGTTACATGTTTAGGAATCTTATACTACCCTATAGTATTCATGTCCACATCACTGCAGAATACATGTACTGCTAAATCAGATCCAATTACCAGGGACAGATTGATTTTAAGACATGGGGATTTGATGATATGGCATATAATAAGTGTATCTTTTCGCCTATTTGAGTCAAAAGAAAATGTAATTTCGATCAAGAAAAATTCATTTTTGTTCACATCTTCAATAGTTCTGAAAGTCTTCTCCAGCGTATACGCTATATCAACAGCAATGCTTTCACTGAAAGCACATTTAAATGCAGAATTTTCAAGTCGAACTTTTTCAGAATTCGGTGACTCTCTGAAGCTTGTCGACGATGCAGATAAATAGGGGGTGGCAGTTAGGTAGAATTCAAGGGATAGCACTATTTCGAAGATATGGTTTCCGAAGTTTAACGGTAATGGTTCTACCTGTTTTGGAGTCAAATGCGGATGCCTCTCTTTTTATGTCCTCGAGTCGATAACGAAGTTCACATACCTGAAGAAATAATTTAAAAGACTAACGATACCATTATTTAAACTCCTAACCCAATCAACCGGAAGTTTGTTTAAAAATTATACAAAAAAAATCAATGTTAACTATTTGTTTGATAATGGAATCAACAACTCCTATCTTGCTATTAAGTAAAAGAGATTATTTGAAAAATTATATTGCTAAAATTATTCTATTTGTCGTTTATTACCTACTCATTTGTGACCTATTTGAGGTGAAAAGAAAATGTAATATTTATTTAAATAACATTGTTCCAAATTGTTCGAAATGTCGTTATTATTTCCTTTATTTTATTTATTTAAACTGCAAAGGTACCGAGAAAAGATTAAGTATAACATAAAAGATACTACACTTAATAAAACATCGAAAAAAGTAAAAAAAGAATCACCGTTAATTCTATTTTGAAAAGTAACAAAAGTTAAAAAGTGGTGATTCACAATCAAATACGGAATTTGAATTGAAAAATAAACAAATTGCCCGATGATTTTTAACATGTGACAAAAACATTAACAGAAAACAATAATTATTGGCTATACACTAATTTTTTAATCGAAAAATGAATAAGTAATTCAGACTTTGAATTTTTTAAAAAATTATACAAAAAAATCGATGTTTCACTGATACAAAAATCAAAATACTTACTACACTATATTTAGTGGGTGTAAACAGATCTCGCTTTATCGAGTGCATCCATGTCCGCCGTAAGTTTTTCTATTTCAGAAATCCGAACACTAACACTTACCATTTATTTTTATAATTGCCCTGGCAATGAGGAACGACGCATGCAGAAAGGCATTTCTATATTTGTGAAATTATATTTAAAAAGGCGCCAAATTAAGTTAACCAATGAAAATTTCGTCAGAGAGGAGGAAAAGTTACTTACTTGGCCTGGTACCTCTCGGTGGTCGTGGTAGAAGTCTTAAGTAATACGTATTAGTATTTTTAGTATCGCTCGTAATTAGAATTATACCTTCAATATTCTGAAGACTCTTGCTTAGAACTGATCACTTAGCACCTTTATCAGTTGCGCCACGGATCCTTGTCGGTTCTACTGAAAGATTCCGGAGTTCTAAGTAGCTCTGAGGTTACATCGGCCGAAACACTGTGAGAATAACATCCAAGCTGAGGACAGTAATCCATATAATATAAATAATACTAATGATACAAATAAATAAACAATTTCTAATCCCCATTAATCAACATTTTTCTCGTCCAGTTGCATAATTGATTTTGTTAATTATAAACCGTCTTCATTTCATTTGTAATATTTCTAGGAAGATGGAGAAATTAACAATTGGATTACAAGACAAATCAGCGTTTACCCTAAGCCCATTTTAGTGACGTCATACACAGAAACCGAATGAGACGAAACCGGTGCTATAAGCTCATGACCCCCTCCGCCCAATCTATAATACGGAGTAGGACAATAGGAGACTCCTTATCTCTTGATGTCGGATGATGAGTGGCGAAAGATTTTATGTTTTTCTCTTGACGTTGATATGTAGCAAGGTTAGTTGTTGAGTGTGTTAAAATGAACGTAAACATGGAAAATTTCACGTCAGTTAGTTAAAAGAGAAAATGCAATTTTTCATATGCTGTCAAGTTAAGCTGACGTGTACCGGAAATTGCGTCATGGGAGGAAAATTCAGTTCGTCTGGACATTTTTGCTATGAATTACTGTGAAAAGAATGGGCTTATTTATACATCTCAGTGTAGTACTTTATATTTGTTTTTACTGAAATAAGTAAATAAAATCTTAGAGTTAATATTGGAGTTATTTGTTGTTCTTTTAATTGTTTCCATTATTTCAACCACAGGGAGAGAGCAGAAAAATAAACAACATCTGTGACTTCTACTACTACCACTCAGGGAGACGTCACTTACAATTGAGCAACGACTTATGTATCAAAAAAAGAGACGAACAGCTGTTTCTGCTCACAGTTAATCAGTTCACAATAGAGGTTGATAAGAACTCTCCGCATAATGTTACCTGTCGCGTATTACCAAATTAATCTTACATATGAGCTTTGCGTTAAACTGGGCGCCCCTAATAGCAAATGCATTATTTATTTGTAATTACTAAAATGTATGACGATTATCCAATTTCATTGAAATCTTTATAATTTATTCAATAAATTATAAATTCAATAAAGAATACACGACGTTTTTTTGTATAACGAGTTGCCCCTGATTAAGGCCAATATCTATTCGAGGATAAGAGTTAATAAGATTGTCAGTTATATGATGACACATACTATGAGAAGATTGAAAACAATGTACGGAATAGACAACGTTTGATTACTTAGGAAGTCGGCTCGACAAGTATCTGTTGACATTGAACTTGAAGACCCCAATGTTGTAGCTTGCATGGAATCATTCCTGTGGCAATGTGTTCCGCAGATGGAAGGTTCATGAAAATAAACCCTGTTCATTGAAATTCTATTTAGTTTTAGCTACACCTAGGAAGAAAGGAAAGTTTTTTTATCAGTTGTGGTAGGTTTTTTTTATAGGGGGTACCAGAAATTGGAGCTCAGTCATGAAATTAAGATAGAGTGGAGAAAGACTAATAACGTCCCGTGTGTTAAAAAGGGGCTGTAGGAAAGAGAAGAGATCACCCCCACTAGATTGTGAAGTTGATTTTGTACTCTGTCAAGGCAAGAAAAAGTTCTCCGAGTGGCACTTCCTCATATGTGAGAGCACTACTCCATCTTAGGGCATATCTGACTCTTATATAGGTTGACGATTGCATCGCGTACTGGAGCCGTAGAATGATCACACCATGTTGTAAACTAAATATTATAGCGATTTTTTTTGTGAAAGTTTGACGCAATTTCAGTTTAGGCAAGTTTAACGTATGTGTGACGTAACGTTGGCCATCACTTTTTAACGAATTTAAAATTAAAATTATTGTCGATTACTACGTTTGTTGAATAAAGAAAGTCGTTATTTGAACGGAAAAGTTTGAGTGACACCTAGGGGTCAGAGGTGACCTCAGCAGGTGGCGACTGCAACCTGTCAAATGAAGACTGCTTGGAAGAAGTTCAGGGAGCTGCTATCCGTTCTCACATCACGCCATCTGTGTACTAGATCCGTTGTCAAGTGTATAGTACTTGTGTGTAGGGCGCTATGCTACATGCCAGTGGAACCTGGGCACTGACAAGGCCAGACCCCAACGTCTGCAGTGCAATGACAAGGCAATGGTTAAACAGATTTGTAGTATCAAGCCCAAAAATATATCCACCGTGCGAACAAGTGAGTTGCTGAGTAAACTTGGTCTTGAAGACCTCGATCGCATCTTGAGGAAGAGAAGACTCTGCTGGTATGGCCACGTGGACAGATCCAACAGTGCAATCAACTGTGCACTATACCTACAAGTCTATGGTAGACACGTGATATGATTTTATGAGCTGGGGACAGGAGTATAGCTTAATTATTTAACCCAGAACAATATATTATAATGTGAGGAGTATATCTAATTATTCCCACAATGAGACATAACACCGCAACTCAAAGATATCATACCAGTCAAAGACAAGCAGTTCTAGACTCGAGTTTCGCCCTCCTTAGGGATCATTCTAGGTACCGACTCTCCCGCTGAGACACGGAGCCGCACACGAGAAAGTCTTATAAGTAACACTGAACATGCAATCTGCTGTGGATGGCTGAGTGTGGGATGAACTTATCTTCTCAACGAGGATTGCAATCATCCAACGAGCAAGAACACAGGCTCATGTATTGCAGTAGGGACATTTTTACACTTAATAGTCGATGCCATCCGGCAGCTGAACCTAGAGAATCAAATGAATAATATGATGGGTATATCGAATTATTTCCATAATCACACAGAGCACAACAGCTCACATTTACTATTCCAGTCAGAAACAGGAATCTCGGGTTCGAATTTTCCCTTCTGATGAGCCCTAAAAAGAGAGATACTTAGTTGAGGACTTCCTGTTTTTGACTGGCATGGTCTGTGTTATATCGAATTGATGGAATCATTATATATGTGGGTGTGTTCCTATTTACTTGTCTCCCATGAGGGCAGAGTTTGATACAAGATCGGCTTTTTAATGTGAGCAACATCCAGCTCCCCAAAATGGCCGTTTTGGATTGGGACGAAAATAAAAAATTGTCTCAGTTTAGAAAGATTTCTCAATCACTGATTGAGGACAGAAAAGATTAAATGTGGTATCAGAACAGATACTACACTTTGCTCCTAAGACGTATATATATATATATATATATATATATATATATATATATATATATATATATATGAGCACCGTTGAAGTAAATATATGCACAATATATTTCATCACCTTATAATATTCCATGTTTATATACAGGAAATAATATTTTATATATCTTATCTTAAATGAATAAATGCTAAAGTTTTTTTCGTTTATCACCTCTATTTAATAATCAAAACGGGTTACTGTTATTTTAATCAAGAATACATCATAAAGACCTGATATTCTGTATAGATAGTGCAAATAAACGATTAAGATAGAACCTTTGACTGACTAATAAGCATAACTATTTTTTAAACCGTTCATAATTAATTTACATTTGGTATTATTAATTTAGAATTGCATTTCTTATGTTTATTATCTATATGCAATAGTCTCGCTCATATTAAAAGTAATTACTTAAAGTTATTTAATAAATCAATCGGAAAAATAACGAAAACACCTGAAGTTTAAACAACCAGCGCTCGCTCACGACCTTACTGAAGGTTGTGGATCGCTACGAGCAAGACATAAGCGAATATAGAAAGGATAGGGGAGAGAGAGTGAGGCTGTATGGCTCACTTTCTCTCTGATCCCTTTTTCCAGTTTTTACATTTTCCTTTAAATAAAAAAAGTAACTTTTTATTAGTTAAGTTAATGCCTTTATTGTAAAGTTTAACAACAAACTTATTGTTTAATGTTTACAAAGACCTTATCATTATTCTGATTGACAAATTAAAACAATAGTTTAGTAGCACTGTTATCAGTACCACTTACGAAAGAAATATCGATTCGTATTTTGGTATGATTGTAGATTAACATCCTCTGCGTAATTACCCTTCATCCATCCCAAAAGTATTCTACCTGTTTTAGGTGATCACGTGTGAACACCCTGAAAAAAATTCACGGAAAGATGTAAAGAAAAAAAAATATTATGGAATTTAAAGTGGGTGAAATTTTTTGTATATCAATTTAATGTAAAGTGATCCCCATTTTAAGGTTCAGTTTTAGGGCAGTTAACTAAATTCTTTTTTTTCTATGGGAGTTAAATCCGCTTCGTTTTTTTAGGGGGTGGGGGAGGGTAGCTACTTTTTTAGGCGATTACATGTCCTTTTATGACCTTGCCACTCGGACTTAGGCTTAGTGGTAAACACTTTTGGTAAGTTCCCTAAAAAGATAGAATGGCCCGGAAGTTGGGAACATAGTATGTTTGATATATATATATATATATATATATATATATATATATACAACTGATCCACCACTAAATTCTAAAATATTTGTTTTTCTTTATCTTCGTTTTCAACGGTGTTAACACGCAATCGCCTAAAATAGCAGAATGTAATTTTTTCAGGCAGTGTGGGGATATCGGAGGGCGTTAATTTGCAAATTTACCCATCTTTATATTTAAAAATTTTATACATTTTATTTTAACTATAGGCCCTCTTTTTTTATTTTAACTGTAAGCAATTGATTTTAGTTGTGTTTACTCTTCCCGTGAAAATTGAATAAAAAACTTTAAAATTATCTAATTAATTAAATAACTTATTTTTATGGTATAAATGAAAATATTAAAAGTTTGGATACTCTAAAAAAAAATGGCGGAAAGAGAAACAACAAAAACATTTTTTAGAATTTAAGCTGGGGGATTAGTTTCGCAAATAAATATTAGTTAACTGCCTTAATAATTTAGAATGACCATAAAAAGAAGAATCTCTTTTTTTTGGGGGGGGGGGGAGGGGGGCGTAATTTAGCTGCGTGTGTTAATCTACACATTCACCAGAGTGTGTTGATAAAACTTTGTAATTCTATGAGTAAGTTTTTTTTTTAATTAACGGCCTCCCATCTCAATAACGGCCTCCCATCAAATATATATATATATATATATATATATATATATATATATATATATATATAATAATAATCCAGGTAAAACATCCACAGGGTTGTAATCCAAAGAATGTCAACCGGGTTTATAAAAAAGTTCTCAATATCAAATAGAGCTTTTATATATGATTATTTTTATTTACACAGACATGTACAAAATCTGCGACACTGGCATGTCGATGTTATCGATCAACAGCTATTATAAACTGAGATCTCATCAGGGAGAGTTAGAATCCGATCTTAACCGTAGATCATATTTGGAATCCGATCTTAACCGTAGATCATATTTCTTTCAAAATCGACATGCCAGTGTCGCAGATCTTGTACATGTCTGTGTAAATAAAAATAATCATATATATATATATATATATATATATATATATATATATATATATATATATATATATATATATATATATATATATATAAAGACAGATATATATATATATATATAAAGACAGATATATATATATATGTGTGTGTGTGTATATATATATATATATATATATATATATATATATATATAAAGAACGAGAGAGAGAGAGAGAGAGAGAGAGAGAGAGAGAGAGAGAGAGAGAGATATAGAGGGGGGGATTGAAAACTAGTGACGCAATGAAAGTAAGCTATGCTAAACGGATGTTGTAAGTTGAAACCAGTTAATCCAAGGGGCATAACTCATGGCAACCAATACTTAAGTGAAATTCACATCGCAGTGCAACTGTAATTTTATTGACACATAACAACTATCAGCATATCGCTAATAATATCCTGTTATATTTCTAGCAATTACATTGTTTCTAAGACACTAAGCAGGATTATCGCACATCTGGCAGATAGGTCGGCGAAACCAATATAAAGTTTGTTATAGAAATAGACATGTAAATAGAACACGCAAATTTGTTTCAATAAGCGTTAAATGTACCAATGAAATCAACATCGCAATTTTCCTTTGATTCCATGTGGCGTCACTGTGGTTCAATTAATATTTCCAATTATCACTTATCTTTGATGCAACTGAAAACAAAGACCTATACCAAGATCAAACACCAATGATGCTGGTACCCCAGAATGGGCTACAGCCAAAACGACACATTTTACCTCAACACCGATTTTTTAATTTTAACTTTCTAGTTTTATTGTTTATGATAAATTAAAGATTTTTATGGCCGAAAATCCAGTATTAAAAAAAAGAAGTTTTTTCATACGTTCAATATTTTTAAAATACTTTTTTTTTACACTGTGTGACCTTATTTCTTGCATCTTTTTAAAATTTATTTTTTGATATTTGTTTGTTTATACATTTTGCTTAAATAAAATGTTTTGTATAAGGAAATTGACAACATGTTTGAAGCACACATGAAAATGTATTTAAGTGAAATTTTAAAAAACCAACACATGGTGCAATTTAAATGATAAAATCATTTTTTTTTTGCAAGCTTTCGTTGTAAAACAACTTTGTCAGGCGAGACTGTCTTATAGTTTTTTTCTTCTTCTTCTTAATCCCGGTTTTTCAAAATTTCATTTAAATAAATTTTCATGTATGCTTCAAAGATGCGCTAAACATCGACCGGACTTCATTTATTCTAACGTCCCTTACAACTCCTGCTTTACCGTGATTCGACCACTCGAGGTTAATATCATCGAAATGAGAAAGAAAGAAAAAAAATTATAAGATAGTCTCGCTTGACATATAAGACGGTCTCTCTGTAAAAGGGTTTGTCAAAACAACCTTACAAGAGGATTATCGGATTGACATCCTAATATGTTATCATACCGGCGTAAGCAGAAAAACACAAAGCCATAGCAAATTCGCTTCAACAACAAAACGCTTAAACTAGCCATAAAAATCGGCCCCCACAAGCTGTCTAGCAAAAAAGGCGCTAAAAACGCCAAAAATATTGATCACGTGATTGTCTACTACTACGTCCGCCAACCCAGGGGTTAAACAAAATAAAACAAGCAGCCGTGACAAAATCAGCCTCTTTTTCTCTTTTCCCTACCACCAGCGATTAAGACGGTCCTGTCAACAGACTCAAAGCATGGGGCAAGAAGTTGCCTGCTGCTGTCTTACTGTCACTCCACGCCCCCCCCCTTCCTCCTCATCGGACGCAGGACAAATAGTAAGCTTAAACCCTTTCTTTTATTTTCTCCTTTTTAAGTACCGTCGAACAAACACACACACAAAGGCTTACGTTCCTATCATTCTTACACTGCAAAAAAGGGGTTGAGAGACGGCTCATTTTCTCTATTTTACGCACACATCCAAACACGTGCGTTTTCCAAGAACAAACTTTAAAAGAGATATTTTATACATTTCAGACTTTCATTGAGGAATTTATACAAATTTAATGAACATATGTTAAATAAATTGTTATTGTTTATATGAATGTTTTGAGTGCTGGGTTCTCACTTTTTAAAATCTTTTTTGTGTTGGTTACTGGCGTATTATTCTCGTTCTTTTATGTTTAACAAGAATAGAATTCGTTAGTACCCCACAGGATAATTCCCTCTACAAGTAAACCCTGACCAAATATTCAAAATAACTTGGCTTGTGCAAGGAATAATGCACCTCCTAGTGATGTTACCTCAAGTAACAGCACTTAGCTGGATACTCCACCAGACCAGAAGAACTCTTGTCCTGGAATCCGGTAAAACCAAGAGACCAAAGGAAAGATATACTGGGAAATAGTTAAGTGGTCAATTTAGGAGAGGAAAATTAATATTCCTCACTGTCTTACTAAATTAATGTTTGAGAAGCAGAGGCTAACCCTAAATGAACATATGAAAATTAGACCGGCATTTTGGAGGCGCTGTTACTCTAAGGTATGATCCTGTGCAGTTCTAGGAGGTCCATCCTCTTAGGGTTTACCTTCTTACCCTTTGAGAAGGGGTTAGTTTATTGCTACGGGTCTGCCCAGGCAGTTTTTGGTCTGCCAGAGTGTTCTTCTTCAAGAGCGTTAGCTTATCAAATCCCACTTTCCTGATCCTGTGTCAAATCTTCCCACCGTGGGGAAAACACAAATAAAAACCCTAAATGAAGATTCGGATGTATCTCATAGAAAGATCAAGTGTTACCTCCAGGAAGGGTCCCTTGATTTCTGAAATCTACCTGAGCAAAAATTAAAATAAAAAACAAAAAAACAAAAACACAAACTACCAGGATTTCAAGAATGACGTGAAAATAACATGGTTTGGGAAACAAATAAACATTATACCGGTTGTGAGAGGAGCAAATCCAAAAAAATCTAATAAAATACGTAGACATAATTCCGTGGAAGACCAAGCTGTAGCAAAGTAGCATTCCTAAAATGAAATATGTCAATCCTTAAAAAGTTCTCATATATTAATTTAACTTGTAAAGAAATCAAGTGTTAGCCCCAAGATGGGGCACCTTTACAGGGTCCCTCCTGTGAGTAGCTGATATAAAAATATAATCTGAGTCATTTGTTGTATCCTCTTCCTTTTCACCCCCCCTCTCTCTCTCTCTCTAAAAGACGTGATGTTGCTAGTCTCAGTCTCTGCTCACTAATGGCCTCCGTTCAGTCTTTAGAGCCAATGGATGCCCGCTGTAAGAGTGACTGTGTGTGTAATTGTGAAGCAAGGGTTGCACAATCTCAATCATACCTTGCCTGAATCGGCACTGCTTGATTCCAGTGACAAGGAGAAGTCCAGGTCAATTGAAAACAATGCCGAGATTAGCGGAGAGCACATACAGCACCTGGTATTCCCACATGGTCACCTATTTAGTCGCTTAACTTCGCTTAACTTCGGTGATCTAACGGGAACCGGTGTGTCAACGTGATTATGCCATATATTATGCAATCTCTTTTACAAGTAAGTACCATAATGGCATGTATTCTTCGGAATTGGTTGATTTATTCCCTACTTTCTTTGTTCTAACCCGTTCGACTCGTTGATCTAGTGATCGTTTTTATATAAAGAATCACTGCTTATCAAGGCCCAAAGGCCACTCGAGGATAAGGATTAATGAGTTTATCACTGTGGGGATTGGTAACGATGGTTGAAACTGAGTAGATTATTTAAAAGGGCGGCTCCACAATAATTTGTTAACATTGGACTTGAAAACGACCATGTTGTAGCCAGCTGGGAAGCAACCACATGGTATTGTGTTATCAAGACGGTTAGTTCTTGGAAAGAAACTTTGCTCATGGAAGTTAAGTATAGTTATAGGTACACGGAGGAAAAAAGGAAAATTATTTACAGTGGTTGTAGCTAGACGAGTTTTGACTATGAATGTTTTACGGATGGAGGGCAGAGATTAAAGCTCAGTCGAGCAAGTACGATAAAAATAAAGATAGAGCAGAGAAAGACTAGCGACATCTCTTCTGTGAGAAAGAAGCCGTAGGGAAGAAAAAAGGACATCTCCCAGTAGATTTCGACACTGTTCAGATACCTCGTTATAATACAGCTTCCGATTCCAGTAACCTCTTTCAAAGAACTGCAGGCTTGTTGAACTCTCTTCCTGCTGACTGTTTTCCTCCTACCTATAGCCTTGGTCTTTTTAAGACTAAGGTCAATAAGCATCCCCTGTTTTTGTGGTAATCATTTTTAGCTCCTTACATGGCTTGATGTCTTGTCTGGAGCGATTTCTCTATAAAATAAAATACAGTTTAAAAAAAGGTCTGAAAGTGGCACAGTGTAATGGTTACAGGTGTGGACTGTGGGCTCAGCATGCCGGTTTCGAATTTTGGCAGGTCTACTACATTAATTTCTAATAATACCCTTTCAAAAAGTATTAATTCATATATATTCCTTATGGGTTAAATAGTAGGGTAGACTTTACTCGAAAGCCAAAGTTGTGACACTAGTCCAGGCAAAGGAAAACTCTGAAATAACATCAGCCTTTCCCTGCTTATCCTGGAATTGTTTACACTTATTCTGGACTTGTCCTTGTCTCTGAACCTAAGCAATGCCGTTTTAAGAGAGGTACAGGTAGAGATTGTGCAACCCTTGCTTCCCTATAGAATAACCACACAGGTACCATTACAGGGGGTGGGTATTTATCTTTAAAGTTTACATTTTGGTAAAAATGAGAAAAATGAAAAAATGTGGCACAAGGCCAAAATGGGTAGAGGGGAAAGGAGGTTCAAGCGGTCGTCCACTTGTCTATTCCCTAAAACTAGTTTTAATCACCAAAATACCACATTCGCTATATGAACTAAACTACTTAAAATATCCCCAGGTAGTTTGATGACCTTTACTTACAAAATATTTACAATGTTGATGATAGGTGTGGGAGAACAAAGAAGCCGTAAAAGCACCCCCCCCAAAAAAAAAAGAAATAAAAAGGACAAAAAAATAAATGAACAAAATAAAATGCTAATTGTGGTAAGTTAGTAGGTCTCTCTCATCCTATCTTAGGTATGAACTGCTCGCTGTTTTCCAGATCAAGCGATAACATTGTCCGTCGAGATTGAAAGGATGCCTTCTTTAATAACACACACACACACACACACACACCCCACACACACACAAGGGATAACATTCCCACCTACCGAACGACGATTATTTTTTAATTGATCGTATATTGTGGAGAATATGACTTACTTTCTTGATTAGAGAAGTAATGTCTCTGTGGTCGTGATTTTGCAACCCTTGCTTCATCGTAGACCCCCCAGGCAGGTGTGTTTATAGGGGATATCCGTTGTCTCCCGAGACTGAAACGGAGACAATTTTTAAGGTCTGTATCTTGTGGTCGCGATAAACGGACGCCAACATCTGAATGAAGTTCCTTCATATTAACTGGGGGGGGGGGGGGATAAATGTGGTACCAATAATTTAGGATATAGTTATGTAGTTAACCCCAACTCATAAACATTTAGTAAAACCTTTTTTGAATTTTCATTTTTATAATGTGAAAATTAGTCGTACTTTGAATTGATAAGAACTAAAAATAAGAATACTTCCACGAGGAATAGAACTCACAACCTTAGGGTTAAAATTGAGAACTTTTACTGTAAGGCAGTGGCTATCATTAAAAATCATAAAAACAAAAACTACGAGTGGACCGTTTTGAAATAAATATTTCCATTGATCAAATATCGAAGAAAAAAAACCTGTATTGCTTTCCAAGGGCAAATACTTTGTCAGAGGAAGTTAGAGTTATTCCCCTTAGACATTCTAAAATTCTCTCTGTTTTCTCCATTTCTCACTCTCTTTTCGCATTTACTTTCCCTCTTGCAATCAATCATTCCAATAAGCGCTACCAATATGAGAACTCGGTCTTCAGCCTCGGATCAAGGCGTAGTATCTGTTCTATCTTTATAGACTGAAATAACTTATATTTTAAATGTTTCAATCCGGAATGTCCCCCTACCGTTTTTTCGAGAGTTTTAAAAAACGATTTTGTCTCTGAGTTTTCCTTCGAAGCGTTACAATTAAATAGGTACTAACATAAGAGATATCTGTACGCCATACGAGGGCGAAGTTAGACACAAGGTCAGTTATTAATGTGGTGACAATCCAGGTCTTCACTCAATACGGGCACTCCGAATGAAACCAAAAATACTTGTATAGTCCCGCCAGCACCCACTAACGAACGAGGGCGTTTCAGGTGACTGCCAATAAACAGATCTTCTTCCGTAAGGGAGTGGCAATCCCTGGGATTATAGCCTCCTACGACCAAGCGTCTGAATGTCTGTGTGGGTGTGAACACTCTTCTGATATTAAATTTACGGGCGTAAAATATGATAGAAACTATTGCCTACTTTGACAACTGAATGTATATATATATATATATATATATATATATATATATATATATATATATATATATATATATATATATATATATATATATATGTATATCTATCTATATATATGTATATCTATCTATCTATCTATCTATCTATATATATATATATATATATATATATATATATATATATATATATCTATATCTATCTATCTATATCTATCTATCTATCTATCTATCTATCTATCTATCTATCTATCTATCTATCTATCTATCTATCTATCTCTCTCTCTCTCTATATATATATATATATATATTTCCCCTCATATCTCATTTGATTTTCTTAGTTTTTAATTTATCATTCTGACGTTTCCTCTTAGAGGGTCAGACGATAAGGCCTTTAGTAATTTTCTTGTTTTTTCCACCCACCCGTTTAATTGATTAAAAAAATGTTTCCTCTGATATTTATCCTACGATTTTGTTGTACGCGAAATTTATTTATATATATATATATATATATATATATATATATATATATATATATATATAAGAAAAATGCGACCCGTTGGGTAATCCACTGAGTTCAGGTTAGATTATTTAAATCTAGAAAAAGTGAGTTTATAAAGACAGTTAAATGAAAAAAAAAATCAAAATCCAAAATTAGTCTCACTTTGCTTGCTATATCTCCTCATCTCTCTTTCTCTCTTTTTGTCTCTCTTTTATTTATTTGCATCATTCCATTCCTCTCATTACTTTATTTACGTGATTGAGATTTTTTTTTTAGTTTATGTATTTTTATGTATATCATCAACTCTTAAACTAATAAATCGATCACTCTGAATTTTGGAACACAGAAGCTAGGCGTAAGGGGTCCAAATGTAAGCTATATTTAGTTTAATTTAGTTTCATGCAAAAGGGGGTAGAAAGGGGATTTAAGTCCTGTGTGAACATTTCTATAACTCCGATTTTTGTCAAATTTGAACATCAATTAATAAATACTCCCCAAATTTCGGTTTATTTGGAGTATTTCAAAGGGTTTTAGGTGGTATAATATACGCATAATCTCCCATTTGAAAATTAAAATATTTAAGATTTCATTAAATTTTATCTGTAATTATCCAACACTAACTAAACAAGATTCCCTGAATTTCGATTTCTTGTTAAAATTCTTTACATTTTAGACATTTTCTAGAATCAAAATCGTATAATGGATTTTGATGAAACTTGAAATAGGGGTTCAACCAGGGGGTTTTACCCCGCCTAATAAACCGTAATCGTCCAGGCCTTTGGGTCTCTATTGGGGGTTTTCTGGTCCTGTGCAGTTCTAGGAGGTGCACCCTCCCAGGCTTTGCCTCCCCTATTTGGGTAGGAGTAAGTTTATTGCTTACTGTCTGAGGCGCCTCTACCGGGAGATGCCGACGGGGCTGCCCAGGCAATTTTTAAATGGCCAGAGCGCTCACTTCTCGAGCGCTGGCTTATCTAATTCCACTTTCCCGACCTTGTGTCACATCTTACCTTGTGGGAGGTAGATAACTAATTTGAAATAAGGATCATAGACATAAGGTTTGGTATCATTATATATCGATTTTAATCTTCCTAAGAGGAGATTAAAGTGGTGTAAAACTGTTCATTTTGGGCAATTGATTTTACCTGTTCTCGGACAGGTGTTCTCTTAGCACCCCCATATATATATATATATATATATATATATATATATATATATATATATATATATATATATATATATATATATTTTGAAACTGTTTTTACAGATATGTTATATATAGGTAAAAGTTCGTCGAACCCTCTAGATTGTCTACTGTTTACTGACAGCCGTATTTAGTTAAACTATATGAAGTTAAACATAGACTGGTACACATCTAGAAGGCATATTCCGACAACGTTCGTTGAATACTATAGTCAGTCTTTCTATATGTGCCTCCTTCGCATAAATAGAACTTAAATTCCCTGCTTGACGTGGTAATGTCTCGTGGCCGTATGGTTATGACATTTGCTTGCGGAGCTTAAGCTGATTTTGTAGCAGAGGTTCGAACCTTGCAACCGTCTGAGTTTACTATTCTCTACACTGAAACGCTGGCGTATGTAGGTAAAAATAATTTAATATTATTCACTTAAAATTAATATATATATATATATATATATATATATATATATATATATATATATATATATATATATATATATATATATATATATATATATATATGAAGCAATCCAACAAAAGATATAAGCGTCAACTAGTATCTTATAATTAGTGAAACATCCGGATAAACACTGAAGCTCAATATACTGGATAGAGCATTAATATTATAATATAAAATGAAGTAATAAAATAAGGTGTCAATCAAATTTTATTAGAATTCAAAGTTCAAGCAAAGTATCCTTAAGTCCTTAGCTCATGAGTTTTCAAAGATAATTCTTCTCTTCAGAGGACCATTACCGCAGTTATACTACTACAGGCAATAAAATTACGCTTTGAAAATATATAAAATTTTATACACAAATACATAAAAATACATATTTTATATTATAATATATATATATATATATATATATATATACACGAGTTTCTTGTTCCATTTTTAGTTTCTTTTTTCACAAGTACTTTCGGTTTGATTCATTAAATCATCATCATCTGAGTTAGTCTTGGTGTGGTTACAACTATGTCTTTTGCTGTTTAGTTTCTAAATAAGTATAAGCAGGAAATAAAACGACGTCGAATAAAAACAAGTAGATGGGATATTATAAGAAGTAGAAATAAATTACGACAAAAAAGAAATGAAGAATCAAAAGAAAACAAAGAAATAGAAGTGGAGGAAGAAGAAGAAGAGCAAAAAGAAAATGAAAAGGAAAAGACGGAGGAAAAGAACAATAAGAATTAGAAGGAAAAGATAAAAGTAGAAGAAAAAGAAGAAGACGAAATAGAAGAAGAAGAAAAAGAAGAAGAAAAAGAAAAAGTAATAGTAGTAGAAGGATGAAAGTAGAGAAGAAGAAGAAAAAGAAAAGGAAGAAGAAAGAGAAGAAAAAGAAGAAGAAGAAAGAAGAAGTAGTAGAAGGAAAAAGAGGCAATCGAAAAAGAACAAGTAAAGGAACGACAAGAACAAGAAAAAAAGAAAAAGAAGGAATAGGAGGACTACCGGAATGAAAATAAATATGATGCTCGTGGAGAAGGAAATAAAGAAAAAAGAAGGTAAAATTACGTATTCAGAAGGAGACAAACAGACAGACAGACAGACAGACAGACAGACAGACAGACAGACAGACAGACAGACAGACAGGGAGCAACCGTACCCGACAAAACCCAAACATCTCTGGAGGAATATATGGGAGAAAGGAATGCCGGATTACTGAAAAATAATGAAGAATGATCGTTCAGAAATTTCAAAAGGAATAGAAACTGAAATTGAAGAAAACACCTTAAAACTATCATAAGAAAAGAAAGAAATACAGAGATTCTATAAAAAGACATTCACTATCCCACATGAAAGACTAGCACACTATATATACGATACAGAAGTATGACTTAAGAGAGAACTACATGAATACCAAACCATACAGCAATAAGGGGACGATCTCAAACAACTACAGGTCGTGAACCTGCCTACCAACCACGTCAAAAATCTTAACGGTACAACTTAACGGAACTTATATAGAAAGATACCGGAAAGAGACAAGAGTGACAATATCGGACGATGCGAATGACCATGTTCAAAAAAGAATGTGCAGCAGTTTAAGTAAGCAATTGATTATTTTGTAAGAGCAATCAGTCAATAAATATATTGGTGGGCAATAGAGAACTTTGTAATGAGAATAAACCCGTGTCTTAACACAAAATATTACTCATATCGCATTCTATGTGCGAAAATAACTGTTTTACATTCCATTCTACTGTAATTGAATAAATAATATATGAGAAAATAACTGTTTCATATTTTGTCTTGCTCTATTAGAATAAATTTTACATTAGTAGCACTGTAGAGAATGACCAATATATGCTACTATAACTGTTTTACTACTATACTACTGCATTAAAATCATTTAAAATATACGATCATAACTGTTTTATATTTTGTCCTACGGTAGTTGAATAAAGCGTATATGCGAAAAGATGACGACGACGATGACGATGACGATGATGATGATGATGATGATGATGATGATGATGATGATGATGAAATATTTTTCTGCCTATATCAAAAGTGAAAGAAATAATTTTCTTTTCTTACTTAGTATTATTAGATATTAGCAAAAATATGCTCCACCCGGTCGCATGGAAGGATGATATCATGATGAACGTACTACATACACTGATCCACAAATGCCGTTAGTCCATCGTATCATCCTTCCAGCCGAAAAAAAAAATGCCTCCCACGAAAAAGAGAAGGTAATATTTCATGGCGAATGAAAATATACTACACAGAATTAAATAAGCATAAACTGTTTTAATGTTAATATAATTAGGATAGGTCGAAAAGGCTTTCGTATTTATTCATTTCGATAACATTAAAACACTAAGTTATAACAAGTTTCATCGTCCACGTAAAACGTCGAAATGAAATTTGGGCGGAAAAATATAGTCGTTATCTTTATATACAAATGTATATATGCTAGATAAGGAAGAACGATAACTTCCTTTTATAATGTGCGTGTTAAAGAAGACATGTTTATAAATTTGAGTTATCGTTCTTCTTTAGTTAGATTTTTTATGGACTTGTTGAAATGGCGACTATATTTTCCGACGTAATTTTTATTTCAGCGTTTCACGTAACGATGAAACTTTGCATAACAAAAAAATAAAAATCTTAAGTTTTTTTTGTTTTTTTTTTTTACTGAAGCATGGTTTATGTAAAAAAAATATGTTGTTTATGAGTAATGCCGAAACATATTTTACTCTAAATAATTTACGTGACTTAAATAGGAATTAACTCGAAATAAAAGGAGTATTTTAGACTATTGTTGATAGAATAATCTGAAAAACCTCCTTTTCCTATTTCAGTCAGGTAAATTGAACGAAAATAAAATAAGAGAAGTGTTAATTAAAAAAGGCTAGCATGGCTGTTTTTATTTATTTATTATTTTATTTTATTTAGTTATTTCTTTTTTTTTACCTTTTTTTATATCTACTTACTCTATCCATTTTCTCTCAAACATTATGTTATTGTAAGGTATAGCTACTCCCTCTCCCCTCCCCCTTTTTCACATTTTTTTTTTATTGGTTTAAGAAAATGAAGGAATGTGATTAAGGGCAACCTCCTTAAGCATGAATTCATTTCGCTTGCCCTATATAGTGAGATATTTCGTGTCTATTGTAACTAGATTAGAACATGTATGTTTACTGTAGTTTGTTTTATCTTTTTTGTATTAGGGTTCAAGTACTTTTTAATAAAATTTAATGTAACATCGCGCTAATCAATGGCGAATCCGTCTATTGGGAGGCGAGAAATGTTGATAACAGGATTTATAAAGTAGTAAAAGAAAACTTTAAATAAAAAAACTTACAAGTAAAACAGAAAATTCAATTTTATTGGTTTGTATATTAAGTGAAAGAAGTCTTTTTTTCAGACTATGTATATTTATAATTTTTCAGGAAGAAACGTTGAGCTCTTACATTGTACATAAAAACACGACAATCACTCCCTCCGATCGTATATTTTTCCTAGCCTGATAATGGTATTATGGTCAACGAACATATACTACACTGACCTCCTGACTGAAAACGGGGGTTGATGTTAATATAGTAAGGATATACGAAAAAAAAAACAACACTTTTTCATTAGTTGATATAATTGCTCATCAAGTTTACATTTGCATACATGATTATTCCGTCCTTTCTCTTTATTATCAGTTATTATTAAGATTAAGCCTTTCCTTTTTTCTCATAACATTTAACATGAATACATGATTATTGAAGCGAGTCGGACACACGTATGTTCACTTTTATTATATAGATAATAGAAGTGAAGGGTTAAGATTAGGGTTAGGGTATGCGAATAAGTTTCATCTGATGTATGTAATGGCAACAGTATTGATATACTAATAGAAATCCCAGATATAAGCAACAAACAGTACTTCATTCAATATAGGCAAAGTAAAAAACATCTTAGCCTAATTAAACCATCAAACATTTTTCACAAGTTAAAATAAATCTGGCCAATACTTCTGGCCTTTCGTGGCAGTGATGAGGTTTTTATTTTTTTACTAGTAGGACTATCTTGCATTGCCCGGGGAGTAGTAATTTATTTTTTATCAATAACAATTGATTTGCTACTGTTATCACAGAACAACTGATCTAGGTAAAAAAAAGTTTTAAAAAAAACCTCTCTCTTTCTTGAATCTGTAAATAAAACATCTGTGTGCTCGCAGATTAATTCCTATTTTAGTCACAAAAACTATTAACAAGGGAATTTCTTTTGTGTCTATTAACAATGACAGTTATTAAGATTAAGCCTCCTCTTTTTTGCTTATAAAGATAAATTTGCATGCATGATTATTGAAGTGAACCGTATACATGTACGTTCACTTTTATTATATAAGAAATAGAAGCGAAGGGAAGACCAGCATTCCGATTCTATTATTTGAATAATGTTACTGTCTGCTCCCAAATCACGGATGGCGGAGTAAACGGTGGTTGATTGTTGTAAACTGCTAGAACGTTAGTGCTTAAGAGATACTGAACTGAATAATTATTTAAAATAAGAAAATCGCTAACAACATTTTAGATATTGCGAGAGTGGTTCGACACTCCGCGTTAATGGCACTATTTTGATTTTTGGACGCCGGTTCTCTGCATCCCAGTGTTAACCGGTCAGTCCTCTATGCGTCATGAGTAAGTTGCTTAAATCGGTAATAACTCAAGTAGTTGTCAACCACTCCAACGAAAACAATCTTTTTAGTGACAATCGATACGGGTTTTGTCCTGCAAGATTTACAGCTGATGTGCTGACTGTGATATCGCACAAGATTAGTGAACCTATCGATGGAGACTTCGTATCAAGGGCAATAGCCCTTGATATGTCAGAGGCATTCGACAGGATCTGGCACAAAGGTTTGCTCCACAAGCTTGTTAGCTATGGAATATCTCGAAATGTCTTATCAACCACCAACCCCATTCTCTTCGATAGGTCTTTAAAAGTAATTATTGACGGACAAAAGTACGAAGCACATAACATCAATGCTGGCGTGCCTAAGGTATCCATTCTGGCCCAACCCTCTTCCTGATCTTCATAAACGATCTTCTGAGATCATTAATGCAGACGGCACAACTATTTATGGCTACACTTCGGAGAGCACTGATGATCAAGATTATGCTGACTCTCTCTCTCTCTCTCTCTTCCAACTTAGAGCACGTGGCTTGTTACTTTTAACGCCTCTACAACAAATATTCTCTCTTTTCACCACCAACACTCGGATCCTCACTTCTCCTCAGTGGAAATGAATGGTCTTTTACTCGAGGAAGCCCTATTCTTTAATAAGCTTCTATGACTGACTTTCATCTCAGACTTGAAATCTGTTGTTAAGGTTTCTGGGAAAATGGTTGGACCATTCTTCTGCTTAAGATATCACTTCACTCCTTACGTAATCCTCTACCCATATAAAAGTCAGATACGTCCTAAGATGGAATACTGCTTTCATATCTGGGGTGGTGCCGCTCGGACCACTCTCTCATGTCTTAAGAAAGTACAAAATTGACTTAGCAATCTAGTGAGAAATGATCTCTTCTCGTACCAACTGATTTTTTAACACACAAGAGATGTTGCTAGCCTCTCTCCACTGTATCGCTATGTCAATGGTAGGTGCTTGACTGAGCTTCCGTGTACCACCTATAACACATTCACAGCAATAACTCCTCTAGCTACAACTATAGCAAAGAACTTTCCTTTCTCTATTTCTATATAAAAAAACAAACAAACGAAACTTCCATGAACACAGTTTCTTTCTTAGAACATCCCATCTGTGGAACAAGATACAACAAGCATGCTTCCCAACCGACTACAGTATAGTCGTCTTCAAGTCTACAGTGAACAAATATTTGAGGAGCCGTTCTCTTGGATAATCAATTGTTTTAAAGAAATCTTCTGCCCATCCCGCTCATTGTTTTCGATCCTCTCGTGGAGGCGATATCTTTAACCCTTATCTCGAATGGCCTGTGGGGTTTCATAAGCGGTGACCCATAAGTAAAAAAGGCATTCTGATATCGAGATAAACCTTATTACCTCCACCAAGAAGGTTATGTTTTCAGTCGAGTTTTAAGCTATGTTTGTTTTTGTTTTGTGTATATAAACATCAGCACTAACCTTGGTCAGAATATCAGTCATAGTTTCACTTAGAACTGCTTTAATTTTGGGATATCTAGGTCAAAGATACAAGGGATTGGTCACGGAAAAAGTAAAAGATACATTTTTGGCGATAACTCTTTTCATTGCAAAGACTAGCTACTTGGCTGATAATGTATCCAATGGAATCTCGCACCCTATATGACTTTTGACATTGAAATTTCGGTTTAAGTCGAAATTTTGACGAAATTTCAACTTCCATGTTTTCCATATTTGATGCATGGATCTGATGCTCTTTCAGGATAGTAACCACGATGCAAAATTTCGGGTTGATCAGATAAATAGTTTTCGAGTTATCAGAATTTCCATGGCATAACTTCTGGAATACTTAATTGAAAGGCCCAGATTAGACTTTGGCACACCATTACGTTGCCAGGCGGAGGTATGCAGTTTCAAGACTGACTTTTGTTCTTTTTTGTTTCATTGTTTCATATCCTTTTAAGAAAGACACTTTCTCGCCGCCGACTTCAAGGTTGCCATTGTGATAGTCAAACTTGCGTGACGAGCTTCAGATTATGAAATTTAAGAGTTAAGACGACACACACCGAATCCAATCCTTTTAAACTACTCTTCACCAACCCACGTTACAAAAGAGATCCGTCTCTTGGAACCGGTAATCCAATAATGGAAACACTTATAACCATTCTCTTCATGTAAATCCTAAAATCCAAAGAATTTAACTTCGTATAATAAATACGATTAACAAACTAAAATTCCCGCATAAATTTTGCATGGGGAATGCAGATTTACCAAAATGAAATAAAAACAAATGAAATTTTACATGATTAAAATATACTAGCCCAAATGGCTCTCGATAGGCGCCCTTTTGTCTAGTTTTTGTAGAGAGCTATTGAACGTATTACACTTCGTATAAATTTAAGAGACAACAAACATATACACTTATGTAGTCAATTTTTATGATTTATCTCACGAAAGAAAAAATCAGGAGAGAGGAAATAATATACAATTATAGAATCATTTTGTAGTAAAAAAAGATTATATGCTTTTTTAATAATGTGTTGTTTTTACCATTCGAGTGTGTTACTGATTTTAGGTAAGGTCTTTTCACTATTTAACTGTCATAAATTTGAAACCCGAATAGAGCATTCCCAGAACATGTGTACAGCACTATGTCCTGTAAGAACCATTCTTTCTAAATATGTATTGAATCTTTAAATCTATTACCCACCTTTCTCTCCCTGTCTTTCATATATATATATATATATATATATTTATATATATATATATATATATATATATATATATATATATATATATATATATATATATATATATATATATATATATATATATATATATAGGCGGTGAGAATAAAAATTGAAAAAATGCAATATTTATTAAATCATCAATTGTTCAAACAAGGGTAATATAAAATAAATTATATCTTTCTTTAATCCATGGATTTTCAAAATATGCTCTTATCTATGGATTTTATAAAAAAATATGCAATATTTGAAAAATAAAGTTTTTTCATATATAACATTTGTTTGAACAATTGATGATTTAATAAATATTTTTTTTTTCTAATTTGTATTCTCATAACTTTTCTAAAGGGGTTAGTTTATTGCTAATCGCCTCAGGAGCCCAGGAATCCTGACGGGGCTTCTCATGCATTTTTATAGGCCAGAGCAAGCTAATTCTAGTGCGCTGGCTTTTCAAACCACGCCTGACCTTGTGTCTAGCCTCCTGGAGAGGAGGTAAATAAAAAATACTTTGACCTGGTGTCTACCACCCTGGGGAGGAGGTAAATAAACTTTTCAACTTATACTATTGCTCTATCTCGTATATCGAGGATTGACTATTCAAGATAGGATACATTTTAAAGATTTAATTTTTATCTTTATTTTCTCACACACACACACATATATATATATATATATATATTTATATATATATATATATATCAAAAGAGACATATTTTAATCAATGAAACGGGTGGGTGGAAAAAAGAAAGAAAATTGTTAAAATTTTCCTTACGGCCTTATTGTCTGACCCTCTAAGAGAGAACGTCAGAATGATGATTAAAACCTAAGAAAATCGAATGAGATATGAAGGGAAAATTGTTTCGGTTGGAAAAAACTTTTTCTGACACCATGTTCTGACGTTTTCTCTTAGAGGGTCAGACGATTTAGCAATTTTCTTTCTTTTTTCCACTCGCCCGTTTCATTGATTAAAATATGTTTGCGCTAAAATTTATCTTACCATTTTGTTATACTCGAAATCTACATACATACATACATACATACATACATACATACATACATACATACATACATGCATACATACATACTCATTCCCAACTCCAGAGGGGCACTTCCGTGTTTAACGAGGGGGGATAGCAAGGGGAGTACAACACATGTGAACGTGCAAAAGGCTCATAAGCGGACGGATTGCGACAGTGAATGTTAAATTCAAATCAGCTTAGAGCTGCACTTCCTTTTGAGGCAACAGCTGAGTGTGAGTGGAGTAGATACATTCACATCAAACTAGAGCAGAACTCAGTCCATCTATAGTCAAATAAAGAATGCATGTCACACATCTAGTCCATCCCACCCCAGGGGGGGGGGCTTTTGTCTTGTTTGAACATATGTCTATAATGAATATAAAGATCTACTTTACAGAATGTTTTCATTTTACAGTTTATTTTATAATGTGTAGGAACACAAAATATCTATTCATTTCCAAGATGTATACATTGAAATCTTTGGCAGCAATTTGCTTCTTTGAAGAGCAGCAGTTTTTATTTCTGTTTCATTTCTGAACAAACACATCCTATTGTGTGTAATGCAATTCTATGGACAGTTAGACTTATTTTTATCGGCGTTTACTTTAGTGTTGGATAAAAAAAGAAGATCAATGCATTCTTAGATAAAGATTACATTACGCATGCGCAGATAGAGGCGGATCGAGATTTATACTTGATCATTTTAGCTTAGGAAGAGTGCCAGTCTTTATCAATATGTTCGATGCTATACTTATTTCTAGCAAAAAGAGCCGACTTTGCTCAGGATTTAATAAGTACCTTTTAACTATGTTCATAACACCATATTCATTTATATTTTACCTACCCCCAGCCACGCTTCGCTCTCTATCGTTGGAAGAAACTGAAAGTTTTAATTTAATTCATATAAGATATACGTATTTGAAGTTTTCAATGGGTTCTTTCCCTATAGCTCCATTATAAAGGGACAGGGAGATTCAGCACATTGAGGGGTTCGTAGAGATTCAGGACCACTTCCATTGTGTTTCCGGTAAATTTTATACGTATGATTAAAATTCCATCAAAATAGGATATATTGGAAATTTTAAGAGAGGTTCTACTTCCATAGGCCCCTTTAGGAGTATTTAGACATTCGGGACAAATTCCATTGTTTTACCCGGAAAAAATATTATTTCAATTTATTCAAAATAGGAATATTTGGAATTTTAAGAGCGGTTCTTCGGGGTCTACTTAGAGATTCGAGACCACTTTTATTGTCACCTCCGGAAAATTTTACATAAGGATACACTTTTAGTTTTGATGTAGATTCTCTAACCTTTCTTTCTATAGGGAACGCACACACAGAGATCAACATTTATATATAGAGTTCATCAACGTTTCTTCCCCGAAAGTTGTTTCCTATATACTTTAATAGCAGAAAATAAATAGTAAAATATACTTTAATTCTAGGATTGAGTTATGTTTGGAAAAATCTATTTTAATTGTTCTAATTAGTTTTCATTTGCAATAAACTCACCAAGTGACCGATCATATATAAGTTCTGGCTATCATCTTCACCCTCTCTCACTGTAGCTTGTTTGACACCGCGATCTTTTTTTATATGATCTCTATCATTCTTGTTTCCATTACACTTTCTCTCTCTTTGTTCCTTTTTACCCCTCCAATGAAGTTAAAGGTAGTCACAAGGTAGTTTTTTTTATGTGGGGCATATTCAGCTCCAAAAAGCGCACAGTCAAAAAGGAGTTCACCTCCTCTGACTGAGAACAAGACAGGTACGACACGTTGTTCCTCGCTTGAGTAGTCGAAGATAATAAAGAAAGGAAAGAATGAAAAGATAGGAAAAATCTATTATGAATAAAAAAGGTAATAACATCATAAGTATTAATACGATTTAACCCGTAGCAGAATGAGAGAGAGAGAGAGAGAGAGAGAGAGAGAGAGAGAGAGAATAATAATAATGATATTTAACTGGCTTTGCAAAATTATTTTTTCTTATTCAAAAAATCTAACCGGAGCTCAATGGGCGACACAACGAGTCACATTATTACGTTTCAACCATGTGCTATACATAAAGACAATCAAATTGTCGTCATTATTGCAAAAACACATGGAAGTCCTGTAGCATTTAAACTTGCAGAAAACTAAGTTGTCATTATTACAAAAACACGTGAAAGTTCATAAATTGTATTCCTATCTTGATCGCTGCATGGTTTCCTTGTACGCGCCCTTTCTGTGATCATTCCCGATCGGGCGAACGCCGCCTGCAAATAAGTTATTTAATACCCTGAAAAAGGGACTTAACCATGCCAAAACTGTTGGAAGACATAGGGTGTTTATTCGCCTTGATCTTCATTCCAAATAACTGATAAAGGAAGATCGATATATCACCGTTAAATAATATCTTATCAGCGCATTTTTCAAACCATATGGTAGCACTTCTAATGCTTCCAAGGAACTCCCGACTCTTTGAGCCATCCGTTTCTATCAATTCCCAGAGCCGAGAAAAAAGAAATCTCAAGTTTCACCAAGTTGACTCCGACTCAACTTTTATTTCCTGTTATTTTCAACTAACCAAGTTATATATTAGTGGGTCTATTCGCCCAATATTTAAATTTTGTTCGAATATACACTCCCTAAATGCTATAAACAGTAAAATATCGAATACTTAAATAAAATATGAACAAAAATCTTTTTAAAACGTTTATTGAAATGTCTGAAAATACATTTGAATTCGAAACACGATTTATTAGTTAGTTTACAAAAGTAAATCTAAAGCGGCAGCAACTCGAAATATTCACTCAGTATAGTTTGGTTTAGTTTTGTTTGGTTTGGTTTACGGCATATCAATCATCTATGGGTTATTTAATGCCGAATAAAGTTTTAAAATATCATTCTATAGGTAGGATACTTATTTATATAACTAGAATACCTGGCTCTCAGAATATATTGCTCCCAGAATACATGGCTCTACGTGGTCAACGCCATTGACCCTCAGCCACCGCTTTCTAGTATCTATTTTGGGAAAAAATAAAAATAGAAATAAAATCGAAGAGATGAGGTTACGATTTTTTTAAAGAATCAGATTAAATAATATGGTTAGGGGTAAACTATTTATAAAATATTAGGGCATGACGTTACCATCCAATTTATCGGATCGGGTCTCTCCGATCTCCCGTTTAGCCAAAGTAAGAGCCGAAGTGACAAGGCTAGGGACCCCTCAGCAACCAGGATCTCGTCCTAAGACATCACGGGTCGCCACCCATGGCCAACAGGTGCTCACGTTTTCGGAGGGCGGAGGGGGGCACCCCTCTGCATGAGGTTGCAGCCGGTGAATTCTAGGCCCCGCCAACAATGCACGCACTCATTCTAAAAAAGGCAGGATAGTGAATGGAAATGATATTTGGTAACGTGATGTAGATCCGGGGTGTGGGTAGGTGTCGTGTTTGGAATATGACTGCGATTATTTTGATTATCGCAAGCTTGAGGCTAAAATTTAAATTGTAAACATTTATTTTATTTCTTTTTGAAATATGCTTATTCAGGAATGTATAAATAAACAATTGCAGTTCTACGTCACCGATCAACAGAGAATCGGACAAAACAAGGGGATAGATTCGGCGATCGAAATGAATGGAAATCCCGCCTTTTGATACCCCAGCTTGGCAGTTTGAGAAGTTCATTGTAACTATAAGACGAGTAGGCTAAAAAGAATATCGACATTCTACTTGCAATAAATTTTAAGCTACACACATATATATGGGCTGTAGGGGAGTCACAAGTGAAATGAAGAAATTGGGTCATGGGTGATAAGGTAGGGGTTGATTAAATGAGGACCGAAAGTCGAGCTAGTTACCCAGCCAGTCTCCACCACGGGCAAATATGGATAGCTATTTTTCCCAATTATAAATTCATAATAAGTACCAACTCGTTTTTACTATCAGAATATAGTTTTCGTAAAAGGATATAGGCGTGTTTTTAGAGTTCCAGCATTCTGTAAGACATTATCTCCTAGGAACTCCTTTGACTCGCATTTCTATATATATAGATATTTAAAAAATCTTTATGACGTCTTGGTATAAATATGACCGGCAGAATCTCTGATATCTTTCAGGATGGCTTGCTCTCTATCGGTCTAAGGTATGGTCCTGTGCACTTCTAGGATGTTCACCTTCCCAGGCTTTGCCTTATAACCCTTTGAGAATGGGTTAGTTTGTTGCTAATCGTCTAGGGCGTCCCTACCAGGTAATGCCGACGGGGCTACCCAGGTAATTTTTGTTCGGTCACGATGCTTTTCCTCTAGGATACTGGCTTCAAATCCCACTTTCCGAGAATCTTCCCGCCGTGGGAGAGAGATGAATCACTCTAATGAAACTATTTTAAGTAATCAAATTCTTTTCAGATCATTCAGTCTTCTACGTCCAACTCAATGCGATTAGCGGTCTACACCTCAAAAGGAGAGACAACGGTTTTCACGGCTCTGTTAACATTACAGCTGCTCGCAGGGTATACAACACACACTGGTCCTATGGTATATTTCGTCGTGGGTTCTATAAAATGGAATTTTTCACGTAAGGTTAGATTAAGGGAGAACAAGAAATTTTCCATGTACAGGAAGTAGCATCATGGAAGGACGTCGACGTTGCAAAGAAGCCGGATCAATCCTGCCCATTGGGTATCGAACGTTGAAGTAAACAAATGTAACTTTCGGCCTATTTATACAGAGTACCGCCGAATAGTTTAACGGGCTATAAAAACTAATTTAATAAATTAACAAGAAAATAACATGCAGCCCAGGGTAAATAATGAAGTTGTTGTGTTTTTGTAATTACTTCAATTATTTCGGCAGACGAAATAGAAAAAGGGAAAGATCAAAATCACGCGACCACTACTATTGCCGCTACTATAGAGAGACACCACTATGCATTTAGCTGAGTACCTACAGGGTGTCAACGACTCTTAAGCTGCCTCTGTCGATAATATGTCCATGTCGAAAGTTACAAACGGCTTATTAGTGTGACGTAACGCTACATCCCTATAATCTGACGATCGACGTCACAAACTCAAACGTCGTCATATGTGGAAGGAAAACCGAGGCTTGCTAGATCTATTTATTCTAAGGATAAGTTGGACGACACGAACGCAGTAGGTGAAGCGTTACATTTGGCGCAATGCAACTAGGATCTTGACTCTATCCCATGGGAAAATACACACAGAAAGCTATAATAGAGAAAGGACTGATCGGACTCCCACCGACTCAACTGGCGTAGAGGAAACCCTAAGTAGAAAGTAAGACAGGCTGATCAAGACAGGCGTACTGATCTGTTCACCAGACCCCCAAAACACTCACAGAAGCAGCAGATCACCTTCTCTAAACTCCAACTCTTAATAGGTGCGGTGATAACGTGGTAGTGTCAAAGTTACAAGGAGGTGTCAACATCAGATTGCGTCGTTCTCTGGTTGTCTCTGCCTCTGTGGCAAGTAAAAACCAGGCAGACGCGAAACCACAAATTTATAGTGAAGATAAAAACGGTGTGTCTGTGTATATGCAGCCCCGATTTCTTTGTGCATTTTGGGGAAAACTTCCCCGACTTCGTATGCAATACAAAGCCTTGCGGGGGTAGAAACCTAGAAATCTTGCAGATATAATCCATAGCTACGAGCAACGAGGTCCTTAAAGGCTTTGTGTAGATGTCCGATTCGCTCAACAGGAACTAGAACTAAAAGTAGAGTCAACATAGACATAAAAAAAAACGTTCATGTTCTTTGTGTTTGCCTTTTGTTCAATCGTCAATATTCTGTGGACAAGTTCGTCTATTCGCAGGATATAGAGCGCACACGTTAGTCTTATCATGAGAAGATCTTAGTCACCAAACCAACACCGACGTATCCGGCGGCTTCCAACATCAACGGAATGCAGCCAGATTAATTCACTGTACGGGTAGTACGAACTATGCAAACACAAGTCGGGTGTACAGTTATGCTAATATGTTGTCGGAAATAGATTTTCTGCTTTGTATTGGTCAATTTCGAGACGCTTTTCTAAGCGCGGGAAAACGCCGGTAGAGGCACAATATCCGATCTTCAAAATTTAATAAAACTGCGATTTACTCGAACAGAAAGATGTCGACGAATACATTCTTTTCATTTATTTGGTTTATTGCTAACAAGGGAAGCGAACTCCTCCTCCTCCAAAATAAAAAAAGAAAGGATATCCGAATCGACATTACACATCTTTCATTTTTTTATTTTTATTTTAATGTCAAGAAAGAGACGCGTCGTTTGACGTTTCTTTTTGAAAGATGCGAAATTTATTTTGGTCTATTAACAATATGACAAGATAAGCATTTTAATGATGTCTTATTTATTCGTTATTCTTCTTTTGGAATCACCCTTTTTCACTATCTTCCCAATTCAACCCTCCTAGGAAAAACAAACTATATGGTTGAACTAATATTTGCATTATTGGTTTGATGTTTCTACCGCTCGAGAAAGTATCTCACTGGTAAAATAAATTTTTACCTGAAAGAGTCAAATAGTCCTAAGATGGAGAACTGTGGCCACACCTGGCGAAAATATTAGCCAATATTGGACCCAAAATGCTGTCCATTGCTACCCCGTCAATTTGGCGATACATATTCCCGTCGAAACTACACTAACTGATTTAGTAGCCAAATCCATGAGTTCAACAAATATATTTTCCGAAAATGGCGGCTTAGCTAGGGAACTACGATAATGACTATCGGAACAGATCTCAATAGTTTCATCATCATTGGTAAATAAGCTGGATATATCGAATGAATAGATTCTAAGTTCACGAATAAATTCTGCAAACCGAAAAGAGTCAGGAATGCAGTGTTTAGAGTCTTCCTTCAAGACAGGTGCGAGGATCTCAGCTAACCATTTTTCCGATTCATGCTCTAATTAGCCTACCATAGATAAAATAGGTCTCATAAGGACATTGTTCTTGTGGACCTCATGTAATCCATACATCCTGGGCCGTTAGGACCCCACAGGATTATTCTGTCGTAAATCTACTAGTAAACTATCCCGTTTTACGTAGCTTAAAGAAAATGGCATTGCAACTTGGTTTCAGCCTTAAGTGTCTTTCGTGTTATATCCACCATCCAATACCATCTTGTTGTTTATCATTTTCGTGGCCAGTGCGAAGCTGATTCCGTGGGACGAACTATTCAGTGATTAAAGATTAGAATTTCCCAACACATTTCTAGATCGATACGTAGGCACAGACAGTGACCGAGATTCGAGCGTTCACAAACCCATACCTCAGCCATTGGTGACTATTTATTGGAATGCCAATTGGGTACTAGAGGCTATTCTGATGAGGCGTTTTCTGTTTTGCGCAGGTCTTGTTCGAGAAAAAATGTCAATACTCTCGAATTGGTGGCCATTTATGTGCGTCAACTGGCCTTATGCAGGCAGAAGGAGTACATCCACAATTTAGAACTGATGGGTGTACATTGAAATACCTACCATATATATATAGTTTTGTAACCCTTCTCGACAATTTTATGGTTGTTTTGACCACGTTTTAATCCGTAATTTCACCTCCAATATATCGTCGATGACTATCTTGATGAAGGCTCGACTGTAAGTCGTATTAGTTATAATAAAATCTTTTCTCCTACGTTCATTAATTTCTTTTCTTTTAATACTAAAGTAAAACAAACAAACAAAAATAAAACAACAGATTCTTGATCTCCTCTACTTGTGTTATTAAAGAAATATATTTTGGTAATAAAGACCTCCCCTTTCCCAAGAATTATGGCCACTTCGCCAATATTATTAAAGTTTATACACACGCACACATATATATTCATTATTATTTGATATATTAATTTCAGTATTTACTTTAACAGTGCTAAATGCGTAAGTAGAGCTAGGTAGTAAATTATTTTAGCTTGACGGAACATTCTGTGTAGCTTAATTGCCCTAAATATATTTTCATAACTTACTATATATATATATATATAAATATTTTTTATATCTACATAAGTATACGTTTCATCTTTACGGACTCGTCAGTGAAGAGATAATTATTCAAGCCAGTCGCAGGATTCGAAACACCGGAACAAGCCATGTTTATAACCTAAATCCGGACGTTTTAACCCTCACAACCATAATGAACAACTACATAAATGGTGAGAGTTTTTCTACCTATTGTAATCAGTCGACGTACACAGCGTTCAATTTATGAAGGAACCTGAATTAAAGCTATGATTGTGACGGCTGTATTAATACTATTCACTATAGTGCCTATCCTGGATTGGGGGCGACATATATATATATATATATATATAATCATTTCAACAATCAGCCTACACAAACTATGAAAGCCACAGACCAGAAGCCATAGATTTGAGTTTCGCTTTCCTTTAAGCTCATCAATATAACACATAAAAGCCCAGGATTTGAAACCCGAGACATTTGTATGCGAGGCGGTTATCCTGCCCCCTTAGCCATAAGACCACACACAAGTAAGGTCTGTTAAGTAACACAGATCATTCAAACCGCAGCGAAAGGTCGACTGTGAGGTATACCTGCTCTATTTTACTAAATGTGTAGTCATTTAACAACAAAGGTAAGATTTTCCCGAAATATCAAATCATTCTTAATCATGATCTGGACATCACACACAGCTGCCCCCTGCACTTGCTGTTTATGTAAGATTGTAAAGCAAAGTAAAGAGTAAGTCCTCCTCTTCAATTGATTATTTTTGTTATTTCAAGCTTCTTTTCAATCCGGCACTCTGTATTTCCTCCAGCCTTCTTAATATATTTATTACAATTCCTAGCAATACTTCAAGAACACTACCATTCTCTATTATATATATATCTAAATGAATAAATGCGAAATATTTTCTTATTCATCACTTCTGTATAACAATCAAAATAGGTTAATCAAATTTAAATAATTAATACACTATATTCTTTTGAAACACTTTATTTATAATCAAGTAAAGTTGCAAACAAAATCTTTTGTTTACCTAATTTACATAATTATATTTTTAAACAGTTCAAAATAAATAATTTTTTGCTGGTATTTGATTATAATATGATTGTCCTATTTGCTTATATATATGGAATAGTTTTGTTGATATTACCAGTAATTAATTAAAGGGATAACAAAAATTGACAAAAATCGAAACAAAGTTCTTTACTTTCCTCTTTCAAGGGGAATAATTTCCTTTGACAAATTATTTCTTTCTAATTCCTCTCCGCCGCCTCCACAACTATCGACAAGCAAAACATGTATTTTTTAACTTACTAATTATTTTTATATACCTCATTTTTAAAGCGTAGCTTTTACCTAAAACATCAGCATTCATTATTTTATAACTAAACGCTTTCAAAAAAGTTTATTTATTTATTTCAGCATTTAATTTTCTGTAGTTTTTTCATTTTCCGTGAAAAATAAATAAATAACAATACATTTATTGTTCAATGTTTTGTTTACAACTCGCCTGTTCACTATTATGTCCAAATTACGCAAACATAAATTCGTAGCGATTGCTTATGAACACTCTTAAAAATTTGGCGAAAAAACTCCGCTTAGTTTAGAACTTAGAGTAGGGATCAGTTTCGTACATACATTTAATTTAAAATGATTGCTTCATTTCCGGACCATTCTTGCGTTTTAGGGCAGTTAACAAAATTCTTGCCACCCGGACTTGCGGTTAGTGGTTAAAAATGTTTATTGATTTCTCTAACAAGTTAGAATCGTTCGGAGATGGAGGGTCGTTTTACGTTAAATATATATGAAACTGATCGCTCACTCTAAATTCTAAATAATTGTTTTTTTTCGTATTTCTGTTTTCCACAGTGTTCACTCTTCACACGTAATCGCCTAAAAAAGAAGAATTTCATTTTTTTGGGGTGGGTGGGTGTTTAGCGGAGGCTGATAATATACAAATTTACCCATACTTTATTTCTTTAATCCTATATTTTTTAACTATACCTCCCTTTTTTTTTTAAATTTTAAGCAATTCATTTGTTTAGTTTGTTTTACTTTTCCCGCGAAATTCAAATAAATAACTTCTTTAAACTTGGTCAATTAAATACCTTGTTTTTAAGGCGTAAATAAAAATATTAAAAGTTTGGGTGTTATTGTAAATTGACACTCTCAGCCCCCCTTTCCCCTTAAAAAATGAGATTTTACTTTTTAACAGATTACGTGTAAATACCATAAAAAACTGTTGCTGCTGCTGCTGATGATGATGATGAGGATAACTTTAACATTGGTCACGAAAAGAAAAAAGACCTCTAAACTTTCTAAATTACAACAATTTTATTTTTACTATTCATAAAGTCTTTTTTCTGTCTTTAATAATAAAGGCGAAAGGATAAAGTAACCAGTTTGAATAACTCAGTAATATGAAATTGTTTTATTTGATCAATCGACGTTCAACTCTTTCATCTGTTCATTTCATTATATAGCCAGTTTTTGATGGGGAATTCATTTTAATTTTTATGTTGAATATCTTACAGACTATATCAATTAACTTA
>OY744519.1:161382291-161404791 GCA_963556195.1 Sepiola atlantica
ATAACACTACAGCATCATGTTTTTTGTTGTTTTCCTTCAAATTACAAACATATCAAATAGAAATTATTTTCTTTTTATTTTAAAATCCTCGAAGATTGATCACGATGGATCTGAAAGTACTAGGGATACAGGTTAATATGGCAGATACATCGGCCAGTTCCCACTTGAAACAAGGAAATACATAATTAGAATTAGAAAAGATCATAACAAAAATATGCAAACATAAATTGTCCGTCGTATTCAACGATATATATACACACCCACACACACATATATATATATATGCATACATATATATACATATATATATATCAATCAGTTAAGAACAGATAACAGATAGCTAATATCGATACTTTTTTTTTACTTTATTCACCCTAAGCAAGGCATATTGTTACCGAAGCGTACTGTGATAAAGGTCAGATTTATAGGAGAAACCTTGGTGGAGAGTTAAGTAGCAAGATGCTTGCTCACATTACATTTAAATTTCTGCATGTTGATACGGTCGGGGAAACAGGGAGCAGGGAGTGAATTTCAGAGGCAAGCAGTGGAAGAAAATCTGGCATCATTTGTGTTGAGGAGTTATAACTGCAGTAAGTTCATCGGAGCACATCGCATGGGGGTACTTTTAAAACAAGCCGCGATGCGACAGGTGGCGGTGCTTAGTAGACAGTGTGTTACTTATTAGGTTAGGAACTCTTTTTGTACCCTCTCAAAGAGGGAGAGGCTAGTGGTTGGTGCACCAGTTCAGATGTGGTAACAGTAAGCCATGCACGAGTGAATGGTCGCTTTATAGCGATATAAGATACTGGCAGATTTGAGATTTTTTCTAGCCTGGTAGAGGGAACATTCCCTCTTTGTGGCAGACATTCGAATTTAGAAAGAAGCTAAGAAAATAGCAACAAAGTTAAAAATAGTCAATAGGATTGAACACCTAGCCAAAAGGAGAAGTCTTATTTTCATTAAAAGACTACGAAAGGTTTCAACAATAGACATAGTTAGATATTGGTAAAACATACATACACACCGCTATACCCACATATATACATATATATGCATACATATATACACACAGATACGCATATATGATATATATATATATATACACACATATGACATATATATATATATTATATATATAAATATATATGTATAGATATATATGTATATGTGTATATATGTAAGTATATTTATGTATATGTAGGTATAGCTGTGTGTATGTACGTGTGAACATGTGATATATGTATATGTGTGTATGTAATGTATATATATATATATATATATCTATATCTATATGTATATATATGTATATGTGTGTAGACGGATTTGTATATATGTGAGCATATGGATAAAGTTTATATATAGGTCAGTGTTGTAAAGAACTTATCAGCTGATCATTAAAATATTTGGCCCTGCACGAATATGGTTATACTGAGGTGACGCTGAAGATACTCTGAAGTGTGAAATGAAATGTATTTTATATACCTTCTCTCCAGGAGGTTGACCAGAACGTCGGTGTGGGTTTTGATGAAAGTGTTTCTGTGGAACGAATTAGATTCGAACCCGGCACACGCAAGTCCTCATCTGCGTCGTTAACCACTGAGCCAACGTGAAGATTAGAAAGCTGTCAAACGTACTCGATAATCTAAAATGATAAAACGTAAACGAAAAGGGAGCAGCGCGAATGTGTAAGTGGATATGAATCTTTCCCGTTTAATTACATACCTATCCCTATCCAACCGGGATAATACACAGAATAAGGAAGTTTTTTATTTCTCATTTTAATTTTTCTAAAGGTCAGAGGAAGTTTGCTCTTGAAAGAGTGTATGTATGCACATGTGTAACAAAAAATGTTTTTATGAATAAAAAGTTATACTAAAATCAACTCTACTTGTTATTACGAACTTTTTATAAACACTGGAGTTTTATTAGATTAAAATCTAGGAAACAAAAATAATACATGTACTATATATATATATATATATATATATATATATATATATATATATATATATATATATAATTTTATAAGTAATGTTGTCCTTGTTTATCGGGTAATATAAATTATTATAAAAAGGATGATGAGAAATTAGAACGCCATACAATGCATTTTAGTTTCATTAACTTTTATTTTTCTTCCTATTTCCAATTTAATTTTCGAAGACATAGTTCATCATCAGAATTTCAATAAAGATAAAACTTGAATACTTCATCATACTTCATCATATTTCATCATACTTCAAATACTTCATCATCAGAATTTCAATAACTATCAAATTTTAATACTTTATCATACTTCATCATACTTCAAATACTTGATCATCAGAATTTCAATAAAGATAAAATTTGAATACTTCTTCATACTTCATCATACTTCAAATAATTCAAATACTTTATCATCAGAATTTCAATGAAGATAAAACTTGAATACTTCATCATACTTAAAATATTTTAAATACTTCATCATACTTCAAATACTTCATCATCAGAATGTCAATAAAGATAAAACTTGAATACTTCATCATACTTCATCATAGTGTAAATACTTCAAATACTTCATCATACTTCAAATTCTACATCATCAGAATTTCAATAAAGAGAAAATTTGAATACTTCATCATACTACATCATACTTCAAATACTTCAAATATTTTATCAGACTTCAAATACTTCATCATCAGAATTTCAATAAAGATAAAAGTTGAATACTTAATCATACTTCATCATACTTCAAATACTTCTAATACTTCAACATACTTCAAATACTTCATCATCAGAATTTCAATAAAGATAAAATTTGAATACTTCATCATACTTCAAATACTTCATCATACTTCAAATACTTCAAACACTTCATCATCAGAATTTCAATAAAGATAAAACTTGAATACTTCATCATGCTTCATCATACTTCAAATACTTCAAATACTTTATCATACTTCAAATACTTCATCATCAGAATTTCAATAAAGATAAAATTTGAATACTTCATCATACTTCATCATACTTCAAATACTTCATCATCAGAATTTCAATAAAAATAAAATTTGAATACTTCATCATACTTCATCATACTTCAAATACTTCAAATACTTCATCATACTTCAAATACTTCATCATCAGAATTTCAATAAAGATAAAATTTGAATACTTCATCATACTTCATCATACTTCAAATACTTCAACTACTTCATCATACTTCAAATACTTCATCACAAGAATTTCAATAAAGTTATATAAAAATCCGTTTTTTTCTTTTCCTTCATCTCGTTTTTGATGTTATCATTAGAGATTATTTATTAGAGATAATTTGTTTCGTTGCATCTATCAATATGTCTAGAGTAACGAGTGCTTCAAAACGAGATCGAAGCCTAACCACTTCTTTGTCAATAATGTGTTACTGAATGTTCTGTTCCTTTTGTGCAGGCTTGATAAAAAATAAATGGAATTATTTTAGTTAATGTCGTCATCGCTTTTTTTATAACCTTTTTTTCTCTGTAAATACATTTTTGTTATGTCACGTTCATAACATTCCTTAGGATTTGAACTTCTTGAAGTAAGTCTTAATCCACTCATTTCTTTTAGTGGGAGGTCCAGAGAATCTGGTTGTTGCGGCATACTTTCACATACATTGAAGATATTTTGTCTTTTGTTTCATGTGAGTGCATGTGTTCACATGACGAAGGATTAGGAAGATCATGCGGAACCCATTTTTGCAAACTTTAGACACTTCATCACGTCTTTTGAATTGATGATGAATAATGTTTTCGCTCAAGTTTGTGGTTAATCCTCGACCTGTAACCACCGGGGTTGCACTGACAGCGACTCCCAATTAATCATAATCACATCCTCTGACCTCCCTTCATTCGATTCATTCTGCATAGAAAACCACTACGTGTACGCCTTTCTCAGCAACTACGTCATCACCGTAATTACTTTGATCTGATTTTGCTTCTGCTCTGAGTTTTAACTTTATAAATAATAACAGTCTTATGTTTAAGAATTGTTTTAACTTTCTAAATAATAACAGTCTTATGTGTCGGAATTGTTTTAACTTTCTAAATAATAACAGTCTTATGTTTCGGAATTGTTTTAACTTTATAAATAATAACAGTCTTATATTTCGGAGTTGTTTTAACTTTATAAATAATAACAGTCTTATGTTTCGGAATTGTTTTAACTTCATAAATAATAACAGTCTTATGTTTCGGAATTGTTTTAACTTTATAAATAATAACAGGCTTATGTTTCGGAATTGTTTTAACTTTATAAATAATAACAGTCTTATGTTTCGGAATTGTTTTAACTTTATAAATAATAACAGTCTTATGTTTCTGAGTTGTTTTAACTTTATAAATAATAACAGTCTTATGTTTCGTAATTGTTTTAACTTTATAAATAATAACGGTCTTATGTTTCGGAATTGTTTTAACTTTATAAATAATAACAGTCTTATGTTTCGGAATTGTTTGAGGTGATAATTGATATTTTGGATTATTTGGAATATTCAAACTATCATTCTCATCATGATTCTTATTTTGCCAACTTTTCGGCCGATGTAACTGTCGACCTTCTTCAGGTGAATCTTTTTGAACTTGGGAATTGAAAGTGAACCTTCATCTAGAACTGATTATTAATCAGCACTTTTATCCGTTGCGTGAATCCTTACTATGACAGATAAAAGTTAAGAATAATTTAATAATAAGTAAACAATTCTACAAGATCGTAACTGTCGGAACGACACCAGTCACCCCCGATACATTAAATAAAAGACTCAGTTCGAAATTCTATATATTGAAATGCGACTTCAAACTTAAGCGTGGCAGACCAAAGGAAATACTATTTTAAACTTAAGCGTGAAAGACACTAAAAATACTATTTTAAATTTAAGCGTGACAGACAAACACAAATTATATTTCAAACTTAAGCGTGACAGACCAAAGAAAATACTATTTTAAACTTAAGCGTGACAGACCAACAAAATACTATTTTAAACTTAAGAATGACATATCAACAAAATGCTATTTAAAAACTAAAGCGTGACAGACCAAAGTAAATACTATTTTTATATAAGCGTGACAGACAAACAAAAATTATATTTCAAACTTAAGCGTGACATATCAAAAAATACTATTTTAAACTTAAGCGTGACTGACCAACAACAATGTTATTTCAAACTTAAGTGTGAAAGACTAAAATAAATGCTATTTTAAATTTAAGCGTGAAAGACCAAAAAAAATCTATTTCAAAATCAAGCGTGACCGACTAAAGAAAATACTATTTTAAGCTTAAGCGTGACAGACAAACAACATAAATATTTAATTATTATCAACATACATATACATTTCATATTTGCAGGATCTTCAGTGTCGAGATAACTGTCCAAACCGGTGATACGATTCGAACCCCGAACCACGAGTCACATCAAACTCAATTCCGAATGCTCCAACAAATGAGGCCAATTCAAACCGTTACACGACGAGCAGAGAAATAAACGCTATTTATGTTAAATCAGGAGGACAAGCATAGTGAACCGTCTTTAAAGTGTTCAACAAATCGCGAAGAAAGTTACTTGCCTTTTTAGCTTAGACTAGACGGCTTGTATTATTTCTCATTAAAAGGCCCAGCCGAAAGTTCCTGCTTCTCAACTGCCTTCCAAAATCTTTTAATATATATATATATATATATATATATATATATATATATATATATATATATATATATATATATATATATATATATATAGTCTCGGAAGTTTCGTAAATATATATATTAAAAATTTTTTTTAGTCCCAAGTCATTCGGTGGAAGATCACTTTTATAAGTCAATTTACTTTTAGCAGTCACTATATTAGTTTGCTTCCAATAATTTATGCTAGTCTTAACATTATTTAAGTGATCATCAGCTGTTTACCATGAAAAACTCTTTCGAGAATTTAAAAACAAAACAGTATTTTATTTCATGGCTTTCCAGCAGAGTTGATCAGACCCCACTTCCCTTAAAAGGCAAGAACATAAACATTCCATATATTAGACCTAAGTTTTGTTCCAGATAGACGTTTTGCTAACTTATTTTAGTTAAAAAAATTTTTTTTTAAATGTCCTTCTCAACAGCGCTGTCCGTCTGTGTCAATAACTTGTATCCGTTAATTACAAAAAATTATTTGCATTTTAAAGTGTTCGGGCGAATCCATTACACTACTTTTTAGGTAATTTATAGTTTTATGTTAAAAATATTTAAAAATTAAATATATATATATATATATATATATATATATATATATATATATATACATGTATTTTTTTAAATATATATAATGAAGTCGATTCTTCCACTTTAACTCTAGCAACTATTGGCTGCAAACCAACAACATCATATGCTAATATGTTCACCTAACTACTCACATCAATTCTTAATGCGTGTTTCTAAAAAGTACGCTTAAATTTCGTCATCTTACTAAAATTATTACATTAATTCCGATCTAGCTGCTTCTCCTGAATAAGTCTTCCACAAAGTTTTGATGACAGTGGAATGCTAAATGCGTTACTTTCATATGTTACGTTCACATTTTGTTTACGTTTCCAAAGGCGTGCCAACGTTTTAGTGATATCAGCTATAGTGTCATGCTAAATATATTACTTTCATATGCTGCGTTCAAGATTTGTTTACGTTTCCAAATACGTGGCAAGTTTTGACGACGCTCCTACAGTGGAATGCTAAACGCGTTACTTTCATATGTTGCGTTCACATTTTGTTTACGCTTGCAAAGGGGTTGGAACGTTTGAGTGATATAAGCTATACTGTCATGCTAAACACGTTACTTTCATATGCTGCGTTCAAGTTTTGTTTACCTTTCCAAAGCTGTGGCAACGTTTGAGTGATATCAGCTATAGTGTCATGCTAAACGCGTTACTTTCATATGCCGCGTTCAAGATTTGTTTACGCATCTAAAAAGACGTGGCAACGGTTGCCTGATGTCAGATACAGTGTTATGCCAAACGTGTAACCTTCCTATGCCAGTAAGACTGATAGATTACATTTACATTTGATGTTTCTTCTATTCACATCTTTCGCAGACCCTTTACGTCCCGACCTTACGGTCTCCATCGATTAATCATTTCTCTCTTAGGATTCACACCACTGATTAATATTGCCGAATCAGGATATACAAGTACGACCCACATGAGCGCCGACATTCGCTAGCGGACCATTCAGATGCCAGCGAGCACAGAGTGCGTAAGTGCCGATATTGTTGTTATTAAGAAAGAAGTACATAAAATTTTTAAATATTCGTTTGTATGGCTGCGAAGAAGAATCGACAAACGAATAAACGTAGCTTTTATGGGAGATAGATTATGCAATCTTACAGTGATATCATGATGATAAAGATGTGCTTAGCGCTTCTTATATACTAACCTTTATTACTATACTAGCAGGGTTATTCGGTGTTGCCCGGTATCATAAAAACAAAACAGACGAAATTAAGTAGTGTGTGTAAATCTTTATAAATAAACTTCTATCTCTCTCCTCTCTCTCTTTCTCTCTCTCTAGTCATCTCTTTATCTTTCTTTCCTTTTTTCTTTCTTTCCCGCTCTCCTATTTTTCCATTCCTCTTCGCAACTCTCTGTCTCGCTTTTGCTCATCCAAATTATTTCTCTTATTTTCATTCTCAATGTTTAATTTCTTGCCTCCCCCTCAATTTCAACATATTAAGAAGGTACGTAATGTTAATGAAGTCATCAGTCCGAAGAGAGTTAATATATACCAGTATGGCGGAAGTGATGATCTTGAGCCAGAATCAAGCAGTGGAGGTGGCCCCGACTTACTTCATCCCCGCAGTAAAATGGTCCGCCTTTGCCTAGCTTGCAGATGAAAAAGGAAATAAGTTTTGGCTTCATAGTTTTCTAATGAGGATTGAACTAACGACCTCGAAGTAACAAACCCACTGGTTGCTGCACAATGATAAGTGGATTCACCTTGACGACAAATAGTGAGCCGAATTATTTTCGTTTATTTGGGCTCGAAGTTGTACAGAGATTTTTGGTGCTTCTACAGGATTTGAACCGAACTGCGTTTTTTTTGTTTAGCGTTTGGAGTCTAGTAATAGACTTCCAAATTCCCGTTTTCAACGAGTTACCAAAAGTAATACTGTAATCTTACAATTTTTATCCTTTACAACGTTAAGTTAAACAAATGGTCTGCATCAATTGCTAATTTTTTTTCACTGCACTTCATTTAACGACATTAAGAAGATACGTAATGTTGATGAAGTCAGTAGTCTGAAGAGATATACTATATACCCATTACTAAAAGTAATACTGAAATCTTACAATTTCTGATCCCGAACAACGCCTAGTAGAACAAATGTTCCCGGTAAATTCCTAATTTTTTGTCCCCACTCCTCCATTTCACATATATACCAGTTACCGAAATTAACGCTGTAACCATAGAATTTTTTTATCCAGAACAGTGCCGAGTAGAACAAATGATCCTGGGCAATTCATAATTTATTGCTGCCTTCCGAAACCTCCGACTCCTTCCTGTACCATCCGACTTGGATCCCTTCCCATGCAATCTGACTTCTTCCCATACCACCCGATTCCGTTCCATGCGACTCCTTCCCATACCATCCGACTCTAACATCTTCACGTGCCATCGGACTCCTTCCCATACCATCCGACTCTTTCCCATAGCATCTGATTCCTTCCCATACTGTTGGATAATGCCCCTATGGGAATGGACGTATCTGTCAGAAATCGTTGGTTTGACTTGCGCGAATTAACCGGCAGTCGAGTGCAGAATAGGGCCTGTTCTCACAGTCAGAAATCACAGACGTGACAAGGTCACCGTGTGACGAGATCCGAGAGCAAGGGTCAATGTGCACCTGCGAGAGGCTCTGTGACGTCACAGGCCTTTGCGTGGGAAACAGAGGGATCCGTGACGTCACTTGTTCTTTGTGAGAAGCGAGTTTTAATCAGTCTAGGTTTTGGAGGCGAACCGATGAGACGTGATTGTTATCATGTAAACTACAACAGATAAGGGAAATGTTTCCCTAAGAAAATACAGGCGAGAGATATCCTTTCCCCCTCCATGAATGATTAAGGACTTAATTGTTAAGTAATTACGAAAGTAGTAATTTTCTCTCTCTCTCTCTCTCTCTCTCTCTCTCTCTCAGTGTATTGAATATCTCCCAGCTGATTAAATAACTAATGCCTGAAATAAAAAGAATTGAAATTAAAAGGATTGTTTGTCTTCGGAGTCTGGCAGGAAGCTTTTGTTGCAGACAACAGACGGCGTGGTTCACGGCAAGAAAGAAAGAAGAAAGAATTCATCCACTAGACGACATCGAGACGGCAACCCTCTACACGGCGAGGGAGAAATCTAAAGGTATGTAAACAATATATGAACTATGTGATTTATGATGTTTTAAAAATGACGAGTATTAAACGCGTACTGCCACAGTCCAAGCAGGAGTAGTACCATGCAACAATGCGACTCAGACCCCTTCCATATCATACGACTCTGACATCTTCCAATACTATCCGGCGTTTCACATACCATACAACTACGACTATTTACCATACCCTCAGACTCTATCTCATACCATCAGATTCATTCCCATACACTCCAACCGGGACTCCTTTCCATACGACCTGACTCTTACTCTTTCCTATACCATCCAATACGGACTCATTCCTATACCATCCGACTCTTTCCCATACCATCCGACGCGAACTCCTTCCAATATCATCCGACTCGGACTCCTTCCACTACATTCGGTTCGGACTCCTTCCCATACCATTCAATTCATTCCCATACATACTGACTCATTCCCATACCATCCAGCTCCAACTCCTTCACATACATTCGAACTTCGACTCCTTCCCATACCATCCAACTCCAATTCCTTCCAATATAATCCAACTCCACCTCGTTTCCATACAATGCGACTCCACTTCGTTCCAATACCATCCAACACCATCCTAAACCATCCGACTCCGTCCGATCCCATCCGACTCCCATACAATCCGACTCTGACTCCTTCCCATACTAACTGACTTTGATTCCTTCCCATACAATCTGACTGAATCATTCCCATATCAACCGACTTTTATTCATCTTATACCAGCAGATTCAGGCTCTTCCTCATACCATCTAACTCGGACTCAGTCCGATACCATCCCACTCCTTCCGATACCATACAACTCAGCCTCCTTACCATACAATGCAACTGACTCCTTACCATTCCATGCGACGCGGACTACTTCCCAGACTATCCGGCTCTGATTCCGTGCTGAAATCCAGGCTCTGACTCCTACCCTAACCGCAGGCTCTGACTCCTTTCCCAACAGCAGCCTCTGGCTTCTTCCCGAAGATGAGGCTGTGACTCCATCCCGATGCTCAGGATCTGACTCCTTCCTGAACATCAGTTTTTTTATCCCAGCAATACTGCGTTTAAACTCACCTTCTTTATCTAGGATATTGAGCACTTTTTTTATTAAACACACGCTCTATCTTAGATATTGACCACTTTATTTTATTAAACACACGCTCTATCTAGAATAATGATCACTTTTAAAATTAAGGAAGCCTACTCTGACTTCTTCTTCTTTGTTTCCCAAAAATCCGACTCTGACTCCTTCTCAGAACCTCTGATTCTGACTCCTTCCCGAACATCAGACTTTGACTCATTCCCGAACACCAGACTCTGACTCCTACCCTAACTGCAGGCTTAGACTCCTTCCGGAACATCAGGCTCTGACTCTTTCTCGAACCTAAAGCACTAACCCCTACACCTTCCGGAACTGCAGGTTCTGACTCCTACCCGAACCTCTATCTTTGACTGTTTCCCAAACCTCTGACTTGACTCTTTCCCGAACATCATTTTTTTTATCTCGGGCAATGCTCTGTTTAAACACACCTGCTCTATCTAGGATATTTATCACTTTTAAAATTAAGGAAGTCTACAGAGCACTATTAAACCAAGTTCCCCCTCGTTATCTTTGTAGTGAAATTTCCTTTTTATTTGTAAGTGAGGTAAAAAAGAAAAATGTGTATGCCTCCTGAACACTACTGAAACACTCAAATCAAATAAAGGAGGCCTCCTGAGCACTAATAACCATGTTTCTTTGAAGAGAAATGATGATATTCACAATAGTTTAGAAACGATTAAAAAGAAATACGGAGATTACTGCATGATAACATTAAACTCGGCCTTACCCCGAGGACTTCAGTCTCGTGTGTTACATTGAATAGCAGTGATCATATCTCTGAACCTGGCTACATTAAATGTGAGAGGCATCAGATCTCGAAGCAGAGCTGCTCGTGTGCTGAGGTATCTGGTGCGCCTGAAGGTAGATATAGCGGCGTTACAGGAGACCCACTTCGATTCCAGTGGGGATTGTCATATACTGACTGACGAGTTTGACGCCTTCTTAGCATATGGCAATAGCCACAGTCGTGGCGTCTCTGTGCTGGTGAGACACGCCATGTCTGCGATGGTTAGCGTTGTGCATGCTGATGCGGAAGGTAGGTTGTGATCGATGTTGCCGTTGACAACAGCAAGTTCCGGATCGTTGCGGTTTATGCGCCCAATACCCCTGGGGAATTTTTTTTTCGGCAGTTGGAGGGGTTCCTCAAGAGTCCGGAGCAGGTAGTTTTAATGGGGGTGGGGTGGGGTGGAATGTCATGCTCGACCCCAAGATAGACAAGGTCGAGGGAGTAGCGGGTCGGTGGGTCTGAAAACAGCCTGACTTGATGGCTTCGTGCGATTTTGTCGACAGATTCCGTGTCGATCAACCAGGGCGGGAGATGTGGACGTGGTCTAGTAATGTGCCTTCTTATTCAAGTATTCAAGAGGCGACGCAGATTTTCTATTTTGTCCCACGTCCAAGTGGTTATGGCCAGTTTGAATTTAAGCGCTAAGCCTAGATTAGATGGATACTGGAAGTTGAATACATCTTTACTGGAGATACAAGATTTCCGGAAAAAGGTAACTTTTCTTTACTATGGTCTCTAGTGGGGGCGGTAATCGAGAGTAAGTACTGGGTTAAAACTAAGGATTAAGTTAGACGCTTTGATGTCTAGTATGCCCAACGCCTCGCTCGAGATAAGGCAAAGACAGAAAAGCGTTTAGAGCATAAGCTGACCCGGGCGGTGGCTGGAAGGATTCTCTAACTGCAGCACTAACTAAGGGGGACCTCGATCGTTTGGCTAGCGAGCGGTATGAAGGTCAGGTAGTTAGAGCTAGGTTAAAAAGAGTCTCAAACGAAGCTGTACATGTTGACGCGGTTGAGCGTAATGCTGCTTTACGTCATGGTTCCAATAGCTATATTTGGAAAGTCAAAATTCTGGAAAAGGATACTCTCACGTCGACTCGTGAGATTTTCGAGGGATTCCGGGAGAATTTTGAGGAGCGCTTCACCAAACTACCCACACTTTGCGTCGAGGAGTTTGACAGCCATTTAGCCGATTCATCCCGCCTGAAAGCGGCCCGAGCGGCTGGCTGTGATGGCATAGTTACGGAGCACGAAATCATTACTGCGTTGGAGCATGTCAGCCGGATCAATTCTCCAGGACTTAATGGTCTGCCCTATGAATTCTATTTGAGACTGTCGCCCATGTTGGTTCCTCTTATAAAGATTGTGTTCAACCATTGGTTAATTCAGGGCTCCATCCCTGTACAAGTTACCAAAAGAGTGATCACATTACCGAAGAAAAAGGATCGGCATGGTAGGGAGGACTTTGATGACTATAGGCACATAACTCTGCTAAACACAGAGGTAAAGATTTTGGAAAGAGTTCTTGTGAACCGTCTGCAGACCGTCGTCGCTGATGTGATTGAACCTGATCAGAACTATGCTGTGAAGGGGAGATCGATTCAAAACGGCTTGCATTTGATTCGCACGATCATAGAGGGCGTAAGAGACGACACCGCTAATCAATTAGAATCAGTCGAAGGCTTTCGATAGGGTCGACCATCGTTTCCTGGAATCTGTACTGGAGGCCGCCGGTTTTAATACGACTTCCGCCAGTGGATCTCCATCTCGTATTGTCTGCCGATCGTAGATGTGCAAGTAAACGGTAAGCTTTCGGAGTTGTTCGTGGTCTCTCGGTCGGTGCGTCAGGGATGCCCGCTATCGCGCCTGCTTTATGTCCTGGCGTTGTAGCCTTTACCCCGCAAATTAAGACATAGCGGCGAGACTAATCATGCGTGGGGTCGCTATACCTGAAGGAGGGCGTTCCAGAGGTTCAGCGTTCGCCGATGATGTTACCGTTTTCGTGTCGAGTCGTACTGACATTCGAACGGTCGTTAAGGCGCTCGCTCGGTACGAAGAAGTTACAGGGGCCGTAATAAACCGCAGCAAGTCCATCGGTTTGTGGTTGGGTGCCTGGAGCGGCGAAGCTGCACTTCCAGGTATTTTAAGCTGGTCGGATAACCCGGTTTGAATCCTTGACATTTGGTTCGAACCGGGCGTCTAGCTGGATAAGAAATGGTCGAAGGAACAGTCAAAGGTCAAATGTCGGTCACAAGTGTGATTCGAAGGAAACTTTCCTTAAAGAGTAGAACTGAGGCATGTGACACTTACGGCTTTCCTCTCATCCTTTACGGACTTGCTGTACTACCCCTGCCTGCGGTTCGCCTTTTGGTTTTCACCGCCTGCTCTTCTCACTTTTTTGGAAGACAAGATTCTACTCAACGTCCGAGCGAGGGGGGCTTGGGAATGCCAGATCTGGCAATTCATATACATGCCGAAAGATTGGTTATTTGGGCCGCTCTTTGACAGAGGATGTTCTTGCGGTTGGGGAAGCCTTTCGCAACCTCATAACCGACCCCGCAGTCGAATTCCGCTGTAGACCGAGGGGGCAACCAAAATTCCTCATCGAATTCCAAGCCGCGCTTAAGGCGTTGCCGAGACACAGGGCTCTTACACAGCCAAGTAAAAGACTGTATCGGTAGTTAGTGGAGAGGTTCGCTTCGGACCCGCTTTGAGAGCGGCTGGGATGGTCGAAGAAGGAGATCCGCTATCAGTGGAGTTGGGCGCCAGGCCAGAGTTACCTCAACAACTCTGAATACTCTCTGACGTGTCCGGAACGCGCTTCCTCTTGATGACAGGCTTACCAGTGATGGAGTGAGGACGGATTCTTACTGTCCGTGTTGCTACGATCGTGAAAGAGAAACGGCCGAGTACGCCTTTTTCACTTGCAGCAAACTTCAGCGATGTTGGAGTATGTTGGCGAGGTAACGACTTGCATCGACGACGAGCATCCGATGGCCCTGAATGTAGCATAGGTAGTCGACAACCTGGCGCCGCCATAGCCGAGGGAGAAAAGAATGGTTTTGTAGCCATCATAGCCATAGCGAGAATGGTTACGTGAGTTTCACGTCTTGACGAAGTCCATGGGGTTGGATCTGTTTCCTATTGGGATCCGGTCCTTTACTTTAAACATCAGCTTAAAGTGAAGATCAGATGCGATTGGAGAAGATTACATCGCATAGAGTTCGATAGAAGGTGGGTGCATAACACTAGTTTGTGCATCCGTCGATGCGCCAGGTATGAGTTCATGTTCCCTGCTTAGGCATGGCACACACGGTCCTGGGTTCTACGGAACCCACTTCTCAATCTTTCTTTAACACACACCCATAGCTAGTAATATAAATGAGTTTTGACCCTGTTTTGTTTTTTTGGTACTAGAGAGCTTCCCCACACTTTGTTTTTCCCCCAGTCACCCCTGGTGTCTCATATCTTGGAGGACACCATCTATTCCCACATTTCATCCCGACTCATTTTATTTTTGACACCCCTTAGTGCCCACTCCCAATTAGAGACTGATCTACTTTTTTCGGATCACCCAAAAAATAGGGGGCAGACAGTTGGGAGGGAAATTCTAACCTTGCACAAGACAATTGTAAATATTGTCCCACTCACCCAAGATGAATTTTGCAAATAAAATATCTTTAAACAAATTGGGGATCACCTAAGTAGGACCGACCCATAGAGTGAATGCAGTATTTTAGTGAAAGTGTCTAGCGTAGGGTAAGTCTAAATGTTATGACAAATTGTATGACCAACCACCCCGCCTCATAACGATTCGGGCTTTTTTATATTTGTTGTAAATTTTATATTTTGACTAAATAAAATCTGTTCTTGTGAATTTTTTTTCTTCTCGGCGTTTTTCCATAGATCAAAGTGTAGTATCTTGCCCTATCCTATCAGTTTCGATGCAACACCCTGTAAACAAAAATCAGAATATCATTCACTATCTTCTATTTCCTTCTTCCTTAAAAGAAAGTGTAGTATCTGTTCCTGGAAATCAGAATTTCACTGACAGCTACTTCACCTTTTGGACCCCTCCCAGGCTTTACCTCTGACTGTAATGTGTACACTTTCTCAGTCTTTATCTCATTCGCCTGAGGCGCCCCTACGGGCTACTCTCTTATTCGAATACGTTTTTGTGCGATTAAGATGTAAGGGTCTCAATGTAGGTTTTAATGTACGATGATGTAGTTTCTGTAACTTTTCTGTAAGTTTCTGTAAGCATGACTGGTCGAAGTTTATGAATGTAGGTTCGATAGTTTTCGCGTAGGACGTTTTAATTTTTCGGCTTCCTCATGATGAAATAGAGGGGAAAATCAAGTCTACTTTATATAAATAGAAGATGATGGAGAGACAAACAGACATACAATTTTTGTCTGTATGCCTGTCTTTTGTCTGTCTGTATGTGTGCCCGTCGGTAGAATGTTTTCTAAGCGTAAGAAATACACTTCGACACTATCCTTAAATATCTAAACTATTTATTTTAATGTAAACATAAAAGACGACACGGTAAATTGAAACCGCAAGTGTGTAGTCTTTCTCACTACTGTCTGAGCTAAACCGGAAAGATTATAAAGAGTCGTGTAATTAAATTCACTTATTCAAAACGAAATAATTGAATACGGTGTTTTACAGCTTAGTTCCCTGTGAAATAACGTGTGACCTAATTTAACCGGTTAAATGGGTTTTGTAAGAGATCTTAATTCAAAGTAAGAGATGAGGCTGCTACGCTCTCATTCGAATACATTTTTGTGCGAGTAAGATGTAGGGGTCTCAGTGAACGATTTTGTAGTTTAGGTATGTCTATATATTTATATATATTTTCTATGTACAGGATAATCTCCTAAACTAACGAACAGATCATTATGAATTTTGGAATATATATTTTGAGTAACATGGTGAATTACATGACTCGCACGTACACACACAAAAACACACACATATATATTTATCCACATAAAATATAAGAAAATACAATTTTTTTATGCATCAATTTCCAATATGTACACTAACAGTGCTCGATACGTGAGTAGAGCTAGGTAGTAAGTTATGAAAATATATTTATGACAATTAAGCTACACAGATGCTTTTGCGTTTCATCACCGGAGGGAATCGTCAGGCTAAAAGGCATGTAGTTAGTTTTGCCGGGTGTTTTTATACACGTCCAGTTAATTAACCAATCAGATTTTTTGTTATTCTCTTAGCCAATCGTTGGACTTCTCACAAACAAAGATTCGGTTGATTTTACTTCCTATTTCCTATTCTATTTTTCTGTTTTCTATAGGGTTGTCTATCCCTGTTTCTTTGTTGTGTAGGGGATGTATTACGGGGGAGTGTTTTTCAATGAGATTTAGGAATTGTTTGCCCACTTCAGTTTTTAGCATCTGGTTATAGGGTGGTGTATACCATATTATATATTTTTTCTTTTCTTTTTTATTTTATTATAATTATTTGTGTCGTGTTTGTTATATTTAATATCGATATGATGGTCACCACAAATTGGTGTGTAATTGAATAATTGCCGGTTAATCCGTATGGAACCTTTGGTATCACAAAATCTAATATGCAAATATTTTAATTAATAAATATATTAGATTCTTACCCCAAATAACAGAACACTGTGGTCATATTTTTTTTCGAAAAATTGGTTACTTCATGTATACGAATGCATCCCGTTTCTTTGGTAAGCTTCTAGGACTGATTTTAATCGCAGACCTGAAATGTTAGACAACTCTAAGGTTGATGGAAAAGTAGTTTGATCATTCTACCGCTCCAGAAAGTACTTAACCCCTGACACAATACCTGGTATCCCCTCTCACTGTAAAACATTCACCGCAAGAACTCGTTTAGCTACACCCACATAAAAAAACTTAACCTCCTATCTCTCTTTACCAAATATCAAACAGAAACTTCGATGAAATTTTTTTTCCTAGAACATGCCATCTGCGGAACAAGATATCATGAGTTTGCTTCCCAACCGACTACAGCATGGTTGTCCTCAAGTCTGATGTAAATAGATACCTGTTGAGCCGTCCTCTTAGATAATGAATTCATCCTAAGTAATTCCCTGCCCATCCAACCCATTGTCTCCGGTCCTTTCGTGGAGGCTATCGTCGTCCAACTGACGATCTCTTTAACTCTTATGCTCGAGTGCCTCCTATGGACTTGATAAGTATTGACCCATTAGTAAAACAAACAAACACATATACATATGAGGAATAAAAGAAACAATGTTTCAGGCAAAATTTCAAAATAAAAATGTAATAAAGGATAAGCAAATCAACAAGTAGCAAAAATAATTAAGGATTCTATAATATTTCTACATCTTCTGCCAGATCGATTCTAATCGAAATGAACCTAAACCAATATGATAACGGATAACTTCTACAACTTTAAGTCCGTCTTCCTCCTCCTCCTCCTCCTCCTGATTGGTTTACTTCCTTGCTGTCATTCATTTTAAATTACTACTAATCTTCCTTTCCACTTTATTAACTTATGGCGTTTCCGATCGGCGTTTATATGCTAACTGCTGATTTTTTTCTTTCTTTTTCTTTTTCTTTTTCTTTTTTAACATTTCTTTCTTTCTTTCCCCCTTTCTCACTTTCTACTGTTTATTACACGTGACTATTTTCTTCCCAAATTGCGTTCTTTGTATAATTTTGAAAACTTTTCTGTTTTTAATTAAAGTTCTGCTACCAATTGATGATGATTGTATTTTAACAATCGAAATATTTTGGTAGAACTATTCAATATGTGTTTTTGAGTTTATTTTTGCTAGTTGTTGATTTGCTTATCCTTTATTCCATTTTTATTTTTACATATACATATATATGAATACTCTCCCTCTCTCTCTCTCACACACACACACACACACACACACACACACACACACACATATATATATATTTATATATATATATATATATATATATATATATATATATATATCCAATGGTCACTATATATTAGTTTGATCATCCCTCGGTACCTTCGGTTTCACGAAAACACTGGAAACCCAACCTGCAGAGTTCAAGAAACCAAATATGACTAATTCGTCAGCTTACGTTTTGATAGTGAAACTAGTTAATATAATTTATTATTAATAACTCATTTAGAAAATATCGCTAGGAGCGCTATACACGAAGTTATTCAGCTTTCGAAAGAAGAGGAAAAGCTAAATATTTCTCATGTGATAAAATAGAGACTAAAATAAAATAGTTAATCTATTTAGAATGGCATTCAAATCAAGTTTCAGAAAATATCATGGAAAACTAGTTTTTTACACGCTTTTCGAAAAATTCTTTATTAAACAGATTGTCACAAGACAGAAAGCATTGCACACTGCTTGTGTCATTAGTTATATAAATAATGCATCTCTTCAGAAATTGCAGTGAAAAGAACCGACATGAAAACAATCAGAAAAAAATAAAACAAGATAAGAAAAAGCAGGAAAAGATACCAGCATTTTCTGAAAACTCTTTTCCTAAAATGGAAATACGATCATGTTGACATCCATGTCAGGCTGACTGTGGTTTTGTTGCTGTCGGGCTGATCTTGTGTCTCACCTCCTGGCAAGTAGGTAAATATTATTTTCACATCTATATTCGATCGCAAACATGAGCGCCAACAAAAACGCAGTGTGATGCATAATAAACTGTCGGAAATCAATTACATTGGTAAATAATAGTAATATATCTAACTATCTGTTAATAACAGTAATTGCGTAAACTAGTCTATCATGGCCCGACAGGCTCGCCTCGGCACTGAATCTGACAGACTAGAGGCTGACTTGAAAACACAAGACCCTCTCTAGTTAGGGTGAGGTAGTCCCCTGTTCAAGATAGGAACTGCACTTTCCCAGGTATTACATACTCGCTCCTGTGGATGGGTTGGTTTATTGTCGATTGCCTTAATCGCCATTGCCGGGGAATGCAGACGGATCTATTCATGATTAATTTTCCAGAGCCAGACTACGCATTTGGGAGCGCTGCAACCCACAACCCTTTGACCTTGTGTCACATCTTCTTGCGATGGAAAGGAAATCAAACCCGTTTAACGTTGTTCCCGTGTTCTTTACTTGTCTCCAAACTCGGAAGGTGTTGCAGCAGAAATAAATAAATAAAAAACAAGAACGTTTTTTTTAATATAGCTTACAATTGCAAGTACACTGTCGGGTGCCCGGAAAATTAGACAACGGAAAATTACGCACCGCCAAATTACGCATTCCTTAAATAAATAATATTTAAAAATAAATATTTTAAAATATTTACTGTTACTTTAAATAAAATAAAATCGATTTATTAAAAGTTAAGTGTTCGTTCTAAGAACGCGGTTCTTGTATTATATTTTCCAATTATTATATTAATAAAAAGCAGTAAATTAAAATCCTATACTAGATTAAATCCATCCCCCACAAGAACGGTCCTAACATCTATTTTCAGTCGATATTTATTTCATAGTTGCCTAATTTTTCTACCTTGCAGAAATTACCTATTTTCTGTTGACTAATTTTCCGTTCCCTTATTTGCACACTTTGCTTTATAGTTATAGTCAACTTCCCAACCCCAGCTGGGGTGAAAAAGGCGGCACGTTTGCTCACTTCGATTGTCAAGTGTTTTATGATGTTTTTCTCAATCCACCTTCGATCGGTCACGCAACTGTATGCTCGGTTGGCATACTTAAAAAAAATACAATGTTTACAATTTAAATTTTTGTATCAACCCTGCAATTATCCAAACAATCACAGTTTTATTCCAAACGCGACGTTTATTCACACTGTGACCTATATCTCGCTACCATCTACCATTCCTGCTTTCTCCGTTCATCCCGGGGTAATCTCGTTATATACGTCTACCCTACTATTCTAACCATGACTGGGGAGGGGAGGAAACATGGATACACACAACTGCACCACCATTACTTTGTGGGTGTTAACGGATAAGGGTTTCCCGCTAAACACTAAGTATCCCTATTTTCAATAATGTTTTTCTTTTGCCATTTCAAGGGAGGTAAGTAGAAGTGACTTGTATGCATAATCTCACCATTTGAAAGACACGCCTTTCGGCTACGTTCGTCACAAATTATTGTTCCTCGAATTTTCCACAAAAGAATCATGAAAACTTTAAAAAAGATAAGAACCACCTTTTTTTGTTTGCCTGTTGAATATAAAGGCAGACGACAAATCTCTAACAAGAAAACGTCATTACGAAGCCGATGTTTTTAAGCCAAGCGATGAAAGCAGGAAAGCGTCGCCATCTTGGTTATGCTTTGAACTTGCTTCGCATTCGAAGAAAGCGACCGGAAACGGCTTGAATTGGCGTCTGCAGTGTTCATTGTAACGTCTTCAGACGACACCTTCATTTCGACTTCCGTTTACCCTGAATATCACGCACGCCTGGTACATACGAATACATCAGTTACATCGATCGCTTTGAATGGATGTCTAGGAATAATAAAAATGTGGATCTCGATATCTGTCTCCCTCTCCTCCTCTCTCTCTCTCTATCTATCTATCTTTTTTCTGGATATATTTATGTTCATAGGTGTAGAAATCTATCTATCTATCTATCTATCTATCTATCTATCTATCTATCTATCTATCTATCTATCTATCTATCTACATACACACACACACCCATATATATATATATATATATATATATATATATATATATATATATATATATATATATATATATATATATATATATTAGTATTTCATGCATCCACATAAAGTTTTATAAGGAGATATAATTTTTTATGTATCAATTTTCAGTATTTACTTCAACAGTACTCGATAATGAAGTAGAGCTAGGTAGTAAGCTATGAAAATATATTTATGGCAATTAAGCTACACAGAGGCTCCCGCGTTTCATCCCCTGAGGGAATCTTCAGGCTAATATATATATATATATATATATATATATATATATATATATATATATATATATCAAATGCTTTATCTATCTTAGTCTGCATATCTTTCTGTCTCTCCATCTCTATTTTTTTTATCTATCTTGTCCATAGGTGTGTAATTTCGTCTATCTATCTATCTATCTATCTATCTATCTATCTATCTATCTATCTATCTATCTATCTATCTATCTGTTGATAACTAAGTATATAGCTGTGTAATTCGTCTATTCATCTATCTATATATCAATCCATATATCTATCGCAAATGGAAGAATGCCCTTGAGTTGTTACGGAGATGAAAAACAATGAAACATCTTAATAACTGAAAGTTTTAGTAAGTTAGCTGAAGAAGTCTAGAATGGAAACATTTTTCTTCTTTGTTTCGGAATTTTTGAGACGATGATTGCTTCTTTGGATTATTTGGATTATTCTGACTACTATTCCGTCGTTTGAAATTCCGTACAGATACCCGAGTTCGACAGAAAGGTTCCCGAGTTCGACAATATGCACCTAGAGAAGAGCGGACGTTGCATCGGCCGAAACGTTGTGAGAATAACATCCAAGATGAGAACATGTTTTTTTCTTCTTTTTAATAAATGCGGAGCCTTGATATTTAAAAAGGAAAAAATACAATTTAATAACTCCAGGAAAAGGGCGCTAAGAGCATCGGCCGCTGCTACCCTCTTACCTAATACTTTACATGGCCTAAGGGGAAAGTCTAAAGGACGAATTACAGCCTATTGGTAAATGTGACCTTCTAAACAAGAAATAGTGCCACAATTTATATTCTTACGCATTGAAAGAAAATAGTACATCAAAATATGTGACGGCTACATGTACGGCATAATCGTGTGTATACCGCGGTTCTCGTTAAATCACCGAAGTTAAGCGACGTGGAGATTAGCCAGTACCAGATGGGTGAGCATTTGGGAATGCTAGGCGCTGTATGTCATCTTTCCATAAACATACACATACATGCGGCTGGGGACCAACTTGTGAATTTGATATTCCCTGTAAACTTCCTACTTCGGAGGAAGTCGACGTAGTCCGAAAAGGGCTATATACCACATCAGGTATGACCGGTTATTTTTTTTCCATTTTACATGTTCTTCTAATATCGTTGCCAATATGTAATACAGAAATTTGATCCAGGGCAACACTAACCCAAGACGGAAAATATCGTTCTTTACATTATTTTTATACTCCACATCCATTGATAAACTATCACTAATAAGATTGCAGACATTACATTGGATATACTTTTTACAGT
>OY744519.1:161409791-161414791 GCA_963556195.1 Sepiola atlantica
GCGAGACAAATTACCCATCTATCTATCTATCTATCTATCTATCTATCTATCTATCTATCTATCTCTCTCTCTCTCTCTCTCTCTCTCTCTCTCTCTCTCTCTCTCTCTCTATATATATATATATATATATATATATATATATATATATATATATATATATATATATATGTATCTTATCCACGCGTACGCAAGTAACCGGTCTCTCTGATTTTTTATGTGAACGTTCTTCTCTTTTTGGTAAACCTTTTTATAAGTAAACATAAGCGTCCGAGTGATTTTATCGATAAACGATGCAGCACCTGATCGGTAAGTGAAAACGGAGCATAGGAATGCCACATGTTTTCTGAAAAAGAATTTTCTGCCATGACCTTTAGTGTAGGGAGATATATGCGTCTGTGAAACAAGACGTTACATCAACGAATTAGACAAGAATGAAATGGAGACGCGTGTACACATGACCAGTGTGTAGTCACAGGGCCCGAGCATGACCAATATTCCACCGATCGCTGTCCATCTCCTCCTTCTAATTTTCACACCTAGGTGCAAAGGAGGTATCAGAGACATCTTCAAATACGGACTGAAGTGGGTAGAGAACGATAAATTGTTGTACGTCTTCTTCTGGGAAAGTGAGAGGCAGAACGAAAGAGATACAAGATGTGTAAAACGGAACGATATTTATATATATAAAATAAAAGATTTTATCTAAAGAACATTTTGTATTCCTATACGTCAACTAATAAAAAATATATTTGTAATATTATTTTTTATACGTATATATATATATATATATATATATATATATATATATATATATATATATATATATATAAACAAGTAAAAGATGAGAATAACGATTTTATAAAATACAATATTTATTAAGTCATCAGTTGTTCAAAACAAGGGGTTTCAAATAAATGTTATTATTCCTTTCCTTTAGCCATGGCTTTTCAAAGAATGATAGGTTCTACTTAAAAGGTATACATCATATATTTATTTTCTTGTTATATATACATATATATATATATATATATATATATATATATATGACAAGAAAATAAATATATGATGTATACCTTTTATATATATATATAACAAAAAATATATGATGTCTACCTTTTGAGTAGAACCTATCATTCTTTGAAATGTGTGTGTGTGTAAGTCGATTTCTAGTACAACAAAATGGTAAAATAAATAATATGTATATATCTATCTATATATACATGTACATACAACGTTATTTGTTGTACTGGCATTGATATTATAACCCCACTTTTTTATTTTATTATTATGCATATATATATGAATATTTTCTACATTGTGCATAATTGGGATGAAAAATTCTAGCACACACATGTGTATGTATTTTCATATACATATTTCTATGTACATGATAATCTCCAAAACTAGTGGACGGGTTATTATTAATTTTCTCATATATATTCAAGGAAACACGGTAAGTAACGTGTGCACATTATTATTTATGTTGTAAATTTCTACATTTAGAGATTGCATAAATATCAGCGACGTTGAGTCTGGTCAGTACTAGATAGGTTATAATTTAAGAAGAACAGGCGCTGTATATCACCTAGCTGTGGGCAAATAGCGTCGCCAACCAGCAGTCCCGGGCGTGGCGACTATGGCAAAACCCCTCAATGACAGTCACTAATAACAAGGACCGACACCAGGGAGGTATTCCTCCAACGAGTGATCAAAAAACATGATAGTGATGATGATGGTGATATATATAAAGTCATGGAAAATGAAAAAGGAAGAACCAAAAGTTGTTTCTATGTATTTATCAACGTTTCGTCTTTATTTGTAAGACTTCCTCAGGGTCATAATTTTAAGAAAAATGTCATGCAAGTACATAGAAATATTGGGTTGACATGATGGGTTAATGAGAAGAAGTAGTAGCCACTACTGGGAGCTACTACTTCTTCTCATTAACCCATCATGTCAACCCAATATTTCTATGTACTTACAGTACACTTTTCTTAAAATTATCACCCTGAGGAAGTCTTACAAATAAAGACGAAACGTTGATAAATACATGAAAAAAACACTTTTGGTTTTTCATTTTTCATTTCCCATTACGTCGGATTACCCTCATCCTTCCTTTCTCATATAAAGTTATGCAATTTATTTCGTTGTACAAGATAAACTCCTAAACTAATGAGCGATCATTAAGAAATTTGGAATATATATTCTCGATAACTTGGTGAGTAACATGGACCCACTATTTATTTGTAAACTTTGTGATTAAGTAGCACCTACACCCTTAACTCGACACCCCTAAAACCTTTAACATAAGTTAGATACAAAATAGTCAACCGAGAAAAGATTGCTCTACATCAAATTTCCAGTTATATCAAATAATACATTTCTAAAAGGATCTGTGTGCGCGCATGAGCGTCAATAACATGCGTGTGCTAGTTAAAATGCAAAACTATTGAACTTACTATAAATTATGGAATATGTATTCTAGGCAACGGGGTGCATAACGTAAGCACACTATTTAACTATTTGTAGACATCGAAACCGTACTCCCAATAGATAGAAAATAAAACCTTACAAATTTAAATTAATGCTACCTGTCCTGGAACAGGTAATCCACGAGTATATATATATATATATATATATATATATATATATATATATATATATATATATATATATATATATATATATATATAAAGGTGAGCATTGTCGGAAAGATTAAAAATAAACATTCATCTAAAAGCTTCAGTGCAATGATCCGACTCTGTCGTTGAGTGCTATCGAATGTTTAGATGTCTATGCTCGCCGCTTTCAGTGTAAATATCACTTGAGATCTCCGTTATTACGTGACAATATCGTGTGGCCTAATAGGACTTGGTGAACGTCTACAGATTCAAGGTGTCTCTGTGAACAGGGTTCGCGCCTTATGACCACCTGAGATTGTTATTTCCCTCCGCTGATGAGAGCCATAAGCTCGAAACAACGTCGTACGTAGGTAAAATATTAAAGATAATTTAATATTATATATATATATATATATATATATATATATATATATATATATATATGTATGTATGTATACATGTATATATACACCTAACTGTATATATAGAGAGAGATGTATACAATGTAAGTTAATCTGCTGATATGCGAAAAATCTTATTGAATTCGCTAGTATATCCAATTACAGATATATATTTTCGAAATTTGCGGTTTTCACTCTGAACCAGAAAAATTGTCTGGCGTCCATAAGACGATGGAAATATTAATAAGATCACATGCTTGAATCTTATCAGTGAACTTAATTTATTGGATTAGCATGTGTTGAAAAGTCAAACCGAAACATACATGTATGTATGTATATCCTCGACTTTATGATAAGAACCGATGTATATATTTCTCTCTTTCTTCCTCTCTCTCACTCTCTCTCTCTCTCTCTAAACACACACACACATATATATATATATATATATATATATATATATATATATATATATATATATATATGAAGAAATATATAGAAAAAGAAATAAAATACGTTTTTAATTCCCTAAAAACATTGCAATACCATACACATTTTATATTAAATGCCAAGAAAAAAGCCTTCCAAATATTCTCCTGAAACACCACACAAAAAAATCAAACTCCTAACACCTCTCTCATAGACAGACCCCTTCTCCTACCCACGCACTCCAATAACACATCCATATGCAACACGCTTAACAAACTAGGCATTCCAACTGTACAAACCACATCTAAATCCATAAAACAAACTTTAAACACATCCAGACATTTCCAAAAAACACCCACATCCCATGCCGGCTTATATACTGTCCCTTGCAATGATTGCCATCAATTTTACGTGGGAGAAACACAACGTGAATTAAAGAAACGATTAAATGAACACAAAAGGAACATAAAAAACAACAACCCTCTTAGTGCACTTTTCTCCCATGCACTAGAACATGGTCATGCATTCAAATTTGAACAAGCCAAAATCACTAAATACATCCACAACAAATCTCGGCGAAGATTATTGGAAACTGCCCTCATCACCGCCTCCACCACCATCAAGCAACGAAATGGTTTCTTTAACCTATCACCCTTAATAAGCAAGATCATCCTCACAGAACAAAGACTCTTGCCTGATCATAGTTAACTTTTATTTTCATCTCCAACCTTTATGACACTCTTCCATTTACTCACTCCCTTCCTTTTTCTCCTTGAATCTTCAGTTTCTCTTTACTTTTTCCGTTTTTTCCCTCACATTTTTAATACTGCAGTCCAAATAAACTTTCTCATGCTCCAAATATTTCAAATATTCCATACCCACCCTTTCAATCACCGCCCTCCTCCACCCCTCCAATCCCTCACTCATTGCTATCATTTTCCAAATATTTCAAATATTTCACACCCTATCACAACAAATCCTCCCTCTCCCCCTCTCAACTATTTTCTCCCATACCCCTTCTTAAATTCCCTCATTTTCTCAAAACGCTCTCTAAGACCATAACTTTCGCCCATCCACCAAAATCACAGCCCCCCTCTCTACCCATCCTCCTTTCCCTGCATACACTTCCCATACACACACATTCCAACTTACTTTTCCCCTTCAATCTTGACCGCAGCCATCTGGTCAAACACCTCCCTCCCCCTCTTCCTCCACTCCCTCTCTGCCATCCACTTTACCCCTGCTCATCCCCCACCTCTTTCTCTTACCACCAGCAACAGTAGTCCTTGCTCACCCCATCCTTCCATTTTTTCACCACTCATTTTCTTCAACATTCATTTCTATTTCTCCAACAAGTACGGACGTCCACCCAGTAGGGGCCATTATTTCATTTTATTTTTCCTCCCAATATGTCTACCCTACATGTATCTGTACTTGCATGACATTTTTTCTCTATTTTATCATCCTGATGAAGTCTTATAAATAAAGACGAAACGTTGATGTACACATAAAAAACATCCATTTTTTGGTTTTCCTTTTTCATTTTCCCATA
>OY744519.1:161417291-161479791 GCA_963556195.1 Sepiola atlantica
ATCATTAACAAAACCGATTATGACAATGATAACGCCTGCCAATCATACCTACGATAGTCGCTATGATAACAGCCTTGATAAAAGCCTTAATAAAAATAAATATAAATAAATAAATATAAATAAATATAAAAAATAAATATAAAAATAAATATAAAAATAAATATAAAAATAAATATAAAAATAAAAATAATGATAAATATAAATAAAATTAGAATAAAAATAGAGATAACAAGTTTGTAAGGATATTAATGATAATAACAATAATAATAATAATAATTATAATAATAGTATTAAAAAATAATAATAATAATAATAATAATAATAATAATAATAATAATAATAATAATAATAATGATAAATATCACCGTCATTGCCATCTTGCTACCTGTGAAGTCATTGGGCGAAATAAGTCGACAAGTGATGGTAGGCTTTTTTACTGCCAATAACAAGGACTAAGTACCAGTTAATAATTAAGTGTTCAATGTAGTGATCGAGGGGTTAAGTAATTGAGATTAGATTAGTCCAAGTGATATCAGTGTTGATAGCAGACCATCCTGGCCAAACCGGACTTTAACTACACTACCACAAAATAAAAACCAAAAAAGAAACTCCCATAATAAAGTGGAAAATCTTGAAAAAATCCAGCACCTGCAAATCAATAAACTCTCCATGTAGATTATGCTTAAATGAAAAACTGGAAATTATCCGCTTTAAGGACAAAAACAAACTCTTAAATAGAAAACAAGAGACATCTATCAACTGTAAACATAGTAGACTCTACCTCCTTAGCAACCCACATACCCCACCTTAACCCCACACCAACCCCACATAACTTTAAAATAAAATTAAAAGTTTTTACAAAAATGAATGATAACATTAAACCCCCACTATACACTACCCCAAAACAAACTATAACCCCCTACCCACCCACCCAAATTTACCACCCAATCCCACCCCAACAAGTCATGATGAATCTATAAATATATAACCACCCCTCTAAACTACCAATAACATAAAATCTCTACGTACTACCTATAATGCACAGCCTCAATAGCCTCTCAGCCATACTACCAATTCTAACAATACCCATAACTGGGACAGCTATCAACACTGATATCACTTGGACTAATCTAATCTCAATTACTTAACCCCTCGATCACTACCTTGAACACTTAATTATTAACTGGTACTTAGTCCTTGTTATTGGCAGTAAAAAAGCCTACAATCACTTGTCGACTTATTTCGCCCAATGACTTCACAGGTAGCAAGATGGCAATGACGGTGATATTTATCATTATTACTATTATTATTATTATTATTATTATTATTATTATTATTATTATTATTATTATTATTATTATTATTATTATTATTATTATTATTATTATTATTGTTATTAGTATTATTATTATTATTATTATTATTATTATTATTTTTTAATACTATTATTATAATTATCATTATTATTATTGTTATTATCATTATCATTAATATCCTTACAAACTTGTTATCTCTATTTTTATTCTAATTTTATTTATATTTATCTTTATTTTTATTTTTATATTTATTTTTATTTTTATATTTATTTTTATATTTATTTTTATATTTATTTTTTATATTTATTTATATTTATTTATTTATTTATATTTATTTTTATTAAGGCTTTTATCAAGTCTGTTATCACTGCGACTATCGTAGGTATGATTGGCAGGCGTTATCATTGTCATAATCGGTTTTGTTAATGATAAAACTGGTAACACCAGAAAACTTCTCTTATAAAATAATTCCACTAGTATTGATCTCGGTATAATATAATCACAATTTAAAAAATATAATCACAACAAAATTCACTACAAATAATAAACAAAACATTAAAATAAAATAAATAAAATGCAAAAGTAGCAATTAATACCCTAAATTAAAATTATCAAACATTTTTATCCTCATGATAATTACTTATTAGAATTAAAATAAAATAGGATTGACGGTTGTAATCATAATTTTATTCTCATTTTAAATTTAACTCACTCTGGCCATCGATCCATCTCCCTTCCTCCCACCCCGGCCGAGATTGAGATCATCACTGCACAGACACGTGAAAAACCTCCCACGTAATAATTTGAAACACGACTTGTTGGGGTCCTCCACCTCCCCTCTCATGTCCCATGTCACCGTTATAGACAAAGCCCCAACTCTGCCCCCCTCCCCCTCCAATGTATTTTCAATTTTCAATCTCCCGTTAAGGTGAACTTTTGCCATTTGAATTCCATCGCTTAGCCCGATGAGTTGGTAGCTATTTGCACCAATGAAACGAAACCTGTTTTGTCGCAACTAATGGAATAAAATCAAAAAAAATATATTTTGCTCTGAATTTTCATTGAGCACTCTCATAAACCCGGTTTCAACTTCCTTCGGATTCATACCCCCTGGATATTTGTAACAAGTTAATTATATATATATATTTTTTTTTCCACGTACGCTTTTGTGGGTTTGCGTGTATGCATGTATATGCTTACACACATATAACTGCCTATGCCCCCCCCTCTCTCCACATGAATGCGCGTGTGTGTGCGTGTACATATTTTATTTTTTATTTTTATTTTCATTCCCTTTTATTTATTTTTCATTTTTTCATTCTTTCATGTTTCAAAGTTCACGCATACTAAACTTCACACCCCTACTCTAACTTTAAATTACTCCAGACAATTTGTCTGACCACCCCAATCTCTCTTCTCCCTTCTCCTTCCCCTACTATGTGTTTGTATGGAGATATGCCTGTGTGTGCGCATGTGTGTGTGTGTGAGAGTTGATGGGCGCGGGTCAGTGTGCCGGTGTGTTTGTGTGTATGCGTGGATACGTGTATCGTATTTTTATCTGCTTATCCATCTATTCACACCCTCATGCCAGGTCACACAATAATGAATTTATGGTCTACTCGACCATAGAGACAGACACCTGCGTGATCATCATTTCACTGTTTTTTTCCCTTTTTTCTCTCCTACTGCCAGCACCCACCTCCCACCGTGCACCCACAATTCTTCAGTACACTTACGAAGGCCGAAGGATTACGGCCGAACATTTTGTTCTCTTTTGTTGGAAAAAAATACTTTTTTCTATATAAGGGAAAATTAATATTCCTAACGTCAAAATATAGAAAATAAATTATGAAAATATATAAAAATATATTTTTCACATTGATTTTTTATACACACACACACACACACACACACACATATATATATATATATATATATATATATATATATATATATATATATATATATATATATATATATATATATATAATCCAAGCTAGGTAAACATCCACATGGTTAGTAATCCAAAAAATTTCAACCGGGTCTATAAAAAGTTCTCAATATCAATTAGAGCTTTAATATATGATTATTTTTATTTACACAGACATGTACAAAATCTGCGACACTGGCATGTCGATGTTATCGATCAACATCTGTTATAAATTGATATCTCATCAGGCAAAGTTAAAATCCGATCTTAACCGTAGATCATAATTGGAAAGAATGAAATGGAGAAAAAGAAAAGAAGTTTGAAATTTAAACTTGGAAAATCACGTGGTTGGGATCGTTAAGAATCAACATAAAAAAATAATAGTGTCAAAAATAATAACAAAATATTAATATAAAATGAAAAATAAAATAAAATAAAGTTAAAATCAAATCAAATAAATAAAAAGAGAGAGAAAGAATTAATAAATAGATAGATGAATAAAAAGATTGATAGATAGATAGATGAATAGACTGAGATAGATAGATAGATAGATAGATAGATAGATGGATAGATAGAGATAAAATGAAATTAAATAAAATGGTACGGGATAAAATAAGATCATTTTTGATTTTAATTTAATTTAATTTATTTTTATTTTATATTTTGTATTAATATTTTCTTATTATTTTGACACTATTAGCTGTTGATCAGTAACATCGACATGCCAGTGTCGCAGATTTTGTACATGTCTATATATATATATATATATATATATATATATATATATATATATATATATATATATATATTATTTCATGTATCCGCATAAATGTTATACGGAGATATACTTTTTTACGAAACAATCTTCAGTATTTATTTCAACAGTGAAAGTTATGAAAATATATTTATGGCAATAAAGCTACACAGACGCTTCCGCGTCACATCTCCGCAGGGAATCTTCAGGCTAAAATGCCTATATATAGGCAGAAAATCATCATCATCACATGTCTGATTAAAGACGACGGAATTTTATCTTTTTTTTTTTCGTAATCGCTTTCTCGACTCCGCGAGTTAGTTTCCAGGTCTCCGGTCGTAATTCATGGAGCATAGATCGGAGAGTTTTTTTCAGCCATAACAAACGCTTTCGATATTCGCAATCTTCTTCAGGAATTGTTTTTTTCGCCATATATTTGTTGTTATTAAAGTTGTTTTATTATTTTTCTCCGTATATACGTGTTTGACTTCAAACTTTTCATGGTTATACCCTGTGCCAATAAAGAGACTTGCTATCAATAAAGGTCTATTTCGTCTCGGAAACGAGTGTGCACGTAACTGTTGCTGATGCTGAATACATTGGAATGGATATACATGAACATCTCATTAATTTGTTTATCTCTTATTTTGACACAAAATTTTTTTGTGTCAAAATCAGGAAACTGGAAAAAAATTAGGAAAATGGAAAAAAGAAAAAAGGTATAATCAAACTGAAGAATTCTGGTATGTTTTGCAATGTATATATATATATATATATATATATATATATATATATATATATATATATATATATATATATATATGTACTACCAACACACACACACGCACACACACACACATATATATATGTATATATGTGTGTGTAGCATATATTTATATAAAATATATCTAAATCAAAAAGTAAAACAATTTACAAATGTTGCCTATAAGTTTTTATCAAGAAAAACAGTTTTTATAAAGAACAGGGAACGCCCGAAAAAACTATAATGACAGTTTTTATTTACATGTTCTTGTGTTTGTCATTCGGCTTTATTTATTTATTGTTCGATTGTAAAGAATGGATAATTTTAAGCCGGATAACCCATTTTATATATTAATTTATCCTATTTAACTCTTCGAACCCTTTCCTCAAATTCGTTTTCTTTTATCACGAGAGCTGCCCACATTCTATTTCATTTACCCACATTACTTTTTTTCTCAGACAATTGTGCATTTCAAAACAACCTCACTGCCCTTATTTTTCTACTCGCTCTCCGCACAAGAATATATTTGCATGAATGCATGCGTTTTTGGGGGCTATATCTTCAATAGCGGAGAAACTTCCAGTGTCTAAGAGGCGAGATGTAAATTTTCCTGATGGTCTTTTTTGTATTAAAATCAATATATATATATATATATATATATATATATATATATATGTGTGTGTGTGTGTATGTGTGTGTGTTGTGTGTGTGTGCGCATGTGTGTGTGTGTATGTGTGTGAGAGAGGCGGATGGATGCGTTAAAATCCTAGTTATTAGGTGTCATAGGAGAGAAAAGAAATTCGTCACCGGCTTTGCAGATGAGATAAAACACTGCGTGCCAAGAGAGAATTAATTTTGCAGGGTTTTACAAGCCAATCTGATAATCGGTTCATAGAATAGACGTTCAGGCACCGAAAAGACAGGAACTCTCCAAGACAATCGGTAACACAAAACAAAGAACAAAAAAAAACGAAGCAAAGCAAGAAAAGATCCACAGAGAAAATTCAAGCCTAAAACTCTATTATCAGTAATCGAAAATCTGAAAGCGCTCAACAGAGTTGTCCTCTATATCCTTACTTGTGCGAATGCCTGGTTATATGTACGTGCTTTTGAGATAGCTGTTATACTCTTACACGCTCCTACACATATAGACCGACGCACATACAGAGAGGTATACAGACATAGGTATACAAACACAACTGAAAAACATGCTGTCAGACATATACACTTACAAACGCATATATATATATATATATATATATATATATATATATATATATATATATATATATATATATATATATAAAGGAGATAACTTGAATGCCTATTAGAGATAACTTGTATGCCGAGTAGACACTGCCCTTATACATAGAGACCTTTGTCTCTATGTATAAGGGTTTGTCAGGACAACCTGTCATGAGGATACTTTCTCCTATAAGTAAACCCTAACCAAATATTCAAAATAACATAGTATTCGAAGCCGAAATAAGATCCCCACTGTATGGCTAACCCTACGCTGGCTTATAAGAGGAATAGTGCACCTTCTTCAAGTAATGTTGCCTCTAGTAACATCATTAAGCTGGATACTCCACCAGACTAGATGAATTCTTGTCCTTGAATCCTATAAGTCCAAGAGACCACAAGAAATATATACTATAACATAGTGAACTGGTCAATTGGGGAGAAGATATTTAATGTTCTAACTTCTTTACTAACTCAACATTTAAATGTTTTCATCACATTTGCTACAGACTTCCCTTTGTACTCCGAGCCTTGTAAATTGGTGTAAGCTATAACAGTACATATATGTTTCCAACCATAGACAGGATCTAATAGTGTTATTTTTTTTTGTAAAAGAACTTTAATGGAACATTCGAATATCTATGTATTGATTTACTCCTCTCCAGGAGTTAGGCAGAAGGCCAGTTTTTATCTTACTCCCACAAGTAAGATGTGACCCAAGGCCGGGTCGGGAAAGTGGGGTTTAAAAATTGCCTGGGCAGCCCGTCAGCATTCCCCGGTAGGGGCGCCTCAGGCAGTTAGCAATAAACTTACTCTTCCCCAAAGAGGGGAGGCGAAGCCTGGGAGGGTGGACCTCCTAGAACTGCACAGGACATATCCATAGACCGGCGTAAATCAAGACCCGAAGGCCAAGACAATACCAATCTATGGGGTGCAGTATCCATCGGAACAGATACTACACTTTGATCTTAGGCAAAAGGCCAAGATAGACCTAGGAAAGGGTCTACTTCATTTCTGAGAACTTCGACTGAAGTAAAATGAAAAAAAATATATACACACACGTATATATATATATATATATATATATATATATATAGTAATCCACAGACAGACTGTTTCGCCGAATCATAGCTATTCAGTGCGTCTACATACACCCCAAGCCAGGGATCGAACCTCTAACCACCTAGTTAATAGTTGGCAGCTCTCACCAATAAGCCACGGAATAGGCGCTGGATGATGATATCTACAATATTTTTTTTAATAACCTTGACTGCCACTTTACAGTGATCAATTTGTTTATCTACAAAGAGCTTTGCATTACATTAAGTAGTAGCAGGCGATAACATTTAACGACAGTTCTCAACTCGAGAAGTGGAGCTTATATATATATATATATATATATATATATATATATATATATATATATATATATATATATATACTAATATTCGTGTTACAGAAGATCAGAACAACATCAGTACCGTCGGTTTCAAATCTTAACACATGGGACCTATAATAAGCTTTTTTTTTACCGGACGTCTCTGTTTATGTTTCCCCCCGGTAAATGGCGGCTCATGCGTAATGTGACTTTCTGACAATATTTCGATTCTCTGCTGAAATTTAATTTTATCATTTAAATTCACTATTTCTAATTCATTTCGTTGGATTTTTCGATTGGGTAAGGAAAGATATATTTTTTATATTAAAAACAAACAAAAGCAAAGCTAAATTAATTCCTCTTGCTAACGCATCCATTTCAACGGTTTTTATATGTGTGTATTATTTTATATATATATATATATATATATATATATATATATATATATATATATATATATATATATTGTGTAATATAAGAGACAACTCATGTCTAGATATCCTTTGGTAGATCCTTTCAATAGTCCGAATTAGAGTCTTAGTTTCGGAATGGAATTGGCTGATGAATTTGCCATAATTTGCATTTGTCTCCCCATCTGGGCCCATCTTTGGAGGAATGAGGTTAATCAGAAGTAGACGATGTGTTAGTATTTATAGAAGATTTTTGGCGGGAATTATGTACTAAGTACGAAACTATATTGGAGCTATACACATTTTAGAATCTTATTACTGATATTAAAGTTAATTCTATTAATTCCCCTGCGAAACTAAGATTCTAATTCGGACTATTGAGAGGATCTACCAAAGGATATCTTGACATGAGTTGTCTCTTATATTCAACAATACTTGTCTGCAAGAGACGATACTGTTTATATATATATATATATATATATATATATATATATATATATATATATATATATATATATATATATATATATATATAAAGTGGTGTACTAAAAGCGAACTTTTAGGAAAAGTAAAACCTATTGTGAAGAGTATACAGCTCAATATCCAGGATAGAGCAGGTAGAATTTTGCCCTGTGTTTCTTCCCCTATAACTTTTATTTTATTTTTTCAAATTTTAAATCTTGGCCTTTGCCAACTTATCTATCCCAGCGACTTCCTCTGATGATAAGATTTTGATCTTTGAAAAGCCTGGCTTAAGGAAAATTTAACTTGAATAAATTGCCTTTTTTGCGGAATATACCTTGCTCTGAGCAATTGAATTGAATTATGATTTGGCTTTTGCTTCTCTAATTCCTTTCCATTCTTCTTCATTATATATATATATATATATATAAACATATTATATATATAAATCTTATATTATTTTAACTTATTTTTTCTTCTTTTCCTTAAGTGTTAATTGTTAAATACGGAAAGGGTATTAATGCCGGTCGTAAATGCCATTTTTTTTATCGTGGGTTGCATTTTTCTAATATATATATATATATATATATATATATATATATATATATATATATATATATATATATATATAATGCCCTTTCTGTATTTAACAATTAACACTTAAGGAAAAGAAAAAAAATCTATACATATGTAAATCAATAAAACATAAATAAATTAAAGAATTAAGAAGAAAAAAAACTATAAAAATGGAAGCGGGAAAAGACCCATATTAGCTAAATTCAACCTCCTGAAGATGGACGAGACGTCCGAAAGCGCTCGAGATTTGACCCAAACCATAACGATGGGTGCTATACTGCACCAGCTACTACCACACGATCGTAAAATCGCTCGAAGAGTCGAACGACTAACCAAGAAAATCTAAAAAAAGCAGAACTCCGTGGATTTTAATGAAACTTGTCTTGATATATATATATATATATATATATATATATATATATATATATAAGTAATCAATGTACATATGCGTTTCACGGTCTATCGATCTTCACCGTGGCAAACTTTGGCAAGATTTGAACCCACGACTATATTGTCTGTAGTCTAGTATGTTACCTTTATACCATAAGGTTGCCTTAAATATGTACGATTTTTTTATCGCTTAAAGAGTTGAGATTATTTTTATTTTATGGGGGATAATGACAGCTGTTATGTAGGCTATCATATGTTAAATTCACTTCCTAAGATGTTATATATATATATATATATATAAATATATATATATAAATATATATATATGCATATATATATATAAATATATATATGCACATATATATATATATAAATATATATATGCATATATATATATATAAATATATATATATGCATATATATATATGAATATATATGCATTATTATATATATATATATATATATATATATATATATATATATATATGGGAAATGAAAAAGGAAAAACCAAAAGATGTTTTTTTTATGTATTCATCAACGTTTCGTCTTCATTTGTAAGACTTCCTCAGGATGATAATTTTAAGGAAAATGTCATGCAAGTATATAGAAAACTTGGGTTGACATGATGGGTTCATGAGAAGAAGTAGTAGCCACTACTGGGAGCGCAGGACCAAGAATGTGGATGGCTGTGAGTGAAAATAACTAAAAAAAATTAAAAAAACATATTTTGGTTTTTATTTTTTCATTTCCCATTACGTCGGATTACTCTCATCCTTCCTTTCTCATATATATATATATATATATATATATATATATATATATATATATATATATATATATATATATATATATATATAAGGTGCTTGCTCCATTTTTCACTGACGATTACCATCTACCGATTTCTCAGCACCCAACAAAGGGTAACAGACGGACATTCTAAAAATGAACATATTCAATCTACGAGGTTATCAATGAAAATGTTATTTAAAACTTAAGCGTACAAACTAGTAGCGGAACCAACGGACAGAGCTTCGCATACACATGCGAGGATGCATAAAAATATGTGCTTGACGCTTGGGTCTTATGTGTTGTTCAGTAAACACGTGGTACGAGATTACGTTCGTCACAACGTTTATACGATGGGTGTCACCGCCTCGAAATATGCCATGTCACACCACAAGCAATTAATCGTTTTACAGATGGAATACACTGAGATGAGAAAATGTCGTGGTATCCTGCTGAATCGGTACAGTTAATCAATGTGCAGCAAAACTGCATTTACCCAGTTAAACCTGTGAGTTGGGATGCACCCACAATAATGTCGGTTTTTTTTCTCCATAATATAAATATGACAGTTATCCGTGTTGTCTGTTCTTCTTCCACCTCTTTTTCTCTTTTGCCTCTTTTTTCAAGTTATAAAGTTATTCCCCTCCTTTTTAAGACTTTCCCTCTGTCTACCCCTCTTACCATGTTTCTTTTTTTTCTCTATCTCTCATCCCCCCTTTTTTCTTTCCCTTCTATCTCTCCCTTCCCTTCTCTCTCTCTCTCTTGACTATATTCTCTCTCTCCCTTCTTTCTCTCCTTTCCCCTTCTTTCCTCCCTTACCCTCTTTCTATCCCCCTCCTCTTCCCCCTCTTCTTGTCCGTGTCTCTCTTTCCCTACTTACTCTCTATTCCCCTCATTTTAAATATCGCCCTTTTCTCTCTTTCTTCTATTCCTACTCTCTCTTACATTTCTTCTTCTCTCTATCCCTCCACCCTTTCTCTCTCTTCCCCTCCGTGTCTCTCCCCTCTCTTTCTGTTATTACACACCCCTTCTCTCTCTTCCTCACTTCCTTTCTCTTACCTCTCTTCTTTATTTCCCTCCCTTCTCTCCCTCTCTTTTCTTTCTCTCTGTTTTCTTTCTCCGTCTTCCCCCTCATTTTCTCTTTCCCCTCCTGTTCTCCCTTCTTTTTCTTCTCTCACTTCCTATTCTTATATCTATTTTATCCTTTTTCTCTTTATTCTCCTAACACATACTCTCTCTTCCCCCTTCCCTTTCCCTCCCTCATTTTTTTTTAACTTTCTATCTTACTTTGTTTTACCGGATAACTCTAATGTTTACGTCATCTTTTGTACACAGTAAGAAAGTAACAAAACACATATAGAAACAGACAAACAAGACCCACAGAGTTTTATAAGTCTATAAATACGCAAATGAAGAAATGTTCTTTGTGTGTCACAACGTTCTATTTCAATATATTGAAGTGGTCTTGAAGAGGACGGAGATAGCAAGTAAAATGTCATGAGTTAAAGGGTTCAAAAGTGAAAAGCATAGGAACACGTAAACGAAGAGCCAATTCAGAAGTGATGACACACTATGAATGCTTAAACTAATAAACCGACAATTATGAATTATGAGATAGATATTCTATGCAACACAGTAATTAACGTGAGTACATTAGTTTTTGTAAACTTTACCGTTTAGGGGGTATGCCCCCATACTCGCTCACTTATTTTTTTAAATAACCGAAATACAAACAATTTAATAGAGAAAAGAGTTGCTCTATATCAAATTTTGAGTTGTATTATGCAATAAAATTTTAGCCGGATAGGTACGCACCCTCATGAGCATAAATAGTCTGCAACCAGGCCAGTAAAGAGTTTGTAGGTTGTAGTAAGGCAGCAGACCGGTCTGTATTTTGTAGGGTTTTGTGTCTCACTCGTTTTGGGTATGAGGGTCGTATCACCTTTTACTAGCCATGCTGGTGTGGCTTCTTCACCTTTCAACAGTCTGGTGAAGCAGCTACTATAATGGCTATGAGGTGCTGTTAGTATTTTCAGCCAGAAATTGGGTATATTGTCTATGCCATTTTTTTGTGATTCTGAAATTGATCTATCTTTCGTTTTATCATTTCAGACGTTATCTTTGGCTCTGGCATTTTTGGCTTGCCTTTATTATTATCCACTTCGCCTCTTCATTGCATGCCCCTCATTCTCAAACAAAGGCCCCCAGTAGTTTTCTAGCTCCTTCTCTTCTGGTGGCTTTTTCACCGTTATATTCTCTCCCACCAACTTTCGGTAGAATAGTCTTGTATTCTTTTTGAACTGTCTGTTCTCAAGTTTCGCCCTTTGCTTGTTATCCTTTTCTTGAATTCTTTTGGCAAGTGCTGGGATTTTGCCTTCAAGTTCCATCGCAACGTTTTCAATTTCTTCTATATTGTTTTTGTATTTAAAACTGAGTCTGCAAATGGTGTTCCTTAGCCGTCCCCGCACTGAACGAGCAGAAGGGAATTGTCTAATTTTCTGCAAAGGTTAAGTTGTTACTGGAGATTCAGTTTCAACGGTGGTGTTGTGGCTCGTGCTCTAGACTCCCATTGCTTTTTGAATTGAGGGAGTGTTTTCCAAACAATGTAAAGTCCCGCAGCGTATGTTACTTGATTTAGCTCCGTGAGGGATATGTTGGATAGAACAAGTCTTTTGAGAGCGATGTTTACGTTTTGTATTACTGCCTTGGTTGCTCTTGGGGCTTGGGTTTTGGGCAGTTGGGGTCTTTCCTTCAGCCTCATCATCTGGACTTCCTCAAATGTATTCCGAAGCTCTTGTGTTGATGTAGCTTTATGGTGGGTTGTCATGGGCCCAGACAGTTTGACAGCTTCATTCATGGGTGAATGGTAATGTGATTTCTGCTGTACTTGTGGTGTGATGTTTTGGACGATGATGAGAATTGTTGGAGCTTTGATGGGGTTTTCAAGTGGACACTTTTTGGTTCTTATGAGGGCTGCTATCTCTGATGCCATATAGTCAAGCTCAGCTTCATTGAACAGGCTCATGCTGTTATATCTTTGGCAAGTTATTTTGGTGGTGGAACATTTTTCTTGCCCGAACAGAAGTGGAAGAATATTTCCCTACATGTCTCTGTTCTCTTGTTTTGCTTGGTATATTTTGCTTGAGCATATTTCATAGCCCATAACAGTGTCCACTTTTCTTCCCTCTCCCATCTAGACTGTTGTCTCCGTCTAGTTTCTTCTTCCTAGATAGGAAGGTAGTCTTCTTCAGCCTCTCTTATGACTGCATTTTTTATAAGGGTGCTCTCTTCTTCTGTTATATATATTCCCATCTGGGAAACAAGCGATCGTAGGCGGGCAACCGGTGTATTTTTTTTTCTTCGGGAGAGTAGATTCTTGCATCTTATCAGCTAGAATCTCATTAGATGTTTTTCTCCACTTTTCAAACTTTGAGTAGTGATAGCAAAACAATAGCACCTTCTTTTGTGCAACAGTCTATAGTTGGGCTTTTAAGCCTCTTATGTTTCTTTTTTTATTGCTGTATTTATGGAGATTTATCTCAAGGCTTGATGGCTGACCCTGGTTGGCCTCTGTATTGACTGGAGCACCATTTCCAGAAGCAGGAAAATTTGCACCATTGCTTACATCTTCCCGCCTGGTGTATGAACGGGTTGATGGGCCCTTTTTATCCTGGGTGCCGGCCTGCCAGTATTTATTTTTGTTTTTTTTATGCAAATGTGTAGCTCAAAATGCTGTACCTATTGCTTATACTTGTCCTGGGACGGGTATTATACTTATTATTATTAAACCTTACTAATATATTTTAATTCCTTTTTGACTTTGCCGACCATCTTTTTTTTGTATCCAACGGAGTGAGTGCAATTACCATAAAACAAATTCTATAGTTACAATGTTTTTATTATTCTTCCGAGTTCAAGTCTAGTCTTTTTATTACATGTTTTTGCTACATTTGCATGTTTGTATACTAAATACCTTGGGTGTTTTCTTTTTCATATGTGTATGTCTATATTCCATGAAAAATGCCAGTATACTGAAATCATATGCCCTTAATAGGGTTAAGATGAAAATTCATATACACTAAATGTACAAAAGCAAGGAAATTCCCAAATTTTTACACTTTTATTGTCATTAAGGGTATGCGAACATAACAGGGCTATGTATTTTACTGGTAGGAATTTTTCTTCAGTGCACCTCACACACTTCATCCACTCATGCATAGAGATTTATACTGTAGTGATGTGATAATGAAATGGTTTGGTTTATATGTAGTCATACCCTTAATTAATGACAATAAAAGTGTCAAAATTTGGGAATTTCCTTGCTTTTGTACATTTAGTGTATATGAATTTTCATCTTAACCCTATTAAGGGCATATGATTTCAGTATACTGGCATTTTTCATGAAATGTAACTACTTTTGTGAGGGCTATGCCTCAATACAATGCCTTCTCATAAGGTTTTTTTAGAATTTTCTGGAAAACTAAGGTATATGGTAAACTGAAATTAAAACGCCATCAACTAGACCATAGAACCCCTAGCTCTGCCAAAAATCAGCTGAATCCATCAAATAGTTGATGAGACACAGGGTGGCACATAGTACGTACGTACATACACACAGATAACATGATTTCATGATTGAACTTTCTGGATCTCTGGGTTTCCTTGACTAATGATGCTGAAATTCTATACACTTATAGAACCTATCAAATAAAAATTGTGTGCAAAGGTTTAACTAATTTGGTTTATTGGTTTTTGAGTTATGATTGATCAAAGAAATGAGATTTCCAACATAGGCCATTCGTGTAGTCTATTAAGGGATAGAGCGCTCTCGCGCCTCCCTTGATTTGCTGATTTCTGTATATAGATCAAGTCGAAACTGAGATTAGAACATTCACTTTTCATTATAGCGTACAGCGGTTTTTACACAGTGTTGTTAGACCATTTTCTGAAGGAAATTTCTTAATCAAATAAAAAAAATATTTTTCCCGAATTTGTTGATTTCTTGGTTATATGGTTTGCTATCCGAAATCTGAGATCGGTCTGCCATTGCCGAAAACATCACAACGGACAGAATCATCATGCCAGTACGTGATTCGTCTTTGGTCATCAAGGTCACACTCCATCAAATGTTGGTCAGTACAAATTGGTTCATCACTGCAGTCACTGAGGATGTGTTCCATTCTCTGTTTCGGATTTCTACAAAAGCAGTGTCTTGTTATTACTGGTCCCCACCCGTGGGTTTGTCTTTCCTGACCTTTTGGCCAAGATCAAAGTGTAGTATCTGTTCCGATGGATACTGCACTCCATAGACTTGTATAGTCTTGGCCTTCGGGACTTGATTTACGCCGGTCTATGGGACGGTCCTGTGCAGTTCTAGGAAGTCCACCCTCCCAGGCTTTGGGGAGGAGTAAGTTTATTGCTTACTGCCTGAGGAATGCCAACGGGGCTGCCCAGGAAATTTTTATTGGTCAGAGTGCTCACCTTCTCGGGCGCTGGCTTTTCAAATTCTACTTTCCCGACCTTGTGTTACATATTAACTTGTGGGAGGAAGATAAATACCCCCCACCCGTGGAGGTTGCTGGCTACCATTCCAACCTTCGCTCTTGCTCGGTTCAGGGTCACACAGTTCTTCCTTCGGAGATCCGTTCCATGTGAGAGATATTCTCTGGGTTCTTGAATAGCTTTGTACAAGTAGTCATTCCACTCATTTCACCTGTCAATGCGGTAGTTCTGCGACAGTTCAGAGTCGAAGCTCTCTTTGGGAATGACACTGGGAACTCGTATGTCAACGTGATTATAATCGTATGCATGCTTTGCTATGGAAGATATAAAAACAACTTATATTTCATGTAAAATGCCACGTAAAATGTGACGCTAAACATATAATAAGTGAATTAATAACGGTGGCATCTTAACTATAAACAGACACTTATTTTATGTACATTTCTAAAGTCCACAAAGTAACACTGAATATTGAAACGGAAACGTTGTTGCGGTAAAAAGAATGCAAAAATACAAATTTTAGCGTGAATGTGTATTAATAAAGAAATATCGAATTATACTATTTTTTTAAATAAGCGCTACTAAACACTGACTTTACAAGCATATTTTTAACTACCTCTGCCTTGTTTTCGGTCGTGTTTGTTTGTTTGTGTACAGACTAGCGTCCATATCGCTTAACCAATCGTAAACAAACTTCGTCAAAATATTGATCATGGTCTAAGTTAGAACTGATTTAATTTGGGGACATCTAGGTCAAAGTTCACGGAAAAAGTGAAAGTAACACTTTTAAAGATAAGTACGGTTCTGTTAAGAATAGCAACTTAGCTCATATTGTAATCAATGAAATCCCATATCTTATTTTATTTACCTCGTAAGAGGTTAGACACAAGGTTATGCGTTGTTGAAAAGACAGTGCACTTGGATTAGCGCACTGTGGACTACGAAAATACCTGAGCAACCCCGTCAGCATTTCTTGGTAGGGGCGCATTGGGCGATAGGCAGTTAAGCAACCCCTTCTCAACGAGAGAATATAAAGGCTGAGAGAGTGGACCACCTAAGATTACCAGGAACCAGAAGAAACCACAACGGCCCACCCTCTGTTGGACTAATTGTCAAGGATGTATCTCTGACTAGTATACACACCAAATAAGTTTTAATCTTGACCTTGAATAGTTCGGTTAACGTCGACATTTTTAGGAAATTTCAACTTCCGATGTTTCTAAATTTGATGTATGGCTCTGATGCACATTGATAGCAATAATAACAATGCAAAATTTCAGACTGATCAGATAAATAGTTTTTGAGTTATCAACGTTTCTATGGCATGACTTCGGGAATACTTCATATAACATGGAGAAGTAAGGCTCAGATAAAACTTTGACCCATCCTTACGTTGTCAAGCGAAAGTATGCAGGGTCACGACTGACTTATGTTCTTGTTCAAATTAGTTTCTTTTTCGTAGTGTAGTTGTTATGGGTTCAGCGTACCGGGTTTCGAGTTCCTTCGGGCCTAATGCATCATTTTCATTAATAGCCTTTGAAAAGCTCTGAATCTATACATGCTCTCTCCAGTCGCGGATTAAATAGTAAAGAAGGAATAGACGCTATTCTCTATATAAGTTCTATATTTCTCAACGTAAGAAATTATCAGGTTGTAGTGCAGGCATGTTAAAAAGATAAAGAAGAAGAAGAAGAAGAAGAAGAATTCGCAAAAAAACCCAGAGACTTTCAAAAGTACACCTATTTGCTACTTATAGCTAAATTTGGCAACCCTGGATGGGGTGCACTCCGGCTGGGCATATGGACATTGTCTGCTTCTTTTTCTTGTAGTCAGAAATTCAAGCTGTCATCTGGACACTGCTCTCTCGGGCAGGTAGCTGAAATATATTCCTACATGAAGAAGGAGGCGATAGCGTTTTCGCATAAATGTTATTAATTTTAACTATGAATCTATTTCTTTAACTATGAGTTCCTTCAATCTACATTATCTTCTAACAAGACAATAGTTAGTACAACGGTCCCCTCACCAAAATCTAACCCATAGAATTATTAATAAAACCATGATTGGTAAAAATAAACTTCATTCTTTGCCTGACTTGTCCACCAAATTCCAGTCATGAATGTCCAACAATCTTTGTTTCATTGCCATTCAATGACTAGCACATCTAGATATTATGCGCAAAATCTTCAATTACTTTGACATACTCCTCTCCTAACTTTGCCTGGGATGGCCTTCTTTATTTGTCGAATAGTCTGAGGATTGTTTTGATAGTTATTATTTTGAGATAATCCTGAAGATAAAAAAAATGGGTAACTTAGAAGTGCAGTTTATGATGCAATACACAAGATGATGTTTGGCAAGGGGAGATAATCATTATCTAATGATGCAAATAGCACCTCTGCTACAGTAAAAAAAAATAATACTGTACATTAGATGTAACTTTCAATTTGTGAAATAATGTTATAATTCATATCTTCAAAAAATGTCGCAATTTCATTACAATGCTTCATGAATACAAGTAAATATGTGCGCCCTCCGGATGAAAATGCTTCTGGAAAGTAAATGTCTTCATAATAGTAAACAAATACATGATAACTGAATCGATTATTTAAAATCATAAAATTATTTGGATATGTATTAAATTTTTTATTTGATTGTTGTTTAATGGTAAATCTTCCTTGAACGTATTAAAAAGGAAACCGTGGGGACACTTTGGCGATGGACTCATCAGAAGGAGGTGTGATACTGAATAAGCTTCACACTCCGCAGACCATAACCCACCCATCCGATTTTTATCTGTAGGGCTATCTCAAAGATAATGTTTAAAAACAATCTCCATACTATACCTGAACTGAAGAGGGCTATCACAGTCAAAATCAGTGCAAAGAAAGGAGTATGCCATAATTATGTAGGTAGACTGATAACTAAACGGCGATAAAACAAAGACTGTTGGACATTTTGTCATCGAAACTTGGTGGACAAGTCAGGCATAGACTGAAGTCTATTTGTACCAAAGATGATTTGATTGAAGAAAGGATTGTAAATTATGATTTCAACGGATTGAATTTTTTTATTGTCACCCTGTAGTTCAAAGTTCAAGTTCTCTCGAGATACTTCTCTCTCAGACCGGTAAATGAAATATGTTTGTATATGAAAAGGCGTGCGACGGTGTGTGTACAAACATATGTTATTCATTATAACTATTAATCAATTTTCATTTAAAGCATCACCGTCAACCGAGCAGGACCATAGCTAATACTTGTATTTTCTGTTAAAACCGAAACTACAACATTTCGAACTTCAAATCTTTCTATATCACGTGAGTAAACTAACCAAGCGGGCGTCTGACCTTATTCTCTAACAGCACACTAACATTGAGAAAATTTTTTTTTTTAAATACCCAAGAAATCATTATTAATTTTGAAACACATCTGCTAGGCGTAAGTGTGCCTAATATGGCCTATATTTACTTTAATTTAGTTTTATGCAAATGGATCAAAAAAGGAGATGGCAGCCCTTCGTGAAAATTCAGGTACCTTCAATATTTATGAAATTTTAAACAATATCTATTAGGCCTCAATTAATAAACATTTCCCGAATTCAAGTTTCCTTTGATTATTTTGAAGGATTTTAGTGGAGATAATATGGGAATAACCTCCTATTTAAAAACTCAAATATTGGCATTGAATTTGATCCATAGACAGAAAATTAAGCAAAATTCTCTGAATTTTAATTACTGTTTAAGACTTCTTAAACTCAAGCCTTATATTTGAGACATTTTCTAGAGTCAACATCATATAACGGAATTTGATTAGAATTGGAATAATAATTCTAAGCATAAGTTTTAGCAGCATTATATCTTGATTTTTATCTTTGTAAGTGGACATGAAATTGGGACAAAACTTTGGGGAATTAATTTTACCCGTACTGGGACAGGTATTCTGACAATCTATAAAGTATAAAATCATGTATCATTGTATACGGTTGCTAACTAGATAATAAAAAAGAACCCGTTGTATCGGGTGACCTAAAAAATGCCACTCATCAAATCGCTTATAAAATACACAATCCTCTCTGAAATAAAACCGTGGCCTTTTGGCCAAGATCAAAGTGTAGTGTCTGTTCCGATGGATACTGCACTCCATAGACTTGTATGGTCTTGGCCTTCGGGGCTTGATTTACGCCGGTCTATGTGTTTGTCCTGTGCAGTTCTAGGAGGTCCACCCTCCCAGGCTTTGCCTCCCCTCTTTGGGGAGGAGTAAGTTTATTGCTTACTGCCTGAGACGCCCCTACCGGGGAATGCCGACGGGGCTGCCCAGGCAATTTTTAATGGCCAGAGTACTCACTTTCTCGGGTGCTGGCTTTTCAAACCCCACTTTCCCGACCCGACCTTGGGTCACATCTTACTTGTGAGAGTAAGATAAAACTGGCCTTGTTCCTAACCTCCTGGAGAGGTAAATAACCCCCCCCCCCAAAAAAAAAACCGTGTCGGGTAGAAATAGACTTTGTATAAGTTTCAGTTTTTGCTTTGTCGCCGTTCAATATGCGCCAGATGGGCACATCTGCGTTACAAAACGCACCCACATACAACGTACAAAATTGTCAATAACTCTGACACACTTTTCTCTTGGCACTGATTGAGTGACTCTGTTGCCCTTAACGTTGAAGTTGAAGATTTTTCCATTGACCATGAATTTGTGGACGCACCTCTACATGATTATATGTCTGTTCTTTTTGAAGTGAGGCTGCACAGTCACCACTTATGTTAGTCTTTTCCTAACGCATTTTAAAACTAACCCCACTTTATATTTCTCAATTTTTGAGATAGGGATTGATAATTTGTATAGTTTTGGTTATTCTGACTACATTTCTCATCTTGAGTGTTATCATCACAACGTTTCGGCCGCTGTACCCTCCGGCCATCTTCAGGTGTATCTCTTCGAACTCGGGAATATTTCTGTCGAACACGGGAATCTGGACGGAATTTCGAACGGAACCCTTTATTTAATCCAATCGGACCCCTTTATTTAATGCTCTTGTTCCGTCAACCATGACCGAGAGAAGTCTTCAGTAATTCGCAATTCTTCGTATCGCTCGCACCGAGGATTGAACCTTCAACCTCTAGACCCGTGGCGCAGTGGATATAGTACTTAGTTAAATTCAGTTCTAAGTGATAGTCATCTGAAGGGTGAAGGTTCATACCCTACTTTAATCTTCATGGCAATGATTCTTCTTCATAAATCTGCGAATATCTATCGGACTGTTGTGACACCCGTCGCCTTATACAGCTTCGAGTGCTTACCGACAAGGCAGGCAGAGCGAAGATTCATCGTTATGAAAACCGAAATTATCCGCTGGGTTTCTAGAATTACACTCCTCGATCACATCTGCATCTGCATCTGCATCGCACCGATTGAGGGCAAGATGAAGGAATGGCGAAACAACTGGCTAGACATGTGTTGAGGACCAAAGAAAAACACCATCGCAAAATTCGTCTTTGCATTAGAAGTCATCGTTTGAAGGAAGAACTCGACAAAAATGAAAACGGCAACAAATGAAGAAAAGAAAAGTGCTTTGTCACCAAGAAAATGTACCATGTTATAAGTGGATCGCAACAATGGCAAAATTATATGAATCCAACTTTGAATTGCTTCCGCAACCAACTTATTCTTCAGATCTGGCCCTCAGCGGCTATTGAATGTTGCTTGCAGATCTCAAGTGACTACTCCACAGAAAAAAAGAGTTGGCTCCAATGAAAAAATAATATCAGAAACAAGGCGTGTTTTGAGACCAAAAAGAAATCGTTCTGCAAAAAAGGAATCAGATTGTTAGCGAAGAGTTGGAAGGAGACTATGTTGATGAATAAAGTCGATTCTTGCATAAAAGTTCTTGTTTTATTAGTTAGGCCCGGTACTTATTGAGTGACATGTTACTTTCTTTTGGAGACACTCGTAAATACGTGTTAGCTTTTATCTAGAGTTTAAGGTAAGAAATTCACTATCTAAACTAAAAAGTGGATCAAATTTTTCTTAAAAAAATAAAGTACAGACACGACAGTATTAATTATAGTTGACGAGACTTATTGGGAGATGTGCTCAATAATAAATAGATCCGTATATTATTTGGTATAAAACATTTTATTAATATAACCATTTTTGGCTACACATTTGCAGACATATTTCAGTTTTATCTGGAAACCAGCTGAACTTCTTCAGGCTACTATTCAGTATGGATTCAAAATTGAAAATAACAGAGCAATTTTAAAAAGTTTGATTAGGGTCACATGATTCATTAAGATACAATTCTAGAATTACAAGGCCAAACTATCCTAACTATTTTTTAAAAATTTTCGATTCTCTTAATCTTCCTATCTTCGAAGAATAGCCATTCTCATGATTCTCAAATTAGGTCCGCTCAGACATTCGATGACACTTAAAATTTAGTTATAGACCGTTGCCAATCCAATTACGTATGTGTGTGTATATATGTATATGATTTGTCTAAACTGAGAGTTGAAACAATAAAATAACAAATATGATAAGTGCATACCTCAACAAAAAAGCTTATTTTAATTAAAGACAAACAATATTATGCCGGTATCATATTATGTAAAACATGATTTCGGGGAGTGGTCGAGTGTTTAAATGCAACACTTCTTGTAATGAAAACATCTCAATTTTAAAAATGACGTTTTTATCGCATTTTACATTCAAACTCTTCATATATGTGTCCGTATTTTGTTTAAGCATATCTATCAGTGGTTTTTACGTGTGTGTGTGTATATATGTGTGTACATGCGTTCGACTGACGAGTGTTTGCGTAAGTCTGTTCTGCCTGGTTTCTTTATATCGTAAGTGGTTAAGTTGCGCATGCGTACTTTCTGTCATCTGGGTTAATACAACTCAGCTAGCCAGGTTATATAGTTTAGAAATTAAGTGAATACCGACAATACGACTTATGCGTCTAGTTTGGATTTAGCGCATGCGTATTGATAGCGTTACTGTCGTGCTAGGTAAGGCAGAAACACGCATACTTATAGCTGGTATTTTTCATATGAGAAAATTCGCGTGTATATACGTGGCAAATAAAGTCATTGACCTGGAAATGAAATGTTGCATATATTTTTAATTCTACATTTTATTTTGTTGATTATATTTCTTCCAGGAAACTGTTTCGCTAATAACGAAAATAAAAAAGAAAAGAAAGCAACCAATATATATAAATATATATATATTGGAAACCGTATCCTGAGGCGAATTTAATTAATCATTAAATAAAAAAAAAATCCAAATACGTAAATAGTGTAAAATTGTTTGAATCGAACAGGAATAGAGTGCGTCCCCATTGACCTGCAACAGTCTGGTTGACATTAAGCAAAAATCAGAGTCAGGGCTTGCGATAAAATGTAAGAGACCGCACGTGTGAGGAGAGATGTAAAACACAAGTGATCGGTCGAAAAAGGGAATACGAACAAAGAATGGGAGTTGTGGGGCATAATGGCGCCTCGAACACTTCTTCGTAAAACAAACGAATTAAAGAATAGTCCCCACAGAAAAATAATCGTGATTATTCATTCCGAGTAATTCCTGAAATTCGCTGGGTGTTTTTCTCCTTTCAATTTAAACAGTGAAATTGCTATCCTTTTGGAGAGTCAATTTACAACCACTCACATTTTGAAAAAAATAAGTTAGGGTTAGGGTTAGGGTTAATGAAGATGTGTTTTATGGTTAGAGTTAGGTTTAGGGTTAGGGTTAATGAGAATGTGTTTTAGGGTTAGGTTTAGGGATAGGGTTAATCAGGATGTGTTTTATGGTTAGAGTTAAGTTTAGGGTTAGGGTTAATGAGGATGTGTTTTATGGTTAGGGTTAGGTTTAGGGTTAGGATTAATGAGGATGTGTTTTATGGTAAGGGTTAGGTTTAGGGTTAGGATTAATGAGGATGTGTTTTATGGTTAGGGTTAGGTTTAGGGTTAGGATTAATGAGGATGTGTTTTATGGTTAGGGTTAGGTTTAGGGTTAGGGTTAATGAGGATGTGTTTTATGGTAGGGGTTAGGTTTAGGGTTAGGATTAATGAGGATGTGTTTTATGGTTAGGGTTAGGTTTAGGGTTAGGATTAATGAGGATGTGTTTTATGGTAAGGATTAGGTTTAGGGTTAGGGTTAATGAGGATGTGTTTTATGGTTAGGGTTAGGTTTAGGGTTAGGATTAATGAGGACGTGTTTTATGGTAAAGGTTAGTGTTAGGTTTAGGGTTCAGGTTAATGAGGATGTGTTTTATGGTTAAGGTTATGTTTAGAGTTAGGGTTAATGATGGTTGTGTTTTATGGTTAGGGTTAGGTTAAGGGTTTATGAGGATGTGTTTTATGGTTAGGGTTAGGTTTAGGGTTAATGGGGATGTGTTTTATGGTTAGGGTTAGGTTAAGGGTTTATGAGGATGTGTTTTATGGTTAGGGTTAGGTTTAGGGTTAGGGTTAATGAGGATGTGTTTTATGGTTAGGGTTAGGTTTAGGGTTGGTATTAATGAGTATGTGTTTTAGGGTTAGGGTTAGGTTTAGGGTAAGGGTTAATGAGGATGTGTTTTAGTGTTAGGGGTAGGTTCATGGTTAAGGTTAATTATGATGTGTTTTATGGTTATGGTTAGGTTCATGGTTAGGGTCAATGAGGATGTATTTTAGGGTTATGGTTAGGTTTATTGTTATGGTTAATGAGGATGTGTTTTATGGTTAGGGTTAGGTTCATGGTTAGGGTCAATGAGGATGTATTTTAGGGTTATGGTTAGGTTTATTGTTATGGTTAATGAGGATGTGTCTTATGGTTAGGGTTAGGTTTATTGTTAGGGTTAATTAGGATGTGTTTTATGGTTATGGTTAGGTTCATGGTTAGGGTCAATGAGGATGTATTTTAGGGTTATGGTTAGGTTTATTGTTATGGTTAATGAGGATGTGTTTTATGGTTAGGGTTAGGTTTATTGTTAGGGTTAATGAGGATGTGTGTTAGGGTTAGGGTTAGGTTTAGGTTTAGGGTTAAAGTGGAAGTGTTTTAGGGTTAGGGTTAGGTTTAGGGTCAGTAATATTAGGATGTATTGTAGGGTTAGGTTTAGGGTTAGGGGTAATGAGGATGTGTTTTAGGGTTAAGGTTATGTTTAGAGTTAGGGTTAATGAGGATGTGTTTTATGGTTAGGGTTAAGTTAAGTGTGTATGAGGATGTGTTTTATGGTTAGGGTTAGGTTTAAGGTTAGGGTTAATGAGGATGTGTTTTATGGTTAGGTTTAGGTTAAGGGTTAATGGGGATGTGTTTTATGGTTAGGGTTAGGTTAAGGGTTTATGAGGATGTGTTTTATGGTTAGGGTTAGGTTTAGGGTTGAGATTAATAAGTATGTGTTTTAGGGTTAGGGTCAGGTTTAGGGTAAGGGTTAATGAGAATGTGTTTTAGTGTTAGGGTTAGGTTCATGGTTAAGCTTAATTAGGATGTGTTTTATGGTTATGGTTAGGTTCATGGTTAGGGTCAATGAGGATGTATTTTAGGGTTATGGTTAGGTTTATTGTTATGGTTAATGAGGATGTGTTTTATGGTTAAGGTTATGTTTAGGGTAATGGTTAATGAGGATGCGTTTTAGGTTAAGGGTTAGGTTTATTGTTATGGTTAATGAGGATGTGTTTTATGGTTAAGGTTATGTTTAGGGTTAGGGTTAATGAGGATGCGTTTTAGGGTTATGGTTAGGTTTATTGTTATGGTTAATTAAGCTGTGTTTTATAGTTAAGGTTATGTTTAGGGTTATGGTTAATGAGGATGCGTTTTAGGGTTATGGTTAGGTTTATTGTTATGGTTAATGAGGATGTGTTTTATGGTTAAGTTTATGTTTAGGGATACGGTTAATAAGAATGCGCTTTAGGGTTAGGGTTAGGTTTGTGGTTTAGGTTAATGAGGATGTGTTTCATGGTTATGGTTAGGTTCATGGTTATGGTTAATGAAGATGCGTTTTAGGGTTAGGGTTAGGTTTGTGGTTAGGGTTAATGAGGATATGTTTTATGGTTAGGGCTAGGTTTAGGATTAAGGTTAATTAGGCTGTGTTTTATGGTTAGGGTTAGGTTTAGGTTTAGGGTTAAAGAGGAAGTGTTTTAGGGTTAGGGTTAGGTTTAGAGTCAGTAATATGAGGATGTATTGTAGGGTTAGGTTTAGGGTTAAAGAGGAAGTGTTTTAGGTTAGGGTTAGGTTTAGGGTCAGTAATATGAGGATGTATTGTAGGGTTAGGTTTAAGGTTAGGGTTAATGAGGATGTGTTTTAGGGTTACGGTTAAATATGATCTGTTTTTAGAAAAGAAAAATTAATTCATGAGCGTTCGATACAAGTCATTTCACATTGTATTCACTATGCGATATGTACTTGTATATAATCATGTATTTATTTACCTCCTCTCCAGGAGGTTAGGCACAAAGCCAATTTTATCTTACTCCCACAAGTAAGATGTGACCCAAGAGAAAGTGGGGTTTGAAAAACCAGCGCCCGAGAAAGTGAGAACTCTGGCCATTAAACATTTCCTGGGCAGCCTCGTCAGCATTCCCCGGTAAGGGCGCCTAAGGCAGTAAGCAATAAACTTACTCCTACCCAAAGAGGGGAGGCAAAGCTTGGTAGGGTGGACCTCCTAGAACTGCACAGGTCCGACCCATAGACCGGCGTAAATCAAGCCCTGAAGGCCAAGACAATACCGGAACAGATACTACACTTTGATGTAGATCAAATCATGAATTTATATATATATAAATATATATATATATATATATATATATATATATATATATATATATATATATAGTAAGTATGAAGGTGAGAATTCCGAGGCAAGAGCAATGCAATGTTGAGAATTAGAACGTTAAATATGGGATGAACAAAAATGTGAAATAGATACCGGAACGTGGAACAGATGAACAAATGAAGTATAGCTTTCGTAGCCATACTTCTAAATTCCCAAGACATAGATAAGCAAATAAAAAAAAATAAACACCCACACAATTTTCTAAAAGCACACTCTGAAAGAGTTTAAAACATAAAATAAGCACAGACAGAATAACATTGACATAGCAAAACATAAGATTTAAATAGCAAAAAAGTACCATCATTAGTTTTATTTACAAGATAAGGTTAAACAAATGCAACACAGAATAACAACCGGACAACAGACTCGCAGACCGTTAAATAACACAGTTATTCATAATAAAATAATTATACAAATAATAATAAAATAATTAACTACATCACTTCTTAAAACACCTTCTGACCATATTTAAACAACAATTAGCTGACATCACTCACTCCATAGCATTAAATTGCCCAACTTTCTGATATATAAATACTCCGAATTTCCGTTCTTTTTTCACCACCACACAACTCCATCGATAACCATTCCAGATGAAGAACGCAGGTCTATTAAATAGTGAATGTTAATAAAATTGACAAGGAATGACATCGTATGATGCTTCAAACACCACCTACTCATCATAATCATCAATATATATATATATATATATATATATATATATATATATCCAAGCAAGCGTTGTTGAACGTCACGGAACTTTCCCGTTTGTAAATCTTCTTCGTGAGGTTCTCAAACTGTCGAGCTAGATAGATGATATTTGGATTTATAATGAAAGTGATGTATTAGCGCCGACAGAACTCGAACCCCGTACGTTGAGCTCAGTATTCGCCAATAACAACTACACAACGCCACCATCTAATTATTTTAGTTTTCATGTCTCTGTTTCTGTCTCTCTTTTTTTTTTCTCTCTCTACATATATATATATATATATATATATATATATATATATATATATATACAAGAACAATTGTAAAATATTTTTAAGCATTTGTGAAATTTTAAATTTGAAAATTGAGCAAAAAGCAGTTATAAGCTACGAATAAGATTCAAATATATTTGCGAATTTTGTAAAAATCTTGAGTCTTAAATTTTTCTGGAAAAGTACTCTTCCTTAAAGACCTGAGGTGTTTCATACGAGTAAAATATTACCTTTTTATTTAATAAATAAATAAATAAAATGATACTATGTTTATATATATATATATATATATATATATATATATATATATATATATATATATATATATATATATATGTGTGTGTGTGTGATTTTTTAAAGGCTTACCAAAGCATTCCGTTTAGGAGCCCAATCAACACCACAAAAGACATTTTCATTCAAAAATTATTTATTTATCATTTTCAAATTAAAGAGTCTTTTTACCTACACGTGTTTCACTACCAAGCAGGTTCTTGCTTAGCAGATCACCAGGGAAATTAAGAATTCCAACAACCGGCAATACACAATGTGGTGTTGCTATAATTGAGGTCAATTTCCATGATGATCTGCCAAGCAAGGACATATAAATGCTCTGTACCCTGTAATCAAGTATCATCGAGCTTGTTTTTTTTTTACTAATCCCGGTCTTCACTGAATAATCTATTTTCTAAGTGAAAAATCCAAATATATATATACATATATATATATATATATATTTATGTGTATAATTATATTTTAAATATATATATATATATATATATATGTATTATTTATTATATATTTATATATATTTATATTTATACATGAATAAATATATATACATATAAATATACATATAAATATATATATATATATATATATATATATATATATATATATATATATATATATATATATAAAGATAGGTAGATAATATTGATATCTTTCTAAGTCCTCTTCTGTAAGCACTCTCATCTGTCGTGTAACAGCTTGTTGCGTGTCGCTGTCTTGTTAAGAGTTAGTCGATTCCCTGGGCCCACTTCCTCTGCGGCTCGAGTTTAATGTCGTCTTCCTTCTGCGAAGCATTTCCAATCACGAACCTCCAAATATTTTTCACGAATCAGAAAAGAGCTGCTTTTTTTCCTTCTACTGATTAAAATACGAAAATCGCGTCAACAAAATACAAACATATCGATAAACAAGAACGGATCATTTTGAGATGCGTCCATTCATTCAACGCGTTTCTAGATGAAAATAATATTAAACGTGATAGATGGAAGATACTGGTATTGAGTGAAAGCATTGAAGGATGCTGCTTCGAACTTAAGCGTAACAGACCGACAGAAATGCTATTTCAAACTTAATTTCATGACAGACCGACCGAAAGAACGAACAACAAAAGGTCTTATTGAGATACTTACAGGCTTCTTATAAGAATCATATACGAGATATTTTCTCTATTATCTCATGTCTTCGTCCTCTCTCTCTCTCTCTTTCTCTCTCTCTTTCTGTCTCTATTTATCTATCTATCTATCTATCTATCTATCTATCTATCTATCTATCTAACACAATTAAACAACGTAACGGATTCTACAATTTGTCTTTTATAACCAGCAAACTTATACTTACCGAACAGAACATGAATTTAGATCTAGGCTTAATATTTTACACCCATTCCTAACAAAACTTTGCACATAACATCGATATGAAAAACAAACAAACAAACAAACATATAACAAAATAAAATTAAAAAAACAAAACAAACGACAACATAAAAACACTTATAAATTCATCACACATTTTGAATTCTAACGGCTATAGTTCGTTCGGAAAAGAACAAAAACATTCTTTTCACATAATAATCGCACAACGTTTTTTAAATTGTAACGACTATGTTTCGTTTGAAAAATACTTTCGCATAACAAACGTACCAAATATTTTTAAATACTGTGTGCTATTTCTTAAAATAATATTATCTTTAGAAAGTTGTAAAATATAGACGAAACGTCGATAATATATAAATAATTTTGTTTTTTCATTTTCATTTTCCATCTCGTTCGAATATTATTTGCATAATTTTCGATGCCTTCTAATGTGAATTTTTTTGATAGCAGCGTAATCAGCGCTTATATTCACCACTACTTTGGGCTACCACCACCACCACCACCACCCACATCCACCACCACCACCACCACCACCACCATCACATGATCTTGACATTACACCGTCTCCACATTACAGCAAGTGTGCGTCTGTCGGATTCGTATGTTCATGGAAAAAGAGCGGCTGATCGTCCGAAATATTTGATTTATTGATTGTATAAAAAGAAAATCTACGCATCTTATCGATTTCATAAACAAAATAGTATATATATATATATATATATATATATATATATATATATATATATATATATATATATATATATATATATAAATTCTTTGTAGAATGGTAGGAAAAATCCCAGCAGAGTGCTCGATTAATTAAGAATCAAAGTTAAAAATTAAGAGCATAATATTTATTTATTCTGGTACAGAAAAATTAGTACAACATTCGTACCGTCGGTTTCAAGCACGGAAGGTCTTACCCATCCGGCTCTCTTCAGCTTCTGTTGTCATCTGTTTTGGAAATGTGAGGTCACATGACACTCTTGTTGGGACGCGTTATTTGCTCAGTGTGTTGTGTGTGTTTGTTTAAATTTGAATTTAGTGTCATAAGACCGTTGAGATTTAAAACACGGGAGAAGAAAGAGAATTCGAGATTAAAGGGAATAAAAAGGGGAATAAAAAAGGGGGGTAAAAAATAAAAAAATATATATATGAAAAAATATATATATATATATATATATAAATAAATATAAAAAAACATATATATATATAAAAACATTTTAATACTAAGAATAAAGGAATAAAAAAAGAAGAAAAGAGAAAAAGAGTATAAAAAGGTATAAAAAGAAGAAAAAAAGGGGGTTAAAAAATATATATATATATAGAGAATAAAATGTAGAGAATAAAAAAGAGCGAGAGAGAAAGAAAGAATAAAAATAGAAAGAATAAAAATATATAAATAAAATATATAAATAAAAATAATAATAATAAAAAAATAAAAAAATAAAATTAAAAATTAAAAATTAAAAATTAAAGATTAAAAACAAAAATAATAAAAATAAAGAAAGGGTTTCTCTGAAATTCCCGTGAGCCAAATTATGAATTTGTATCATTAGCCGTTATATTTTTGAAGGTATGCGTTCTAAAAACCGTTGGTGTGTAAGAATCTTTTCTCCAGAATGGAGTGAATTTTAATGAAGAAATTCGGATCTAAGGGAGGTAACTAAGATGGAAATATGAAATATTTGAGTTTGTTAAAATGGGTTTGTATATTAATCTGGTGGTTGATAAAAGATAAAAAATAAAAAATTTAATATTTTTGCATTTTGGTGAAAGTCGAAGTTTTTGTTCTTGGAATTTATGTGGATATAGTTTGTTTAAATGGATTTGTAGAGTAATCTAGTGATTGATGATTAATTAAATTAAATATTTTTGTAATTTTGTGAAGGTCGGAGTTTTTGCTCTTGAAGTTTAAGTGGATATAGGTTGATGAGGTGTTTGTTCGTTTTTATTGTGTTTATATTAGTAGAGGGGGGGTAGTTAGACATTATGTGAATCGGTCAGACCAGTTTATAAGCAATGCTTGTCTCTTGTGTGCACATCCCTTGAATATTTCATCGCGGACATTTAAACAGGCTGTATTCGGATCGATGATGGCTTTTGAAATGTGGTATTTTTCAGCGTCACATAGAGGACATCTGTTTATGGCTGGAGAGAAGGATGGTTTTCTCTCAATTATTTTCCATTTGATGGTGAAGGGTGTGTTTTCTTCTTTAAGCTGCCATATTCGGGTCGCGAGTGCCGTATTAGCCTTGTTTTTGTATCTGAAGGAGTTTCTGTGTGCATATAGCCTTTGTTTGAAATTTCCCTTCGTCATCCCAATATATTTTTCTGCATTACTGGTATTCTGGTCTGTGACGGTTGCTTCATAAATGATTGAATTGATTTTGCAATTTCCCTCCAGGGGGCAGTTGTTTTTGTCTTGGCATGAGCAGCCTGCGTTTGTAATTGTTTTGGGTTCTGCAGAGATAATTTTTCTTATTGAAGGGGCAGTAGAATAGCTGATCTTAACAGAATTTCTGTTAAAAAGTTTGTGTAATTCATTTGTGGGTGGGAAGTGTTTGTCGAGCAACTTGAGGAAAAGTTGGCCTACCTTTGTTTTGGTATTGGTCGAATAGGGTGGGGAAAACCAGATCACCGATCTCCTTCTATTGCGGGTCCCCCGTGGTTGGTCTCGGTTGGGGGTGTATGAGATTTCTTCTCTGAACCCGCTGTCGCGGAGCGCTTTGTTGTAATATGGTGCTGCTTGGTTGAAAATTTCGGGACTGGATGAAAGGTTTGAGATTCTTTGGCTAATATTATTGATTAAATTTTTAAAGATGGTGGGGGGGGGTGGTGGCAGGATCCCTTGTGTATGTATTGGAGTGTTTCATTTCAACCTTTCCACAAACCCAATGAAACACTCCAATACATACACAAGGGATCCTGCCACCCCCCCACCATCTTTAAAAATTTAATCAATAATATTAGCCAAAGAATCTCAAACCTTTCATCCAGTCCCGAAATTTTCAACCAAGCAGCACCATATTACAACAAAGCGCTCCGCGACAGCGGGTTCAGAGAAGAAATCTCATACACCCCCAACCGAGACCAACCACGGGGGACCCGCAATAGAAGGAGATCGGTGATCTGGTTTTCCCCACCCTATTCGACCAATACCAAAACAAAGGTAGGCCAACTTTTCCTCAAGTTGCTCGACAAACACTTCCCACCCACAAATGAATTACACAAACTTTTTAACAGAAATTCTGTTAAGATCAGCTATTCTACTGCCCCTTCAATAAGAAAAATTATCTCTGCAGAACCCAAAACAATTACAAACGCAGGCTGCTCATGCCAAGACAAAAACAACTGCCCCCTGGAGGGAAATTGCAAAATCAATTCAATCATTTATGAAGCAACCGTCACAGACCAGAATACCAGTAATGCAGAAAAATATATTGGGATGACGAAGGGAAATTTCAAACAAAGGCTATATGCACACAGAAACTCCTTCAGATACAAAAACAAGGCTAATACGGCACTCGCGACCCGAATATGGCAGCTTAAAGAAGAAAACACACCCTTCACCATCAAATGGAAAATAATTGAGAGAAAACCATCCTTCTCTCCAGCCATAAACAGATGTCCTCTATGTGACGCTGAAAAATACCACATTTCAAAAGCCATCATCGATCCGAATACAGCCTGTTTAAATGTCCGCGATGAAATATTCAAGGGATGTGCACACAAGAGACAAGCATTGCTTATAAACTGGTCTGACCGATTCACATAATGTCTAACTACCCCCCCTCTACTAATATAAACACAATAAAAACGAACAAACACCTCATCAACCTATATCCACTTAAACTTCAAGAGCAAAAACTCCGACCTTCACAAAAATACAAAAATATTTAATTTAATTAATCATCAATCACTAGATTACTCTACAAATCCATTTAAACAAACTATATCCACATAAATTCCAAGAACAAAAACTTCGACTTTCACCAAAATGCAAAAATATTAAATTTTTTATTTTTTATCTTTTATCAACCACCAGATTAATATACAAACCCATTTTAACAAACTCAAATATTTCATATTTCCATCTTAGTTACCTCCCTTAGATCCGAATTTCTTCATTAAAAATCACTCCATTCTGGAGAAAAGATTCTTACACACCAACGGTTTTTAGAACGCATACCTTCAAAAATATAACGGCTAATGATACAAATTCATAATTTGGCTCACGGGAATTTCAGAGAAACCCTTTCTTTATTTTTATTATTTTTATTATTTTTGTTTTTAATCTTTAATTTTTAATTTTTAATTTTTAATTTTATTTTTTTATTTTTTTATTATTATTATTTTTATTTATATATTTTATTTATATATTTTTATTCTTTCTATTTTTATTCTTTCTTTCTCTCTCGCTCTTTTTTATTCTCTACATTTTATTCTCTCTCTATATATATATATTTTTTAACCCCCTTTTTTTCTTCTCTTTATACCTTTTTATACTCTTTTTCTCTTTTCTTCTTTTTTTATTCCTTTATTCTTAGTATTAAAATGTTTTTATATATATATATGTTTTTTTTATATTTATTTATATATATATATATATATATTTTTTCATATATATATTTTTTTATTTTTTACCCCCCTTTTTTATTCCCCTTTTTATTCCCTTTAATCTCGAATTCTCTTTCTTCTCCCGTGTTTTAAATCTCAACGGTCTTATGACACTAAATTCAAATTTAAACAAACACACACAACACACTGAGCAAATAACGCGTCCCAACAAGAGTGTCATGTGACCTCACATTTCCAAAACAGATGACAACAGAAGCTGAAGAGAGCCGGATGGGTAAGACCTTCCGTGCTTGAAACCGACGGTACGAATGTTGTACTAATTTTTCTGTACCAGAATAAATAAATATATATATATATATGTATATATATATATACATTAATATATATATATACATATATATATATATATATATATATATATATATATATATATATATATATATATATATATATATATATATATATATATATATATAAGAAATGTGAATTCAGATTTCTAAAACAGTTGACAACATTAGCTGAAGAGAGCCGGATGGTTAAGCCCTTCTGAGCTTGTTTCAATTTACACTTACATTGGGAGCTGTTATTCTGGTTCTGAACTGTACTAGTATCTAAGTTCCTATTATTGTTGATTTTTGTGTTATTTGAACTTACTATATTGGATGTCAAGTTTATCGATGTTGAAACGGATAGCTTTATTATATTTTTATTTATGATTTTACCTAGTCTACTTCCCATATGGAACATTTTTCTCGATAATCTGGTAGAACTGTTTAGGTAGGTTAGTGAGAATGTTTAAGCCATAAGATGGATTGAACCAGAGTGAATTTCTACATCTATTTTTCTTCTTAGTGATATTCTCTACCGATAGCGGGTTTGTTGATTCCCTAGTGTTAAGTGTAGTATTAGGTGCAGTATCCAGTGTATTATTGGTATTTATTCTCTTTTTGATTTGTCTGGAATTTTCCATAGGCGCCATGTTGTATGATATTATGTGAGGTGTGTTCCTATTTGTATTAGAATTCTCATTGTGATTTACCGAGATACTTTTATATAGTTTAATTTCCCAGTATATACATATATTCATTATAATTTTTTAAATTCTTATTACATAGTGGCTCGGTAGATGATATTTCTGATATTCTCTTAGAGATAAAAGGTTTCTTAATGGGTCCCGGGTGGTTAGTATTAAAATCTACATAATATAGAGTTTCGTTGACTTAAAATATGGTTCATATGTTCTATTGTGTAGGTCTAAGCTGATGTCTAGGAAGTTAAATATCTTATGGTTTATGTCTATTGTTACCTTAAGGTCCACATTTAAAAAAAAGTTATATATATATATATATATATATATATATATATATCCTTTTTGTATTATCTAACTTTATATTGCCATAGTTTACGAAGAATAGTGCGTCATCTCTGTATAAACCGTGCCTTAAAAGTGGTAGATCTTTATGGATCTCCTTCAGGATGTAAAGGCCTACCAAATCCGTTACCTGAATAATCATATATATATATATATATATATATATATATATATATATATATATTTCGGCAAAAAGTCATTTATTACACACGCGTCGTTAAAGACCACGGAGTTTTCTCTCTTCGCTATCTTTCTTATTTATTTCTCGACGATACAACGTTAGGTGCCATACTCCGCCAACATGGTCCTTCTCTCAGTCTATCTGTCTCACTGAGCTGACCGATGGTCCTCTGTCGAATTCTCCCAGAGCCAGTTCTTTTATTGGGAATTTCTACTTGTCACAAGGTTTGTGATTCGCTCACCAATCACAATTCGTATTGCATTTTTCTGCTCTGTTATGATTGGTTGGGCAATGAGAAACCCTTATTTTAACAAAAAGGTGGGCCTTAATTATGGGCCCCCAATATAGGGCTGGGTCTTAATTAAGAATTAGCACGCCTTAATATCAGTCAGATACGGAAAGTTTACTCTCGCGACCTTTCCAATATTTCGTCACAAAATTGTTTGTCATAAAATAATTTATTCATTGTTCTGAATTAGATTTCACTTATAATTTTGAAAGGTCATCATGAAAATCAAATCGTTAACACCTGTTAGAATCAAGTATGATTCTCTTCCCATTCTGACTTCGATATAAGAAATATAAACAATTCAATTTGAGTTATTTCTTTCAACTGTCATTGTTAATCTGAGAAAGACAAGGTCCTAGTGTGACCTTTTAATGATCAAAATAATGCTCTAGCTTTCAGGGTCACCCCAGAGCAAAAGATGACCTTTCAAATTAGATCGTTCACAAAAACAATATTCTGCGTGCCAACACTTAATTCATTTCAACCAGATTTATTACATAATCTAATTCAATTCAATTAATTAATTAAAAACATTGAATAAATTAAAATTCCACCATACAGTTCCTCATCGTGCCACACACACACACACACACACACACACACACACACACACACACACACACACACACACACACATATATATATATATATATATATATATATATATATATATATATATATATATATATAAGAGTTAGTATATATTAAAAATAATTGTAATCTAGTCAGGATCGAAATATACTGACGTGGAAACTTCTATAAGCCAAATGTTGAATTCACTATCATAACTCGTCTTTTGGGATTTTTATCTTACGCAATGATCTTACTATTACTGCTACTATTACTACTACTATTACTACTCCTCTTACTACTACTACTACGGTTACTACTATCACTACTACTACTAGTAATAATAATTATTTACCACCACGATTTCAAACTTTAATTAACCGTTTTCTATTTACACTTTTTCGTTTTTTTTGTCTTTGTTATTGTTTTCTCGCGAATATCAGAAGGAGAAGCTCCGCACGATAGATTCATCATGGCGACTTGATTTGAATTTTGTCATCCTATTATCGAGGTGGGGGTCTTCGCGTGATTTTGTCTGCTTTTATATTTTACATGAACTTTCTGCCTGCTATAACACTTTATAACATTTTTGTTGTAGTTTCTGAAGAGCAGCATGCAATTGCGTTTAATCGTAGTATATTGCACGTAATGAAACAATTGTAAAACTATGCTGAATTCTGCTATTACAAAAAAGAAATGTGAATAAAGACTGAAAATTGGTCATTGGAATTTAAATAATTATATATATATACATATATATATATCGAGAAAGAAAGAAGGAGAGAGAGAGAGAGTAAAAAAGAGTAAGTTATGAAAACATATTATTGCCATTAACTTACACAGAGCCTGCTGTTTTATCTCCGTAGAGAATTGTCATTAATATATTTTGATAACTTAAAACCTATCTCTACTCACGTATTGAGCACTATTGAATACATACTAAAAATCTATACATAATATATATTATATTTCCTTATAACATTTTATGTCGATACATCAAATAATATATATATATATATATATATATATATATATATATATATATATATATATATATATATATATATATATATATGATAAGTCAATGAAAAATAATTAGACCTGCAAATGGAAGCAAATCAATATCTTCAGTTGTTCAGAACAAGGAGCATTTAGTGAATTAAAATATTTATTTTTCTTCTCTTTCATTCCGTAAGCCAGGCTTTTCAAAGATTAAAATTTTATCATCAGAGGAGGTTAATGATTGATAAGTTGACAGATGAGGACAGTCAATATTCGAAATTTGAAAAAGTTTTAAAGTTCAAACGGGTATGTTCCAATGTAAATGAAAGTCACCAAAAACAGAAATCCAACTAGTATGGGGTTCAGATGTATTGGTAAATCCAGAAGAATCTGTGTAGAAATCCAACGACGACGATTCCACCCAAGTCTGTAGTCCTTGGAGGGGGGGATCAGATAAATTGGCCATGTTGAGAAAACGCTATTCTTCCTGTTTTCTATTAAACGGATTCAAAGGCAAAAGCAACGACAAGTTCTCAATAATAAAAAAAGACGAACTGTTGTATTATATGAAAATTACTTGGGATTGTGGGATAGGTTAACAAAAAGAGAGATAAAAAGCACAGGACAAAATGGAGAGACAGAAGAGGGGGGTAGGAACCAAAGAAGAAAAGAAAAAAAAGAAAAAAGAGCGAAAAGGGAAGGCAACCCGACAGGTGGAGGAGGGGGTTGAAGGGGGTCAGATCAAAATGATATTTAGACAGAAGAGGGAAAATAAAAATAAAAATAAATTCCAGGATTGCCGAATCATAAAATATTTAGTTTAATGGGCAAATTTCTGGTCAGCACGGTAAAAGTTGGTTCCCGTGGGATTTAAAGGTTTAGATTGAATACAAATAACTTCAAGGGCTAGTTCTCAGGGAAGATTTGGCTAAGATAAGTAGATCGTTGGTAGAAAATCAGGAATACATGGCGATAGGGCGAATAAAATGATATGTATAGATAAAACTAAAACTTGGGTGGGGAAAATGGGAACGGGGGTGTTATGGGGGTGTAAGAAGTGAAAGAAAAAGAAAAAAATCTGGTGTCGCTAGTTAAGTTAATCAAACAAGAAAGGGGAAATGTCTGTGTTATTATGATGGCTTTGAAAACCTTAAGGTCTCAATAGATTTCTTTGCGAAGGAAAAGGTGGTGCTGAGGGATTTTCAACTAATTGTCATTCTATAAATAAATCGACAATGTAGGTGGTCAAAATAGAAAAAGAGGAGAGGGGTGTTTAAGCAGATACAGAGCAAATTAATAAAAAAAATAAATAGTAAATAAAAAAAATGAAAACTAAAAAATAGAAAATAGAAAATAGAAATTAAAAAATGGGGGTAAATAGGTATATAGTTGAATTCGTGGTAACCTACTGCTCTTTACATCATTAAGCATCCCATACAATTGGACATGAAGTGTACATAAAGCACATGCAAGCAACCACGTGAACATAGTGACACATATATACAAATGCACATATAAAATCTACACATATATACATACATATACATATACACATATATATATATATACATATACACACGCATAAATAAACACACAAGCACCTAAGTTTCTTCCGTACACTTGCACAGCAGACACACGCATATACACATATCCGCAGCACCAATACATACACTTGAAATCTCAGGCAACTACATACATACACACATGCACACATTCATAAAAAGCAATTATTCGCATAGCCGCTGCACTAATACATGTACTCGAAATCTTAGGCAACTACATATACATACACATGTACACAAGTATAAAAAGTTATTATTCGATGTTAAAACGGTATGATAGCTCAGACAAAGAGTAGAGATAGGGGAAAGAAAATAAGGGTTATACAGAACAATGCAGTGGGAGAAGGCGACGGAGGATATTTTGTAAGATCATACTATTATAAGGGATGGCAAATCAGTATCAAGATTAGAGACACCGCGAGGCAGATATCCAGCAGCAATGCAATTCAGATTAGTGCATTTTAAAGAATAGGTTAAAGGTTCAAACTAGAGAACTGGGAAGTAGTATAGGGACAGCCTGGGATAGATAAATAATGAGTGCATAGATTATAAGTTATGGGGGATAAAAATATCGATTAATTATTGCTAGGGTATCTGAAGGGGATAATAGGTTGATATATTTGAATTTACGCTTGTGTCTGCAATGGGAGATCAATTCGTTTTTAGAATTAATAGTATTTAAGGATTATTAGCTGTGGCTATTGTGTAAGTTTCCAGCGTGCAGAGGCTGCAATGTGGAGAGCCTGGGGTGTATGATATAGATTTTTTCAAGATGAACCAATGCAAGGAGTAGGGTGTCTTATTGCTTTTAAGGTTTCTAATTAATTTAGAAAGCGAGGTGCTAGGGGTATCGTTATTTAATTTAAATAATTGCATGTGGTTTGAGATTCTTATCTTAATTGGTAAAGCGCTCAGACCTATGTATGTGTGAATTTTGTAAGGTGTGGAATTTACATTTGAGTAATTAAGGTCATTGGTAGCTGTCTGAAAGGATGAATCTGAAACTATATTAACTTGGAGTGTTGGGGGAGGACCAAGGACAACCGGGGTATTTCTGCTGTTTGCATCGAGTTCAAAATTACTCGATGAAGGTGAGGGGTAAGAGCTAGGGTGATTATTGCTGGTACTTTGAGTTGGCGGAGCATTGGGACAAGAAGCAGCACGCAATGGTTGCAGGGCTGCCGTAACGGAGTTAGGACAGAGCTCTGGCTATACAGCCAGAGCTCTGTCGGAATTCCCTAATGGTGCACTCGTATATAACATCACTATGAATGCAGTCACCATTTAGGGAGCAGTCTCTGGGTCTACGGCAATTACATTTATTTATATATATATATATAGGCTGTACTTACTCGGTTTTCAACCCGGTAGATAACCCATATTAAATTCTTTCATTTAAAACATTACATTACTTGAGTTAGGATTATGTCTGGCGACACCATTTACCAATGATGTGTCACGAAAATTGAAAATTTATATATATATATATATATATATATATATATATATATATATATATATATATAAGTTACCTCGTCGGATTTTAAAAGTTAGCTCCAAAATGCATATAACATATAAAGTTATCCTGTTGGATCTAAAGCTGAGAAATCAAGGTATTTTTCTTATTAACTAATCTATTACTTTGGAACAAGGACAAACGTGTATTTATTTGTATATAAAATATATGTACTTCTATCACTACACGCAAAAGTTAGCGAGTAAATGTTAGGGCAACCTAACACACAAAATCGAGTTATGTCCCTTGACAAAAATCTATTCCCATCACCAAATTGTTACATCCTGATGTTTATACGTTTCGGTTCAATTGCAACCCAGTAAAATGAAAGAAAATACGAAGTAGAACCTTTAACATATTTATTTAACAAACAATTTAATCAGTGTGTTTGTTAAATAAATATGTTAAAGGTTCTACTTCGTACTTACTTTCATTTTTCTGAGTTGTAATTGTGTGATACAATGAAGGGCGCGAGGATAGGAAGTGACTCATCGACAGAGACAAAAGAAAATGCGGTAGTGGTCAATTTCCATTGTTCAGGCTAGGTGACTAAGAAAAGAATACCGGACACGACATTTAGAAGTGACAGTGTTTTACGACATCTGACTACAATAAGGTAAGTTAGTTTTACAACAGTTTGACGACAGTAAGGTTTATGACAAAAAGTTAACGAGTTTGGGTTTCGGATCGAACCTCCCGGGAAAGCGGATCGGACCGGGAAAACGATTTGATGAGCTGACGACTTGAGCAACAACAATGGTGGTCTCGACAGTCCGCGACGGTGTCACACACACTAATAGTGTTGTGCCCTCGACGATTCGTCGGTGGATAGACGACTCGGCTAGACTATGAAGACTAAGAAGAAGACCACGGACACACAACGTTGGGGTTGACGGTCGTCGAGTGGGGCAACATGGTTCTACAATTTAAATAAAGTAACGCAACTCTCGATAAATAACACGAACGCATATACGTTGTGTATAATTTAGTCCTTCATTGTATCACAATTGAACTGAAACGTATAACATCAGGACGTAACAGTAAAACACCTGTAATTTTCTAGCTTACAGAGGAAACCACTTTAAGTGTTCAGGGGAAGCGAGAAAGCAAATAACAAGTCATGAATTCGGAAATAATCCTCTACTTTATTAAAAAGTCAACGGTATATTTTTATATCATCAGAAATGATAATAATGATTTATATATAAAAAAAAATACTGATGTTATTTTATCTATGATTTTATATTTTATAGGAATATTTTAGTAATATATCTAGATAAATAGCGAGTGCGAATACTGGCGAAGCATAATTTCCCTTCCTTATATTTGAGGGAAGGTGCACACTTGTACATACACGATCCTTCTAAATATTTATGCTTATGACTCAAGCAATTTACATTTTGTTATATATTTTTAATTCGCAAAATTTAAGTCGTGTCTTTGAGTTATGAAAATAGTGAAAATAATTGCAGCATTTATCTTTATAGCATCCCTATTAATTAACACAATGTTCGGATCATCGCGACGTAAATCGGTACACAAGTAGTTACGATGGTGTCTATACATAGATGGGATTTGATTTTTCTATTGTTCTGTAACGGAAACATTCCGCTCCTCGAAAGTGCCTATAAATCTATAGGATTGGTAAGAATATGCATTCATCAAGCCTCCCCGGAATCAAACGGAGAAAAACCACTGGAAATAGAAAACACTTTCCATTATATATAAATAGAGGGAAGCCATCTTTGCTTTTTCCTCCTTCGCTTTTCCTTTTCCGTTCTCGGGCTTCTTTTGTGATTTACGATAGATTCTCGGTATTTTGGGTCGTTAAGACGATTTATTTCGCCGTGGCTTACATGTGTGTATCAATACGAGCGAGAATAGCCACAATTGACAGCGGTATTTTTCTTCTTTCGTTTTATCATCTACGTGTTTTGAGAATTTGGGGGATATACACACTAGCGAATTTTCCTGATGTTGGCGGGGCGGAGAGACTGTTCAAAATAATTATCATCAATTTTAACACATCTATATCAACACTAATAGACACATGTTAGTGTCTGTCAGTCCGCTTCTGTGTGTTAGATAGTGGGGGTGGCAGAAAATAGGAGGACGCCCTAGAAAAGTTGTAAGAGTAGCAGCGAAAGTAGGAAGTGGCGTCACGTCCGTTGGAGTTTTTTCTCTTTCTTGTTCCTGGATTCTAAGAAAGACGGGCGTTAAAAGTCGACCGGCCCGTTGCCAGTAAGCAGTATATCTTTGTCTAGTCCTTCTTACCCTCTCTCTCTCCCATACAAACCACTCACTCTCTGTCCATTGTTTATGCTTAAATAAACGATAACACGGAGATGCTGGCTGGATTTAAAAATCCAGCCAGGATCTCCGCGTTATCGCTCACAACCCCGATATACACCGAACAATGAAGACGAACCCGAGTACACAACAGCTAAGGTAAGTAGAATGCTACATGTATTCCGCTTTCTATTAGGCGAGTTCAAAAGTTCTATTGTATTTTAGACGCTAAAAGACTAAAGTGAATCGAACAGATTAGCTCACCCCCGATTTACAACTGTGCAATTCGCGAATAATCTATACCAGTGTATGACGTCGATTTTTCTTCGCCCTACTTAACTTGAAGATGTCTGGCGACGAAGTCGTTAATTTGTATACAATATGACTTTATTTAATATGTGGAAAATAAAATCAATAGACTTTATCTTTTTGTAAATACATGTTTTGTTTATTTTGCCACCGTAAAACGCTAATTAAATCAATAGTTTTAAAAAAAATGAGAACTCCGTATGAAACATGTGTTGCATACTCCACTGAAGTTGCCGTTATAATCACAGAAGAATTGAAGCTTATAATACTTATTCATAACTTGTTTGCTCATTGTTCTTTTTGGATGCGCTCTTGACGTGATCGTACCAGACAGATGAAAGTCTAATCTTGTAATTCAAGTTTCCAATACCTTAAACACAACTAAACTTGACACAAATCTGATGAAGAAAAGCGAACTATTTATTCATTTCAAACCAATGAGCAATGGAAGGAGAAAGACAGCATATTAAAAATATAATAATGCTAAATGATTTCATTCGTTTAAAAATTGCATCATTGTTTGGATTCAATTTCCATAAAAAATATTCGTACATGCACGAGGCTTCATAAGATGTGAACATTTCGTTATTAAAACACGTTTTATCAAGCGTATAACAGATCGACCAGACTTGACTTACATCTAAACATACAATTTCTATCTCAACGGGAGGCTCGCCCCCTGGGGTTAATACCAACAAAATGAGGAAAAAGAACACACACACACACACACACACACACACACACACACACACACACACACACACACACACACACACACACACACACACACACACATATATATAGTAAGTTATGAAAAATATTTAAGGCAATTAAGCTGCACAGAGGCTTACGCGTTTCATCCCCGGGGTAATCGTCAGGCTAAAATGCATAGAGTTAGTTTTTCCGGGTGTTTTTATATACACATCTAGCTAGTTAACCAATCGTTGGGATTTTCACAAACAACGGTTCGGTTAATTTTACTTTCTATTTCCTATTCTATTGTTCTGTTTATTATGGGATGATTCATCTCTGTTCTTTGTTTTTCTCTTAGCAAATCGTTGGGTTTCTCAAACACAAAGTTTCGGTTGATTTTACTTCCTATTTTCTATTCTATTATTCTGTTTTGTATAGGGTGGCCTATCCCTGTTTCTTTGTTGTGTCAATATAATGGGTGACATTATTTTAACACGTGCTTGCTTGTATTTCTATTTTCAGTTTTAATTTTTAAGTTTTTAGGTTTAAGTTTTATTTAGTTTTTTATTTATTGTTTATTTATTTATTTATCTATTTATTTATTGTTAACCTAAGGTAAATTTTATTCTGTGCAGGCAGTTTTTGCTATTTCACTTCTACACTTTAATAGATTTTGGGGGTCTTTAAAATTTAGGATTATAAATTTCTCGTTAAGACATAATCTACACGAGTTGTATAAAGTTCTAAATGTACTGGCCTGTCGTATTATTTTCCATTCACTTACTGGTGAGCGTCCGTTTTCTTTGAGCTCTCAATAATAGTTTGCTAGTGCTGTTTTCATTCGACTTTCTTTGTTTTTAAATGTGCTGTATATATATATAAATAGGTGCATTCCAATGTCGACTATAGATAGATCTCAACCATGAAAAAGAAAAAGAAACTTCTATACACTGACAAAGTAATGTATGTATGCAGAAATATATTTGATTAAAATAAATAATAAATGTTTTATTTATTTGAAAAAAAATTCTCTCATTGTATAATCTAATCTGTTTTTCCAGCTAATTACAGACACACACACACACGCACACACACACACACATATATATATATATATATATATATTTATATATAGTAAGCTATGAAAATATATTTATGGCAATTAAGCTACACAGAGGCTCCCGCGTTTCATCCACGGGGGTAATCTTCTAGCTAAAGGCTTAGGTATCGAGCACTGTTGAAGTAAATACTGAAAATTGATACAAAAAAAATTATATGTCTATATAAAATTTAATGTGGATACATGAAATAGTAATATATATATATATATATATATATATATATATATATATATATATATATTTATATATATATATATAAGATGCATCAGAAGTACCGCCCGATTTTATGCATTCTACTATTATTATTTTCATTTATTTTCATCATAATTATTATAATATTTATCATGTTTCTAATTGCTGTTTCATTATTTGTAGACATGGCTTTCCGACTGACACATAATCAAAGGATTGCTGCAGCTAAACACTACAATAAATCTAATGATAATGCTGCCGTTGCTTCTCGCAAATTATCCGAAAAGTTTCATATTCATGAGTTGCACGGAAGGAACATCAAAGCAATTGTAGTGAAATTCGAAGCAACAGGAAGTGGAACCGATATTACAAAATCTGGAAGATTATCCTCTTCGATAGCAGGCGCTAAAGGCGATGGTATGATGTAATTAATTCGTAGATCACCACAAAAGTCAAGCCGAAGGTCAGCACGTGAGTTGATGATCAGCCCTAGCAGTGTCCCCAGATTATTACACTAAAGGAAACTAACTCCTTACATTCCTCGATTATTTCATGCCTTACACGATGGAGACGCTGATAGACGCGTTCAATTTGTTGAAACCTTTCTGGACTTGGTTCATCAGGATGAGGCATTAATTGACAATGTCTGTTGGTCAGACGAGGCATGCTTCAACTAAATGAGCACATCAATAGGCATAATTGTGTCTACTGGTCCGAGAATAGCCCACAAATAATTTTTGATAAAGAAGTTAATTTGACAGGAGTTATCGTGTTGGTTGAAATTTCATCAAGTGAATTAATTGGTCTAATATTTCCCGACGGTACTGTCACTTCTATCAACTACTTGGAGATGCTGCAAACACATTTTTCGCGAAGGGTGATGGACATCGTGATTGTTACTTTCAGCACGATGGTGCTCGGTCCCCAGATGTCAGACCTCCCGATTTCTTTTCATGGGGAGTAATGAAGGATATGGGGTACCGTGAATATCCCAGAACTATTCAAGAACGTCGGATGATAATTGAACAAAAGTTTGCCGCATTCGATGTTGAACTTTGTCAAAAGGTTTGTCGTAGTGTGCCTATATATACACGAATCATTAAAGACGACGGAATTTTCTTTATTCCTTATTTGTTTTAACCCGTATCTCGACTCGGCGAAACTGTTTCCGGGTCTCCGCGGCTAATTCATTTCTTATACAATTAAATAAGATAATAAAAAGAATAGATATAAATCACACAAAAATAATTATTTCTACAACAATAAATAAATAAACAAATAAATACATAAAAACAACAACAAATTAATTACAACTATAAATTCACAAATACAGAAATAAATAACAGAGTCAATTACATAAAACTGCCGTGCAAAATAATTAAAAAAACCCACCTTAAACAACAACGACATAGTGAAAAAAACAACCCCAACTTCCAAAAAGGATCCCAATGACCGAAAGCGCTTGAGATGGCTGAAAAATGAACTCTTGAATTAATCCTTCATAAATTAACACCGGAGACCCGGAAACTATCTCGCCGAGTCGAGACAAAGATAAACAAAAGAGAAAATTCCATCCTCATTAATCAGATATGTATAGACAACAATTTGCTTCCTACATATATATATATATATATATATATATATATATATATATATATATATATATATATATGTTTATACATATATATATATATATATTTATACATATATATATATTTATACATATATATATATATTTATACATATATATATATATTTATACATATATATATATTTATACATATATATATTTATACATATATATATATATTTATACATATATATATATATATACATATATATTTATACATATATATATATATATATTTATACATATATATTTATACATATATATTTATACATATATATATATATATATTTATACATATATATTTATATATATATATATATATTTATACATATATATATATATATATATATTTATACATATATATTTATATATATATATATATATTTATACATATATATATATATTTATACATATATATATATATATTTATACATATATATATATATATTTATATATATATATATATATATATATATATATATATATATAGAGAGAGAGAGAGAGAGAGAGAGAGAGAGAGAAAGAGAGAAGAACGTAATATATATATAACTGTGTATTTAACATGCTAATGACTTACTCCATTATAATCATATCGTCGGCCAAGACAAGTTATGCTGGCGATGGCGATAAGCTATGAACGAACTTGCCCAAAGGTAATTAATACGGGACGGCTTTTTTATTTAAAGTATACAATCTGTACATCTTTGTCTTCATTAAAAAGAACATGAATAAAAATAACATTTGGTAAATACCGTGAGTCATAGTTTGATGGTTATTAATTTAGGCACGTCTTTCCTTCCGTAGATTAGCGGCGAGGAAAATCGTTCTGATTGGACGCGAAAATCTCATTTCTCTTCGTTATTAACGGCGTGTCTCGAGGCAGAGTTAATTACTTCGGTAATGGACTCAGCCACACAACACTTGCACACATATGCACTCATTACATACGCACACATGAAAAAGACACTCGCACACAGAACACCACGTACAACACTCACACTTACACAAATCACAGACGTACCCAGCACGTAATACAGACAATTAACACACACAACAAACATACGCGCGCCTACGATATGCAGAAACAACAACCGCACACACATAAACACATATACTTATGTTTTAAGCTAAGTGTAATTAAATCCGAAAAAATGTTTTCTTTTGACTAAAAACAATTTAAACAATTTGAACAACTTGAGATCCTAGTTCTAGTCGGTCCTGGATGGATTTAGGTACACTAGGCACCTTGAGCGATAAAGCCGGCTTCACTTAAAGGAAGAAGTTTCTAGGGAATATCGAATTCCTAAGCGATCCCCATTCGTATTGTTGTTGGGTAATGCCCCTATAGGAATGGACGTATCTATTAGAAATCGTTGGTTTAACTTGCGCGAATTAACGCGGGTTGGACCCAGCAGTCGAGTGCACAATAGGGCCTGTTCTCACAGTCAGAAATCACAGACGTGACAAGTTCACCGGTGACGAGATCCCAGAGCAAGGGTCAATGTACACCCGCGAGAGGCTTTGTGACGTCATAGGCCCTTGCGTGGGAAACAGAGGGATCCGTGACGTCACTCGTTCTTCGTGAGAAGCGAGTTTGGCCAGTCTGGGTTTTGGAGGCAAACCGATGAGACGTGATTGTTACCATGTAAACTACAACAGATAAGAGAAATATTTCCCTAGAAAAATATAGGCGAGAGATATACTTCCCCCCTCCATGAATGTTTAAGGAAATAATTTGTAAGTAACTACGATAAAGTAGTGATTTGCCCTCTTTCTCTCTCGACGTAGTGAATATCTCCCAGCTGATTAAATAACTAACGCTTGTAATAAAAAGAATTAAAAGTAAATATATTGTTGTTTAGTGAGTCGGTCAGGAAGCTTTTATTGCAGACAACGGACAGCGTGGTTCACGGCAGGATAGAAAGAATTCATCCACTAGACGACATCGAGACGGCGACCCTCTACACGGCGACGGAGAAATCTAAAGGTATATATGAACTATGTGATTTATGATGTTTTAAAAATGACGAGTATTAAATGTGAACTGCCACGGCCCGTATCGGGAAGAGTATATGAAACGCGTACTGCCGCAGTCCCAGCAGCAGTAGGACTATGCAACATTCTATCCGGTTCAGCCAAAATGATTTTAGCGACATTAGCTTTTGCAATATTTAGTAGGGAGGTTTCGTTGTTCTCCCACATACAGCACCTGGTATTCCCAAATGGTCACCCATCTGATACTGACCAGGCTGAACGTCGCTTACTAGTGTATCAACGTGATTATACTGTACGCAGTGCGCGGTGATATTATAATATGACCATATATATATAGGGTGACCACCCCCCCCCCCTCCCACCAAAGTAAACGACCCCTAACTTACGATGGTCCTCATTTTCTTAATTTTATGAATTAAATGAAACTTTGGTCATCTCGTGACGGTGCGGAGAAACCAAGGAATAAGCAGCCACGATTAGCATTTGCCTACTGCAAGGAAACAGTGGAACTGTCTGATTTATAGGCGACATCGCGATTATGCAAAATAGACGCTTTTGGCAGTGCAAAAGAGCTGAATAAAAAGAGGTGACATTTTTGCTCGAGGAAAAGATCTTTTTGGGACGCCACGCAGCTAACGTCGTTCTTGTGTCTTTGAACCGTCGTTGGTAACATTATTTCGTTTTGGGTTGCCGCTTAGTTTAATTCGGGCGAGTACTGCTGCTACTAAGAACGAACGTCTTATCTTTTGTTGGTTAAAAAGAGGACAAAAAAATAATTACCTGAACCAGACAAAGGCGAATATACGGAGGGCTTGCATTTTGTGTGTTCTTTCAGGTAATAACTGAGCTTTTGTGTTTAAAATATCATATCAAAACGTGTGAGTTTTTAGACATTTTCTTTATTCTAGAGTATATTTTCGTGATGACCGCCATTTAGCTTAGTGAATTTCTTGAAGCGCAAAACAAATTTGTCCATGACATCCTTACAAACCGACCGGGGTTCTGTCCTTCTTTCTGGTAAGTTCCTTTAGTATCGTGATGTCCTGAATGCCCAGACGTAGCTTTATGTTCATGGTTGCTCCAGAGAAATTGACCTTTGATTACTAAGGTCTGGGATGGGAGCGTCCCACTCAAAGTCATGCTTGAAACTGATCACACAACCTCCAAAGTTCTCTTTCATTCAATCCTGGGACTGCTTTGAGGCGTGAAAGCTTGTTCAATTTTACCGTAAGCAGTACTTTACATAAGCGACGAGTGCAAGGTCTGCTGCTCATTCTTGCACAATGTCAAAGCATGAGAGTCTTTGAAGTCACTTTTCTTTATTATAGATCATATGTTCAAGATGACCGTCATTTAGCTCTCTGCAATTCTTGAGGCTCAACACAAATACATAACATCCTTAAAACCGACCGAAGTATGTCTCTTACTACCTTCCTGACAGTTTCCTTATGCTCCGAGATGGTCTCTGGTCTTCATGCATAGCCCTATCCTTTAAATAGAACCAGAGAAAGACATCTGAGGGGGGGGGGCTTAGCTATGAGCTGTGGGAGTATCCACTAAAATTCAGTCTTGAAATTGATCACACAGCCTCCAAGATTCTCTTTCAGCCACTCCTGGGACATGTTTGAGGTGTGAGAATCGGTCCTATCTTGCTGTAACAAGAACTTCACAATCTACCTACCGAGCTAGTATAGGGGAGGCGGTAGGCGGAGGAAGTAAAGGCGATAAGAGGGAAGAAGACAGAGAAACTAGCCAGGATAAACACACATAAAGTGGTATATATATATATATATATATATATATATATATATATATATATATATATATATATATAAGCATGCATACAATTACGTATATAAATATATATAAGTATAAAAAATCGCCATATTTTCGCGAACGTTTTCGACCGACGTCGGTCATCTTCAGGCGGATGAATGAGTATGCAAAATAAAAGATTGGTGAATTTATTAAAAAGACGCTTTTAAAAAACATTTCAATACCACTTCAACAACACTTCAACATACCTTCGCCTCCCTCCCCCCCTCATAACGAGCATGGTTGATACTAGGTTTATTTACTTGAATAAACCACGCTTCCATTATAGGGAGACGAATACTGCAATATGAGATCCCAAGAATGGCCGTTATACAACATGGACGACAATACCAAATCGATCGTGCGACGAATCGAAAAAACGAATCAAAAAATAAATAAACAGAAGCTGGCGTTACTGTTTAACCAAATTGGCATAAGAGAAGGAGTGCTACCTAATTACACACACACATATATATATATATATATATATGTGTGTGTGTATGTATATATATATAAAGAGAGAAAGGAAGAGAGAGAAAAGGAAAGAGAGAGAGGCGTGTGAAAGAGTAAAGAGAGAGTTTTTCAAGAGAGAAATTACGAATTTTGTGCACGACTTATGTTTCATTTGTAAAAATGCAAGCGAACGTACAGACGTTAATTATTTTCGACATGTCCACATTTTTTAAATTTCACAATCCTATTATGAACGTAAATATAAATGATTTTCATCTGCTTCATAAATTATTCAGACGATTAATTAACGGTTATGTAAGCGTTCAGTTTGTCGTTTAGGTTGTTAAATTACTTAAAAATACATCGATTGAAAGTATTTTTTAAATTAAATATTTCTTTTGACGCGAAAAACTATGAAACGATCTAAACTTAAAAAAAAAAATAGATTGAAAGTAATTTTCTGATATTCGAGTTTGTTACTTTGCGAAGAAACGCATCATCAGCACCTTCTTTTTCTTTTTAAAAGATTTTCTCCTTAAATCGATAAAACAGCAAAAGATGTACACACTTAAATGCATTATTGTTTCGACCATGAAAATGACGTTCATTTTCTAAAACATATTCACATGTTGAACGATATACCATAAGTCTAATTCCCTACCGACTATATCATGGTCGTCTTCAAGTAAACAAATTTTTGTTGAGCCGTCCTCTTGGAGAATCGCGTTTTCTTAAGTAAGCTTCTGCCATTTCCACCCATTGTTATCGGTCCTCCCGTGCCGGCGACAATCGTCCAACTGTCGATCTTTTTAACCCTCATCCTCGAGTGGCCCCCGGGCCTTGATAAGTGGGGGCACATCAGTAAAAAGAAATTGAAGATTTTATCCTAAATTTTCAAAATGTCAAATATGGCGAAATATTTTCTTCCAATAATGCAAGTTTCATTACTGAATTTAAATCCTTATAAATAAGAGGAACTACATTGAATATTTGTTAAATCATGTATTTTAAAATACTTATAAAAGCGGTAATAATTGAATATATTTTAGGATTGTCGAATTTGTGTAGAAAATTTTTATATGTGCGTGTAAAAATAATGCGAAAAACGTATATTTCTACATAAGTTTATATTAAGCAGAGAATTGAAAATTTCCATTAGAAGTTACAGACTAAAACTAAGACTACGTGTCAGTATATAACATCATGTATATGAAGTTCGAATATGCACGTAGGATTGGTGATAGCGAGATATTCCGCTTTGGCAGGTGAGATGATTCACATGTAAAATAGGAATAAGCACATTGCTAGTGTATATCTGATGATTTAGGTTCCCAGGGCAGCGTTGACACATACACAGGATATCGAGGTCATGGGGTCAGCGAGTATGTCACCTCAACCTGGTAGCTAGAAGCCGATGTTATGTCACATGGTTCAAATATATGGAAGTGAGAGAGGAAAGCAGTTTTGGAAGTTTTTTAGGCGAACATCACGAGTAAAGAATGCCCTAGTATAATCGGTAAAATAAGGGGCTAATAGCCTCAATGGTCCGTGGCAGAGGAGAAAGCAATGACGAAAAGGTTTGTTTTCGAACTCCTCTTTTCTTTGTGTTGTTTCCAATTTTAATTCCAGCGAGAATTCACCCCTGAAGATGATCGTTGAATAACTGTCTAAGTCAAGGATGTTTTCTGTACTTGAACCTGAGAGACACGAGGTATGTTTTTGAAAGTCCACGTATTTTATTTGGTTGTGAGTTGCGAGATATTTGACCTCCCAGGAGCGGGAGATAGGAAGGTGACGTAACTTTACCGTGATGTAAAATAATACAATATGAAAGATTATGACGTCATTGGATAATTATATTGCTGGCGTTTTTCATATTTATATGCCTCCCCACGAGGACAAAGTTACACACAATGTCGATTTTTTTATGTGAGGAAAATCCAGCTCTCCCATAAGGGACCCTCTGAATTGGAACATAAATTAAAATTGCCTCAGTCTAGTATGTTTTCTCTGTTTCTGATCAAATACAGAAAAGATGAACATATACTACACTTTCCTCATAGCCAAAATGTTATTTGTTACCCTATTACAGAACCAAAGGAAAGAGGAAGACAAAAAAACTTATGTTGCTATATATTAACTATGGTTGTGACTATGGCTGAACAACAACGAAAAAGAAAAAATAGAAAGAGAAAGACCACAATAACCATTAAGCTAAATACTTACAACGTTTCAACGAGAGACTCGTTTGTTTGCTGTCAACAAGACGATTATAGATAATCTGATGGGGATCGATACGATTCCCTTATTGAACGATACCTACGGCTTATTAGTGCCACACAACGTTACACTTTGCCGAAATATAGAATGATTCAGATCTTCACATGTTTAGCGAGTGGCGAAGAAAAGAGAAATAGCATTTTCTTAGCCAGATAAACTGACTGGTTTCGAACGTCTTTTTCGAAGCTCTGTCTTCGATGCCCCACCCCCTTAGGTACGAAGGAAGACTTACGTAATGTTTAACCATAGAGTGCTGTAAAAGATCATGGAGCAATTGAGCAAGTATGTTGTTGGCGTTCTTTCATTTGTTATGCTTACGACAACAAAAGAAGAGAAGGATGAAAAGAGACGACGTTACCCCATTGAGCAAACGACTTACAGTTTGTCAACGAGAGACAGTTTAACTGTTTACTGTCAATGGGAAGACGCTTGCGGGACATCTGGTGGTGTTGAAAAGATTCACCAATCTAACGTTACAAATTGCTCATTAACGATACGTAATGTTATAAACAGCTTATTGGTGCCAGGAAACGTTACAAACTGCTTATTGGTTGCCGATCAACCAATCCAATCTCCAACAGTGCTTTAATATGAGTGTGGGTTCACGTCGAGTTCCGGAAGTAAGATCCGAAAAAAATCAGCCTAGTTATCCCTAAACAATTTCAAACAATTTTAATAATTTTGTAATTGGTGCAGTATAATCATAAACGTAAGACCAACATAATTGTAATGACATGTTTTATCATATTTGCGACCGGATTCATCGAGTCAAAATTTTCCACCGGATTCATCTAGTTCTTTTTTAACGCCAATAGTCATGAGGACTAAATGCTGAAGGTTCTCGAAGAAGGCTTTCTGTTTCACCGGGAAAATGATACGCATGCCAATAGCGGTCATATTTCATTCATCTGACCAACATCAGAGGATTAGATAGGTCATTGGACAGGTTGGCATCAACGTTCAAATATAAAACCTTCCCTCTTTTGTTTAAACCCTGGTTTTGACCATTCTTGTATTATTACGAGACGGTGATTTCTGAATTACTCAACCTTTACTGTCAACCTGGTTCTGTTTTATCCATTCTGAAAATCCGGTCGTTGGATTTGTTGTACATCAGTAGTGTTGTCTCGATCAGATTCCAGTCTCCCTGCATTCAAATTAAACCGACCAATCCTCTTACCCGACCACCCATAGCCATGATTTATAAAAAGACAATATGAACATGTACATTCAATCTTACATGCGAATGTTTGAACTTCACTGCAATCTGGGAATTCTTCCATATGTAGTCTTTAAATGTATAAGAATTTATCTATGTAATATGAGAAATGAAACATGAAATGTTAACACTAAATACAAAGTAAAGTAAATTGGAAACACATTCGAGTGAAGTAAATATTTAAATAAAAGTTATTTCTTGCCGCGAGAAGTAGGAAGAGAGAAAGAGAATAATTATATCTGAAAGAAAGAAAGAAATCATGATAAAAAACATATGTTAAACCAACATGAGATGTCTAATGATTTTCTTCTTGGTCAGTACATCGGCAATAAGATACGAATTAGTGAGTAGATAATAATGACAATTGAGAGAGAGAGCAAGAGAGAGAGAGAGAGAGAGAGAGAGAGAGAGAGGGGAAGAGAGAGAGAGAGAGGGGGGGGAGAAAAGAGAGATATATTTATGGTCGATTTTATAAAATGGATTATTCCTTAATGAAAGAGCGCATTACGATTTATCACAAATTAGGACATGTTAAGGCGAATCTTTGTTGTACATTAAAAATGGAACAAATGATTAACTAATTACAAAACCAATTCGAACTGCGGAAGATGTTTTATGCATAAATTCGAAATTTATATATATATATATATATATATATATATATATATATATATATATATTTCTTTATTTTAAATGTGTTCTTTCTTCATTTTCTTTATCAATTTCAAAAGAAAGTCGGCAAGACTCTATCATCTTAACTATCGAGTCGAAACTGACACAATACACATGCACGTTCAAACATTCATATCCAATCGGCCGTAATATCTAACGTAAAAAGAACTACAACATGGACGTTAACGCAAACACATATATTAAACAAGCGTTTCCACACACACACACACACACACACACACACACACACACACACACACACACACACACACACACACACACACACACATACACAGACACACACACAGACAGACTTCCCCTACATGGATGGCTGCTAAACCATACAACATATAATGAATAAAAATTAAATAAAATATATAACATTTTTTAACACAACGTCTCTCAATTACTTTTTGGGCTTCATAGGTATAGATATATAAATGTGAGAGGAAAGAATTTGAATGCCTACTGGAAAGAACTTGAATGCCTACTGGAAATAACTTGGATTCCTTCTGGAAAGAACTTGAATGCCTACTGGAAAGAACTTGAATGCCTATTGGAAAGAACTTGAATGCCTACTAGAAATAACTTGTATTCCTTCTGGATAAAACTTGAATGTCTACTGGAAAGAACTTGAATTCCTACTAGAAATAACTTGAATTTATACTGGAAAGAATATGAATGCCTATGGGAAATAACGTTAATGCTTACTAGAAAGAACTTGTATTCCTTCTGGATAAAACTTGAATCTCTACTGGAAATAACTTGAATGCCTACTGGAAAGAACTTGAATGCCTACTAGACACTATCCTCGAGTGTCTGAGGTCTCATTGTACAGGGGTTTGTGATGACATCCTGGCGTGGTGATACTTCCTTCTACAAGTAAACCATGACCAAATATTTAATATAACGTATTATTCGAAGCCCAAATAAGATCCCCTCGGTATGGCTAGCCACACTGGCTTATACAAGGAATGTTGCACCTTCTCAAGTGATGTTGCCTCTAGTAACATCACTAAACTGGATACCCCACTAGATTAGATGTGTTCTCGTCATGGAATCCGGTAAGACCAAGAGACAAAAAGAAAGATATACTATAACAAGCTTAACAGTTCAATTGAGGAGATAGGCATTAATGTTCTTCACTTCTTTACTAACTCAACGTTTGATAGGTATAGGAGGACTTTAATGGAATATTCGAATATCTATGTATCTCATATAGAGATACAGTGTTAGCCATAGGAAGGGGGCCCTTGATTTCTGTAAACTTCGACTGAAGTAAAATGAAACAAAAGAGAGAACATATATTACCAGTCAGATAAAATAAAATAAATTAAACAACAAAACAAAATAAAAGGAATAAAAAATATAAAATGCAAAAAAGGAATATATATACATATATATATATAAATATATATGTATACTTATGCACCATTTCTTCGTTGATCATGTTTGATAAACAACAGTGACACTTCTAGTTTGTTTCTTTTTATACATGTTTTCAATCAATCTAATGTTCTGTTCAAGTGTGAAGAGGCACTCACCAAAACTGCAAAGGTTGTCGACTCCTATGAGTCTTCATCAGGTACGTGAGGAGTTACGCAAATTAAAATTGGTGAATTTATTAAGAAAGTCGATTAAAACAATTTTTTTGGTCCGCCAACTTGAAAAGATGGATCAAAAAGCAAACAAGGCCAATCTCACTTTCACTCATTGACCTTCAAGTCTGCGGCGTATGTCGATGCAAGAAGGATTAGCTCAGCTTATCTGTGGACTTGACGCTTAACCAGACGCAGTTGATACGATTCATCCGTGACGGTGCGAATCAAAGGACCGGCTTAACCTGAAAGGTGCAAACCGAAACAAGTATAAGTAAGTAAGTAGGGTCAAGTCCGATTTAAAACTATATGGATAACATTCTAGGGTTTAAAGGGATGAAGAGCAAATAACCCTATTTAAATGGATTTCAAGTTGCAGTGCCAGCGACAGCTTAGTAATAAATCAAATATGGCTACAAGTTTTATTTTTTAAATCTATGGTAGGAAGCTAACTCTGTACTATAGACGTTTTTCTGTCTTGAAATAATTTTTCGTCTATAAAGGTACTAATTTTCAAGGATTTTTTTAGATGTAACAACAGTCTACATAGAAAATAATAATTATAAAAGAAAAAAATTCGTACCCAAATTTTATCTCCTTTGCCTAAAATAGATTTTGAAGAGAGTTATGTCCCTTGCATTCCAGCCAGCCAGCCGACATTTGGGATAGGGACGTGTCACACAGCAAGTTCAATTAATAATCCTCACTATAAAGTAATTCTTCTTCTATAAATAATTATATTTGTTGACCAATACAGAAAAGTTTTTATTCAATTTATTCTTTATATTCGTGCCTTAACACTCATACAAACCACACGTCACTTCAGATATAATGAGTAAAAGTTATTACAGGGAGATGTCAATAGATTGCTTAAATATGGTTAGAAGTTTATTGCTGTAGTTTTACCTTTTCATGCACATTGTTTTGCCAGAACAACAAATAGAAAAATTGTCATAAATTATCATTACCTTTGATTTGACCAACTATATTTGTTTTTGTGAGAGTGGGGGACACCGATGAATACATTTTGCCGCCATTACTAGTCGTTACGGGCATTTCGGAAGTTAGCTCAACTTGATGACATGTGGTTAAACAAGTTAGATCAGCTATATAGAATTTCTTTAAAAAATCATGCATGAAAGAGAAAAAATGTAGAACTTTGACACGATTGGATATTTTATAGGTGCAATATTAGTTGGTTAATTAAATTAAAGAGGTCAACACACATTTGATTGAGAATCTATATATCCTCTTTCTACTTATGGATTAAGGTCTGGTAAACTAGACTTTGACACTTTCGTTGTGCAACAAGTCAAAGAGAAGAAAACTCAGTCGTTCAATGATTAGCCCAGCATTGTTTCCAGTCGTCCTGGACTTCTTCCCTTCACTTAACTCAAGTAATGCCGATTCGTTTTCTTTCCAACCCTTGCTACACTATAGATTTCTCACACAAAAATTTTGAATAAGTGAATTATACATACATATATATATATATATATATATATATATATATATATATATATATATATGTAAATACTATTTTTGAAAGAATTTTTTATTCATAAATTTGGTAAACATTAACCATTTTATGCATACTGTTGTGCTACAACAAATAGATAAGTTATCATAAGTTATCATAATTTTTATTTGACTAATCATATTTGTTTTTGTGATAGTTAGGGACATCGACGAATACATTTGCATCCATTATTAGTCGTTACGGGTCTTTACCGGAGTCAGCTCAACCTGAAGGTGCGTGGTTCAAGAACAAGTAAAATCAGCTAAGTAGAATGTCTTTAAAGCTCATTCATTAAAAGAGTTAAGTACTAGGAAGCCATCCTGGATCTTCAGCTAATTCATCATCAGGAGTGCAAATGATGTTTTATTAAGGTTAAATCTATTAAAAAATATTAGTTATACTTATTGCATACACTCATTTTTCGATTATGTTATTGAGTTATGGGTTATTTATTCAGTTGGTTAATATATTGAAGTAGGTATGTATCCAGGTACGGTAGCATTCCATAGAAGTGTGTTGTTGCTAAATGGTAGATACACAAATTAAAACAAATGATATTTACTTTACCCTTCGACTTTAAACTGGAGATTTATGCAAACATGATCGTCATCCTGAATTAACTTATATTATAGCGTCATATCGTATATTGTATCAATTACATGTTATATTATATCTAGCAGATTTATATTAAATTAATTCAGGTGACTGGATTAAGCGTCGCTGGTTTATGGCGAGTTAAACTTATTTAATAAATTTAATTAACTTTGAATTGCTGATATTAAAACTTTCTTCTGTGTGAACAGTCGGCTATGATTTCTGATTTTTTATTTAAATAGCAGCTTATTCTTCGCTTAAGCATACATTACATTTTGATGTCCCGTAGAAATAAGAGTTATATTTTATAATTGACAATTCTATAGTGTATGGGGTCTTCTTTCAAATATGCTTCGATAAATGGGTAATCGTTTCAAAGTCTTTTGTTGGGATTTTTCCCGTTAGAACGAAGGACGAAGACTGTAGTCCGCTGGAAGAAATATTGGTGGCATATAAACGTGACTAGACAAGAACAGAGATAACACACAACGTAGGTAGATAACGAAAGGATATTTATATGGATAAAAAAGAGAAGAAAGAAAGAGAATGTCGCTTACAAAAGAAGTGCCTTTGCGGACTCACTGAAAATGCCAGTTGTCTTGTAACAGGATTCCTTCTGGGGACTAGGCTGTGAAGAATAGTTCAGAACATCAAGATGGCTTCGTGCATATTATATACGCTAAAAAAGCATGTGCCCGCTCGCACCTGCCGCAGCAGAGGAGAAGCGATGTTGACGGCTGCGAAGGCTGGAGAGAAGAGACCGATATTTAAAAAATAGACGCTCTCCTGGGGTTTCTGCAGCGATTGAAGCAGTGGTCTGTGATTGTCTGATTTTCATCCAATCACAGGGCACTTAGAATTCACTGCGCTTAATAATAATTTCAATACTTTAGTAGTAAAAATATTTACATATGTTGAAATTCTTTGCTTGATTTTAGATCAAGTTTGCTATTACTCACATGCATATTAGTTATTGTTTGTATTATAATTGTGTCTAGTTTCATTGCTATTAATGCTTCTATTATTATTGACGAGACATACTTTTTTGCTAATCGGTCACCACTTATCAAGGCTCGGAGACCACTCGAGGATAAGGGATTAAGAGATTTTCAGTTGAACGATGAACACCATAACGAGATAATTGGAATTAGTTGGTACAATTGATTATTTAAGCGGACGGCTCAACAAGCATTTGTTTACATTAGATTTGAAGATGACCATGTTGCAGTCGGTTGGGGAACAGCGTCGTTATATTTTGCTTAACAGATTACATGTTCTAGAAATAAACTTTGTCTATAGAAGTTTCGTTTATTTTTTCGTTTTGTTTTTCGATTAGTTCCGTTTTGTTGTAACTATGCGAGTTCTTGCTGTGAATGGTTTTCTTGTGTAGTTAACAGGAATTGGAGCTCTGTCGAACATCTACCAAGAACATAAAGATACAGTAAAGATAGGCTGGCAACATCTCTTCTGGGCCAAACAGGCTGCATGGAAGAGAAGAGATCATTACACATTAGAATGCACGCTGTCATTTTAAGAGGCATTTGCCCTTCTGAAAATAACACCGTAAAACCCGAGAGGCAGAACAGGTACTAGCTTTCTTCTAATTTGTTGCTATTCTATCTTGGTTTAAATTTTGTATTGTAGAGTAGGATAATTTAATAGTATTTCTGTTAATAACTTTACTATATTTGTGGATATCGCAAACATTTTTATCACTTATTCTTTCAGGATATTGGTTTTTATGCTCAAAGAGAATGGGGGTGTAACCATGTTATAGTTCTTCTACTAGTTTCGTATGTGTGTTATTAGTTAATTTGGAGTGAAATCTTTACGGGTTCATATGTGATTGTTGGTTATGATTTTTCGAAATGCTTCTAGGACTTAGTTTTACTGGTCGTATGAGGTCATTCATTTGCTTTATATACTCCTACATTAGTTAATTTATTTTTGATTTTTATTGTTTTTTACCATATTATATATCATAATGTTAATCTTTTTTCTATTTCGCTGTATAACCAGAATTATTAATAGTATTCAAATAGTAATCCTTATTTTGGTCAAATAATTAAGAGATAGACGTTGGGTCTGATATTCTATTTCCTATGCTAGGTATACTGCCATTTATTATTGATTTAGGATGGTTACATTTGTTGTTTACACAGTGGAGTGTCTGGATTGTCTTATAATACAATGAGTAGGTGTCATTAATGTCGTTGACTATAGTATCTTAAATGTTTATTATTTTTTATTGATAGTAATCTTTAATACAAATTCCTTAAACAGGTTATGTAAGCTTTTTAAAAAAAATATTTATATGATCGGTTATTAGTATTGATTGTAAAAAGCGCATCGTCCTGATAAGGCTTTTCATTTAACGAGGGTTTTATTTAAAAGTTTTGATTTAAAAGGAATAAACCGACTAAGTCTACGGTTACTCTGTCGAACAAACCAAAATATCAAATAGGTAGGGTTTTTTACCCTGCTCAATGATTACCATTAAATTGCATAATAGGTTTTTTATGGAAATCGCTCCAGACAAGGCATGAAGCCACTTGATGTAAGGAGCTAACAAGAACTAATATGATTATCGCAAAGACAGGATATGCCTATTGACCTTAGTCTTGAAAAGACCAAGAATAATTGGTAGGAGGAAAGCAGTCAGCAGAAAACAGCCAGCCTGCGGTTCTTGGAAAGAAGCTACTGGAATAGGAAGCTGCATTACAATGAGGTATCAAAACAGCGAATTGATGGAGACCACTAGACTTACGAGTCAAACGAGCTGGAACACAAGAAGCAGGGAATAGATCACATAATTCTGAAGAACACATGCCATAATAGTATTTATAGAAAAGACTGAGACTAGCAACATCACGTCTGTGAGAGAGTGGGTGTAGAGAAGAAGAAAGGGTGTGGTCAATCAGATTACAGATACGTTTCTGCACCTCATCAAGAACCCTCAAATATGACATATATTCGTCAGCCCAAATATGACATGGTTTGATTGTGGATTTGTAGAGATAAAGAATAGCCTCATGGGTGAGAATGTGTTTAGAGCGATATAGAGAACTGACTTTACGAGAAGCAAAAACAACAAACAATGGATCTAATGTATGAACCCCATGAAAGATTTGATGAGAAAGAAAGACCAAGAAGTTTCAGAGTCGATTTCTCCTCAAGAGCAGAGCAATCCATGAGAATCTCAGGAAGAAAAGGAACACGCCTGCGATTGAAAGACATGAGCTGAGTCTTAACTGGATTAAATGAAACTAAACTGGATATCGCAAACAGAACTACATCAATTTCTAGAGGAGTAATATACGTTACTCTCGTACCAATTAGCAGGGATTTATTAAGAAGGATACATGATATAGATGATAGTATTAATCAATAGCAAATGCCAGAAATCTAATGTTATTTTCTTTAAGTTAAAAAATGATGTTATTAGTTGGCCTTATGATTCCTAAAGATTGGAGTTTATTTTATCTTATTCCACCTAGACTTATATCTAGAACTCCCTTACTAACGATACCTAGGTTAGATCCAAAAGGTCAAATAAGTCTAATGTAGGAATTCACATTGAAGTTGAGTTTATAGTCCTTCAATTTGTAATACATATCCTAGACTATTAGAAATATCCTCTCACTCTCTCCGTCTCTCTCTCTCCCCCCCCTCTCTCTCTCTCTCTCTCTCTCTCTCTCTCTCTAAATAAATAGTAAATAAATAAATAAATATTAAATTTTTATTTTCTTATTTTAAATTTAAATTTTTGGAAAATCTGCTGATATTCTTCCCACGAATGTTACCAATATATATATATATATATATATATATATATATATATATATATATATATACTTCCAGAGAACTTTACATCAACACAGTAAAAATCTTTACTGTGTTTATATAAAGGTGTTCAAATACTTGCGCCTCGGAATTTAAACTAACTGACATCACATGCGCGTTCTCGGCTGCATTTCGAAATTATCCAGCTTTTCGTTCATTTGGTTTTTGTTATCTTAAAATTAGCCGATAAAAAATCGACATTGCTAGTCATACATATGAAACATTTGTTTATCTTTTGGA